>OX155896.1:55748098-56348098 GCA_944588485.1 Phosphuga atrata | reverse complement strand
TGTATTATACGCGAAAATCAGCCGAAAATTAGCTTGTAGCAATCAAAAGTAACTTCTTCGATGCACACTAACTCACACATAGTAAAACAACAATAGATACTATATATGAATTTCTTCAATCAAGAACATTTTGTTGCAAATTTTGCAAAAATCCGCGCAATATTTCCTAAATTACACGCGAAAAAAATCATTTCTTCATTTAAGGTGCTCAAAGACCGGAGCGGAAGTTTCGCTGCCACAACCTATGCGATATCGCGGCGGACCGACTCACACGGCGGCTTATGTACATGTTCAGATCAAAAAGCGCGATTTCCGTCATAGTCGGTTAGTTTCGCTGCCTCTGTGTTTTGAAATGGTGATCTCTGTAATCACAATGATTTTATGAACCCATGTTTAATTCTAAAATGAGTTTTATGTAAACTTAAAACATACGGAATACAGCCTGAATATATAAATATATTCAGCCTATCCGGAGCTCTATAACAATTATTGAGTCTTTTTAGGACTACTAAAACAAATCTCACATGAAATTTGTAAGTTTTGTTACAGCTTTCAGTTCACCTTCGTGGCACTTAACAAAACCCATAAAAATAACATTGTTTTTAAGATGTTTTTCTGATACCTTAAGTGGATAAGCTATCTGTGGACGCGTTTCGAGATTTATCTCTCATCAGCACAGCTTTGCTTCCATGAACTATAATATGTAAACCACTTCCTTGCAAACCCATGTGGTGTTTAGGGTTAGATGTTTATTATTTTGACATTTTGTGAGAGAGACATGAACTTAGCAGGTTATTCATTGAACTGATAAGATAGATTTGGTGAAACCATCCTACGTTATAGATAATCATACAAACTTAAAACAAACGGAACCCAGCCTGAATATATGAATATATTCAGACTTTCCGGAGGTCTATAACAATAGTTTTATGTGTTTTAGAATTACAAAATAAATACAAAATAAAATATTTCATCTTATGCAATCAATGCTTAAAATTGCATAGTTTTTTGCTCTGAGGACATCATGACTACTATATACATGTAAAAATCGCCTTTTAATTTGGGCATTGCCATTTCGCTACTGCGCCGCTAGCGATTTTTTTTTTTTGCGGAAATTTCGCGATGCACACACTCCGCGCTGGTCCGAAGTAGCCTTTATGGGGACTAACTCCCACATACATACGATATATCAGTCTCTCCAGTGATGTTTCAAGATCATTTTGTTGTAAATTACGCTTTTTTGCCATAGTAATACCAAACAGAAATCTAATAACGAAACTCCATTTGATTTACATTGGACTTTTACGCTCGATTATAATAATGGCTTCCTTCACATACAATAATGTATTTATTAATGTGTTCATTTTGGTGTGTGAATAGATAAAATATTTTTATATTGACAGATGTAATAATACTATTGAACTAGAATTGTATGTATAATTTTGTTAATTCTATTTATTGTTAATGTATATGTTTTAAATATCTAGAATTTCAGATTAATTCGATTTATAAAACAAAAGAAAAGGTAACTCAAAATTGAAAATAAACATTTTTCTTTACAAATTCTTAAAATACTCAATACTCGCAGTCTATCTAAAAGTCAATGTAGCTATGTTAGCATAAAATTACACTATTTTAAAGCTTTATAGATATTTTAGCTAGCTATAAACTGTAAAACAGAAGGTTTACTTTATTGAAGATAAATTAATAGGAATTAATCAGTTTATTATTGCTTGTAATTGCCGGAATAAACAAGTAAATTTACTAAGTAAACAAGACAGTATAACGAAGTTAAAAATAAAATCTGTTTGTTGCACTTATACGCCTTCGCTTAATTATCTTTTTAATGAGGAAATTTTCATGTATTCTCGGCTAATTGTTTATTTGGCAACTCCGCCAGCTGTTCGATGTTTGGTAGAATTTTTCTTACTTTCTTCTAGTAAAATAAAGATCAGTTTATTTTCGTATTTACGTATAAATTTCGTATAATAGACCATCTTTTTCATTGTGCTTTTCTATGAATTGCATTGTAATCACTTTTATGTTGCTTCTCGCTGAATGACCAAATGTGAAATCATATATTCATGTAAAATGGTGAATCGATCCATAACTCCAAGTTGGTTTTTTTGGTTAAAGTTGTAGAAATTGGGTTCGTGGGTTCGACTTTATAATTGCTACAAATTTATATATTCATATGTTGACATGAAAAATGAGGTCAAGAAAGACGTAAAATTGTGTGTAATGTAAGTTTTTATTTTCAATTTTAAATTTTATAAAATTGAAGAGTTATAAAAGTTTATTGTTATGTTGATTGCATTTTGTATAATATTTCTTAATGAAGCAACATTTCTTAACATTCTCATTTTTTAAATTATTAAAGATTCTTCTTACTTTTCATTTTATAATTACAATTAAATTGATTCACTCGTGGAAATTATCTGCTGCAACGCATTGATGACCATTATTAAGAGCTTTATAAGATAAAATTAAGAAAATTTCTCTTGGTTAAAAAACATTGTAATTATTTTCTAAACTAAATTCTACATGATGTATAGAAACGATTATATTCGCTTTCTAGCAACAATTGCTTTGTTTTTATAAAAATTAAAAACAAATTTAGTTAATATTAATGAAAAGATTGGTTGCGACCGTTCCTACGTATTAATCCATACTCACTTGAATTGAATTTCTTCTTCTTCTTGAATTCAATTCAGAATTGGTTAATATAATTCTGTGTTTTGCGTTGTGTGCTTTAGAAATACTCTCGTTCTAATATTTAATTTGCAATACTAAAGTAACAACTCTCAAAAGAATCAATATTCAATGATACTTCACTCAAATTATTGTCACAAATTGATTAGAATAATCAGAATCAGGGTTTGGAATAATCTATTTTTATTTAAAATAAATTTATTTTACAATTTTACATTCTATTTAAATTATTAAATAAGATGACAGAAAGACCTTATGGTCGATAGCCATTTATTTCTTTTGGTGGCAATAAAGATTATTAGTATTATATTAAATGAGGCGGTGGTGGCGTAGTAGCCAAGACTTAAGATTACTAAGCCATAGGTCCTGGGTGTAAATCTTGGGATGCAAATAAAAATAAGCCACCGCCCTCCTATGCATGGCTCTGGCAAAACCATCACAGTAAAAATCTGACAAAAAATAGTGGGTTTTTTTGCCACCCACTTTCAAAACTGTTGGGGCCCCCTATAATCTCCACACCCGAAAGGGCACACAAGAGATTCCATTATTTACACATATTACACGTTACCCAACAGCACTTTTACCAATCTCATAATGTGTGTATACACAAACGTTTTCAGAATTGTTATTTAACAGATTTACGACTTGCTAAAATATTTTATTAATACAAATTATAAGGTTCGAATTGCTCTTTTAATTTATTTAGAAATACCAATTCACTTGTTCAAAGTAGTTTTGCAATAATAATAGAAGAGCGTGATAGGTCAAATCTCTCATCCATTTATATGAAACCACAATTTACTCTTTCTTCTTTAAAACCCAAAAAGTCGTTCAATCACTTGATAACGCTAAACACTCCTGTATCAAATACAATTTCAAATTATGTAAAAACATCAAAACCAAGAAAAAAATTAAATGTTTTTCTGTTTAAAATTGATAATAGTAGTTGTTAAATACTAATTATACAGACTATACATGACACTCTTGTCTACCTGCAAAACCGCATACGTCTTGTTTAAATTTTCTTATATATCTAGTCGTATATTATTTAGTCTTACTTGTCAAGTATATTTAACCTTGTATTAATTATCCTCAAGCATTTGTCATAACAAAAACAACAAGCACTATATTTATCTGTAACAATTAATAATAATTTTAGCTTGTAAAATAACAGAAGTTTAACTTCAAGGTCAACTAAAAACATGAAGTTAATTTATCGCCTGGCACAAAGAAATTAATGATAAATCTCGGAGATAATCAGTAAATGTTTTCTTCCACGCTTTAGTACTTCCAATTATCAAGATCTTTAATATTGCATACACCCTGTATAAGCAATAACTCAAGCATTACACAATTTTTTTTTCTATTTGAAATCTTCGTACTTGATATATAACTTGTTATTTACCCACAGGTTAAAACAATAGCATTCAGCATCTCATTAAAATTTCTCCTGGAGCAATATCAGCTAGATATAACATCTATATTCGCAATCTGAATTCTTATACGTAGAAGAGACGAAGAGAAAAAGTATTGCAGCTATAAATAATAGAGTGTATGAGGAAGGCAAGGTCGATAGCCTTTCGTATTGAATATAAGTGATATTGTTCAAGCTATAAAGAAGAAATTGTAACATCTGCGATAAAAGGTTTTGAATCGTTAACATATTTGATTACAAATTTTTTGTAATCAAATATGTTAGCGATTCATAAGTCAGTAGAGAGAGATAACGCACAAAGCATATAAAGAAAATGTTTAAAAAGATAACCTAAACTTTCTTTTTCAACAACTCACATTTGAGCCGTTTATTTTGAAAGTGGCCTAAGTCCATTTTTCAAAAATATTGAGTTAGTTACCTTAATAGTTAGATTTTTACTTGATCTTTTGATTGTGCAGTAACTTGTTACTAATATATTTAAAATCATTAAGATTTTGTAACACCAAAATTTGCTGGGTTAATGAAGTGATGAAAAATTTATTTTGAAAGTGGCGTAAGTCCCATTGTGAGAATTTCAAACCGACATGGAAAATATGCAATTAAAGTTTATGTGATCTCGTAAGCTTTATATTTAATTATTAAAGTAGCAGTTGAATTATCAAAGCGCAATTTATTATAAATACTTTAATTTCAAATATTAGTTTCGATTTGATAATGGATTCAAATGGGTCTCCTGATATACCTTTGTAATTTTCAGTAATTCGTTAATAATTTGTTTATAACAAATTAAATTACAAAAAAAGACTGTTGGAATATGAATATATCAAAATATCCCAAGAGAAAACTTATGAATCTTCGAATATGAATTTCAATGTAAAAATTAAAAAACTACAAAAATTACGAAACCACTCACAAACCTCAAATACAAGGAATTATTGTATACCACCTTTGTACAATACATTGTATACCACGTGCACACAATAATTATTTTAAATCCCTTCCGCATACACAAACTGGAGAAGACTGAATAATAATCAATGAAACAATATTAATATTAACGTAAAAATTATTTAACAACTGTTATTTATCATTTTTGATTTTATAACATAAAAGTGTATACATTTCTTTTCAGTTAAGTGTATACATTCATATCTTTATTTCAAGGAAAATTTACTTTATGTACGAATGGACTTGTGCTTTCTTAAGAATTGGAAACGTGATTTCATTGATTTTGAAAGTGGCCCAAGTCTATTTAAAGCCATCAAAAACGTATTATTTCTTAAATAACATTAAATATTCTAATTGGGATGATAAATTTGACACCCTTAGAAACACCAAAACATTATTCTACTATGTTATCTGTTACCCATATTTTTAAATTTTAATCCAACGCAAACCCTTCAATATCTCGATTCGAGCACAAATGGAGTTAGGTCACTTTCAAAATAAACGGCTCATTAATTCGGAAATTTTATATCTATATGAAATTTGCTTTTGATTTCTTCCTTTACATACCAACAAGGTATATTAAACATTGATCCTTATTCAAGACGCTTTGTCCACTCAGCAACTTTTACAATTGATTCAATTTAGCAGGAGTTACAATAATAATACTATACAAGGATACAGGTATGAAGTGAGCGTTTTTTTTTTTGTGAAAATGAAACACTAATTTTGAATAGGAAAGTAAAAAATGTTTATTCAAAGTATTGATCATTGCTTTCTACAAATTTTGACCATTTTTCTGGCAATTTGTGGATACCACGCCGATAGAAATGATCGTCTTTTGAATCAAACCAATCAGACACCCAATTTTCGACACAAAATCAGATACCCAATGAGTGTCCCATCGATGAAAACAAATAGTAGTCGGAAGGGGCCAAGTCTGGTGAATACGGCGGATGGGGTGTGGGGTAGGTTAGGTTAGGTTTTTTTCCCAGCCAAGTGCTTTGATTGTATCCTGAACCGGTTTTGCTTTGTGTGCAGGTGCATTGTCGTGTAATAAAATTACTTTTCCATGTCTTCTGGTCCATTCTGGTCGTTTTTCCATCAATGTCTGGTTCAAATTGATCATTTGTTGTCTGTAGCGATTAGTATTAACAGTTTCACCAGGTTTCAGAAGCTCATGATACACCACACTTTTCTGATCCCACCTAACACAGAGCATTGCCTTCTTGTCGAATCGATCTGGTTTTGCAGTCGATGTTGATGGTTGTCTCGGATTAACGCATGATTTTTTCTGTTTAGGATTCTTAAAATAATTCCATTTTTCATCGCCAGTAACAATTCGATGCAAAACTGATTTTCTTTCGTGTCTTTGAAGCAAAATTTTGCAAGTGTTTTTTCGGTTTTCCATCTGTCTTTCGTTCAATTCGTGTGGCACCCATTTTCCACACTTTTGGATCTTTCCGATAGCCTTTAAACGCTCAGAAATTGTTTGCTGTGTAACATTTAACATTGCTGCCATTTGCTTTTGAACTTTTGAACACTTGAAGTATCATCTTCATCCAATATTGCTTGGATGAAGATGATACTTCAATTCAATTCGAGGTCTTCAAACATTTTTGGTGGTCTTCCACGTTCTTCATTTCTCACATCAAAATCATTATCTCTGAACCATACCATTGGAACCATCTTTTGCATGTTGCTTTTGATAGAGCATGATCACAATATGCCTCGACAAGCATTCGATAAGACTCTGCAGCACTTTTCTTCAATTGAAAACAACAAATTAATGCTTTCTGCAATTCATCACTTTGTGGTACAAAATTCGACATTTTTAACACGATGAAAAAATATTGTTCAATGACTTGTTGTATATTAAATATGTTTAACAGATGTCATACCAACCAAGCAAAAAAAAATTAAGGCTCGTTTACAACAAATATTCCCTATCGACACATTTGTATCTTAACGCTCACTTCATACCGGTATACCTGGCACCTTTGCAAATTCAAAATGGGAACAAACTATTTCAAATTGGGAACAAAAAATTTAAAATTGGGATCAAACAATTTCAAATTGAGAACAACCAATTTCAAATTGGGAACAAACAATTTCAAATTGGGAACAAACAATTTCAAATTGGGAAAATAATAAATAATAATATTGGATAAATAATTTTAAATTGGGAACAAACAATTTCAATTTGGGAGCAAGCAATTTTATAATGCGAATAAACAGTTTTAAATTATAAAAGCAAATACACAATTTAATGTTAAAAAACTTGTTTTTCAATATTACATTATGTTTCTTGTGATATATTTTTGCATTAAATTATAAAGAACGGATAGAATTTACTTAAATAACTTAATAATAATAATTACAAATTATCATCCATCGTATTTAAAATATCATGCAATATGTCTGCGTTTGAATATGTGCAACGTATCTGGCGCATTTAACCACAGTCAATACTATACCTTTTCTACTTCAGAATAAACAATTTTAAAATGAGAATAAACAATTTCAAAATGAGAATAAACAATTTTAAATAGAGTTGGCTATGAAACAATAACAACTTAAAGTACCAACAAGGTATATTAAACATTGGCCCTTCTTCAAGACACTTTGTCCACTCAGCGACTTTTAGAATTAATTCAATTTAGCTTTTACTTGACCTGCTTCATCATATTAAAAAAATGCGATGCATAAAAAATGCTCATTGTGCAATGTACAATAGCAACGAAAATGCAGAACGACAGCCAAATGTTTATGGAACGTTACGTGGAAGAAAATCCGAAAATAACTTTAAAGGAATTAAACCTTAAATTTCAAGAAAATCGCCGAATTTGTTGTTTCTAAGGAATGTTTGCGAAAACATCTAGATGGACTGATGTTACATTAAAAGATCTTCACAATGAGCCTGAAAGAGCAAATACCGAAGAAAATAAAGTAAAAAGATGTGAGTATGATCAGAAACTTTTACAATATCAAGCCGAAAATATTTCTGTAATTTACATGGATGGAACCAATTTTTATTTATTTATATAAAGAAGAAAGGTGCCATCAAAGGAAGGAATTTGTTGCTTATATATTTCTGCTAACTATAGATGAGCAAATATTCATATCATCGGATGTATAAGTAATATGGGGTTTATTTACCATGAAATTAGAAAGAGACCAGTAGCAAATTAATATGTGCAAATGTGCAAATCAGTCAAAAGTTATATTGGTAATAAATTGATAATGCTCCTTGCCATAATTCAATAGAAGAAGTTTTTCATGAAGATGAGTTTAATGGCCATCAAATACTGAGGCTTGGTACATACAGTTTAATGTATAATGCTATTGAACATGCCTGGTCAGCTTTGTTAAAAGCCGATGTTAAAAATATTTGGGCGTTCAAATGCCAAATGTTCTGGTTGGAAAGGACAGAGCAAATATTACTCAAGCGGAGTATCGTATATAGCAACTAGATACTATTTTAATTGATTATTTACGGAACCTGGGGGTGGCTTATTCAAAGATTCTTGCCTGATGCTTGCAATGTGATGCACGCTAATTTCTAATTATTATTATTACGTTATTTAAGTAAATTTCCCTTCTTTATAATTTAATGAAAAAAATATGTCACAAGAAACATAATGTAATATTAAAAAAAAATACATTAAATTGTGTATTTGCTTTTTTCCAATTTAAAATTGTTTATTCTAATTATAAAATTGTTTGTTCCCAATTTTAAATTATTCCCAATTTGAAATTGTTTGTTCCCAATTTTAAATTTTTCCCAATTTTAAATTGTTTGTTCGCAATTTGAAATTGTTTGTTCCCAATTTTAAATTTTTCCCAATTTGAATTTGTTTCTTCACAGTTTGAAATGGTTTGTTCCCAATTTGAAGTTGAAAAGGTATAGATTCTATTAAAAATTCGATATATTCTTTAACAATCACAGCTTTTTTGTTTGTGCTTCCATGAGCTAATCTCATTCAATCAAATTTATCAATAGCATTATCCACTTTTCTATTTTTATCATAACAAACAGACTCAAGTAGTAGTAGTTTTAATTTGGCTTTATGTGCTTCTGGTGAAAAAAGTTCGTCCGCATCATCGACACCTTTATTATGACTTAGATGTCCATGAGGCACGAACACATCAATTGACCTCGAAATCACTTTTTAATGCTCATGCGGGATAAGTACTATCTTGGCGCCCGTTTTTTTTTAGTGCAACAAAAGACTGTTTGTAAATTCAATTATTACCACATAACTTGAACGCAACTATTCAATGAAAATCGCTATTTGTAAGTTACATTAAAAAAACAATTGAATAAATAAAATAAACAGACAGAATTTTTTTCATTGCAAAATAAAAATAAAAATTGAAAAGTTTTAATAACATCCACTTTGGGACAGCTTTACTAATTAAATCAAGGGAGGGACACGGAAATCTTCTGTTACTCTTTAGCACACGGCGCTCAAGATGCATTGTGTGAGCCTTTCGGTACGTCAAAGCACAAGACTCTTTAGCACACTGTGTGCTAAAGAGTAACAGAAGATTTCCGTGTCCCTCCCTTGATTTAATTAGTAAAGCTGTTCCAAAGTGGATGTTATTAAAACTTTTAAATTTTGAGTATGCATTGTCTATGTGACTTTTATAAATAGTTGTGAATTAGAACATAAAAATCAAAGTAAAACAAAACTGAGTTTAAATTCTATGGTGATACCGGAGACTGATGAGAGTTCTTATGACGAATCCACACCACCGGAGACAACTGAAAAAGTAAATTCTTCTTTTTTAGTTCTATTTTTTTTATGGCTCCTGGATCCCAAACTTGTAAGATACGTCCCCTTCCATGAGTAATAACCTCCAATGAGCGCCAAATTTTGCTCTCGTGGGCAATTATACAACTTACCGCCCTAGTTGCACAACATACTATTCCGAGTCGTTATCTTTCTCATCTTCATCTGAACCTACTATAGATTCTGCGTCTACTTAATCTTTCCATTCTTCTTCAGAATCAATGTCGTAGTTGAGCAGTTCGTTATCTACATCCAATGGTTTCTTTGAATTAATAAACTTGCTTTTCTGTCTCCAAGTGCCAAAGTAGGCCTGCGTACTTTGGCACTTGGAGAAAGAAAAGCAAGTTTATTTATTTGATTTTCGTGGAATTTCAAAATTTTCGCTTTCATTTTGTCCATTTTCGGTTTGACAATTCTTCCTCCCAAATCATCCACAATTATAACATCATCTGAACCATAACATCATCTGAACCTTCATCAATTGACCAGGTTTTACCAGATTTTCTAATTTGTTCAGATTTTAAATCATTCAAATAAAGTTTAGAAACCCCTTGTCTGTTAAATATTGCTAACAGTGCATCTTTTTCGGCTTCCGTAAAAACTTTGCGTATAATCGGGGCTAAACGCATGTCAGACTTAACTTCAAGGGGCATGAAATTACGCGTTTAATCTTTTTTTTTTATCTTCAGTGCCATCGGATTTCTTTGGTACAAAGAAATTAACAAACGCAGCTGAAGCTTTTTATTATTTTTTTCTTCCATTTCAAGCTGTATTTTTTTAATTTTCTCTTGTTTCTTGTTTTAGTAAATTTGTCTGAGATTTTTTGTTAGACAAAAAAGATATACTAGGGGGGCCATAGAAAACGCAACAGGAGGGATTTTCGGATAGTTAAAGATGAATTCTCAAAAAACGCTCAGACACGTCAACTTTGTTTGTGAGGGGGACACCTTTTTCAAGAAAATTTGTAGCCAAACAAAATTTGTAGCCCTTCGCGCTGGGACCACAACCCCTGTAATTTTAAATGGCACGGTGGGGTAAGTGATACCTCATTTGAAAGCCCTTTTTGCACTGAATACTAAATGGTTAACATTTTCCAAATTTATCGATTTGTTGACGAGATTATTTATTTTCAAGTTACGAACGCGTTCTTCGTTTATGTCGTTGAATGGTCAAATTGTTCAATCTGTCCTTACAAAAACTGCAAAAGTGAAGGGGATGAAAGTGAAGATTTTTATTAGTTTAACAAATGCTCAAATTGTGCGCCACCAAATTCCATACAAAAATACAAATTCCGCTCGAAACGTTCTCTTACATTTGGAGGATCTGTGGCGTAATTTGACGGCATTCCTCAATAATGCGGCGACGTAACCCTTCCAGAAACTCAGGTTCTTTTGTATAAATTCTACTCTTTAGATGGCTCCACAAGAAAAAGTCCAGAGGACTTAAATCAGGTGAGCGGACCGGTCATTCCAGAATACCTCTTCGTCCAATCCGCGAAAACTGTGTCCAGAAACTCCCGAACAGCCTGCGTATAATGTGGTGCCGCTCCATCTTGTTGAAAAGTCAAATGGTTTTCTAATTAACCATCACCATTTTCTTTCAACGACATAAACGAAAAACGCATTCATAAATTGAAAATAAATAATCTCGAAAACAAATCCATAGATTTAGAAAATGTTTTTCGGGCTTGCAAATGAGGTATAACTTACCCCACCGTGCCATTTAAAATTTTAGGGGTTGTGGTCCCAGCGCAAAGGGGAGTTAAGTGATAATTTCAAGTAACGAACGCGTTCTTTATTCCTTACAAATGTGAAGGAAAAAGACGCAATTCAACGCCAGAAAATATTTTGATTAGGTTAACAAATGCTCAAATTTTGCGGCACCAAATTCCATACAGAAATACAATTTCCGCTGGGTTCTTCTGCATAAATTCTAGAGCACGGTCATTCCAGAGCACCTCATCGTCCAATCCATTGTCCCGGGAAAACTCTGTCCAGAAACTCCCGAACAGCCTTCGTATAATGTGGTGGCGTGGTGGCATCTTGTTGAAAAGTCAAATGGTTTTTAATTAACATTTTCTTTCAACGACATAAACGCGTTCATAACTTGAAATTAAATAATCTCGAAAACAAATCGATAGATTTAGAAAATGTTATCAGTTTAGTATTCAGGACTAAACGGGCTTTGAAATGAGGTATTACTTACACCACCGTACCATTTAAAATTTTAGGGATTGTGGTCCCAGCGTGAAGGGGTTTTAGGCCACAAATTTCCTTGTAAACGGTTCCCCCTCACAAATAAAGTTGACGTGTCTGAGCGTTTTTTGAGAATTCATCTTTAAGCATCCAAAAATCCCTCCGTTTCGTTTTCAATGGCCCACCTAGTATGTTAAAATGGTTTATAATTTGAACAAATTGTTAGTAACAATTCATTTTTATTATACCTTCCTTTTTTGCTACTCTAAATTATTAAGAATTAAAAATTACTTAAACTCATATTCCTTTACTAGTATATTGAGACTACTGCATATCAATTTCACTCGTGCTGCAACTATAATTTTCTTAACTTCGTACTTTAATTTTCTTGACTATGTCGTGTGTAAATGGCGGTAAAATGGAAATCTCAAATTTGAATACGCTTTATTTGAAAAAAAAAATTTCATTAAAAAAGATTTGTTTAATCATAAAATTGCATATCAAAGACAGAATGAAAATCACGCAAACAGTTTAATATATTTTGCTAGACAAATCTTTACTATTAAATATCATTTATTGTTCCGAAAAAGAGGAAATCCAGCAGACTTTGCAAACTACAGGCTCATAAGCGTCCTTTCATTCATGTATAAGCTGTTTATGAAGTTTATAACTTAGCGACTAACTAATGAAGTTTATAACACCGAGGCTAGATTTTTACCAACCTAAGGAGCAATCCCGCTTTAGAGCAGGCTTTGGCACAAACGACCACCTACAAGTTGTCAAATCACTAATTGAAAAGTGTGTAGAGTACAATAAGCTCCTAGTCCTTATATTCGTTGACTACGAGAAGGAGTTCGACTCCATAAACTAACGAAAACTAATTTAAGCAATAGCCGAGTGCCGTATATTCCGCGCTAATCAACAGTATCTATAAAAATGCGACTGCTTCCGTGAGATTACACGAAGACACCGCTAAATTCGGAATAGATGCAGGGGTACAGCAGGAAGATAACATCTCGCCCAAATAATTCACAACACTTCTGGATGTTTAAAAAGGTGAAAAACTAAGTCACCTGCGCTTCGCCGATGATATTGCGCTTCTAACAGATGAAGCTAGAAAAATGCTCGAAAAAATAAAAGCTGCCTTACACCAAGTGGGCCTATGGATCAACTTCTCGGAAACAATGACTAACCTTGTACTGCAAATAATGACTAACCTTGTACTGCAAATAATGACTAACCTTGCACTAAGTGATACTAATTCAGTGGAAAATATCAAAATAGAACTGACTGTTTTAAATAAATATCAAGGGCACCAGATTCGATTTGGAAGAGATAATCAAGCGAACGAATTCTTCAGACGAATAGAACTAACCCGGGCCCGCTTTTGGTAAGTGAAACACGTGTTTTAGGCTGATTTACCCTTCTGATTGAAAAGAATGGTGTACGACCAATGGTTCCTGCCTGTCCTAACATATGGAGCGGAAACGCTTACATTAACAAAGAATGTTATAAACAAAATCAGGATAACACAACGGAGAATGGAGCAGTACATGTTAGGAATAAACCTATGTGACAAAATCCCAAATGTTACCATATGGCAGAGAACGAGAGTTGCAGATGTGGTAGAAAGGATCACCCTCCTGAACTGGAATTGTGCATTTGACGAGATGGAGTGACGATATAAAGCGTATCACATGTAATTTGATACAAACAGTGCAACAGCAAGAAGAATGGATGGAATTAAGGAAGGTTTATATCCAGCAGTGGACGCTACAAGCTAATTAATGATGAATGAATGATGATTGTTCCGAGTTTACTTTAGTAGAGTATCTAATATTGGTGAAATACCAGATGAGCTAAGATGATTGTTGATTAATGAGCAAGCTAAGATTTGTTGTTCCACACCAACTAAGCATATTGTTAGATTAACAAATTTTCTTGTCAAATATGCCCTATTTGTTGATATTATTTATAACTAGATCAAGTGTAACAATCAAAGTTAAACTGTTCATCAAAACATCAAAATATTGTTTGTTTGGTTGATTAATTAGAATTGGTTCCAAGTAATTCTATTTCAGATTTAGCCTAACTATTTCGATCTGTAAATTAAATAGCAACGAGGTGTTCGGGTTAAGCTTACAAACTAAACTATTTCAAATCGAGATTCTAAGTCTATTATTACCGATGAAAAATAAAATGCAACGGTCTCAATTGTAGTTTGGCTTAGATCAATCGCGGACAGCTCAGATTGACTAAACAAGATCATTATTTCTCTTTAACGGTTATTTTTAAATACTTCCTAAAATATTATTTATATTTCTTTTAAGTTCTCGTCGACGTGACAGACAAGTTTTATTTTTGGTCCAGAAAATTGAGGATCAAAGATCTTTGTGGTCAATTACCTTTAACATTTTCCATAGACTGAATTTTTGTGCCAAAATTAAGTCTATAAAATGAATTGAGTTAATTATTATGTTGAATAAACTAATCATACCTTAATTAATTTCTGATTTTGATTACTTATTTCTTCATATTTAGATACGATAAACGAGGTAATATTAAGCTAAGCTAAGCAAGATTAAACAAGATTATATTAGATTTAACAAGACTGGATACGAATGGACAATATTTGATAAGATTTTACTGGACTGGATAAGACTAGACCAGACAGAATAGACAAGACTAAACTAAACAGTACTGGACTAAACTGGACAAGATTTGACAAGACTGTACAAGACAAGACTATGTAAGACTGGACAATACTGGACAAGTCTAGACAAGTCCTGACAAGACTAGACAAGAGTGGACAAGTCTAGACAAGACTATGGAAAAGACGGTTATTTTGACGTTTTTATTAACTCGATTTCTTGTCTGTTCGGAGAAATTTTGGGCAATCGATTTTAAACTAACTTCCCGATGAGCTAGAGACTCGAGACATTAAACATTACTCAGAACTGGATGACTTTAGGATCATTACTGGATGACTGAATGCAATAACAAAAGCGTGGAGCGTATTTATAATATTTCGTCAGTACAGTTTAGCGCTCCACACTTTTATTTATACTCACTAATGTCAATACGGAAAAAAATGTTTTCTCCTTTTTGTGCATTTTAATAAAAGTAATATATTGTCTAATTAGAGTATCTTATCTATTTTGTCCAATTATATGCATCTAATTCCTCGGTTATTTCCTTTTATACACTTCTACAGGGTGTTCCGATAAGAGATTTCATTTTGATATGTAAAGAAAAACGAGTATTTTTAAGCGAAATCATCGGTTGTTTATTCAATTGTAAAGAGGAGGGTATGCCATTAATTATGGAAAACAATATTAGCCAAATGGAAGCCACGGCTACGCTTGCAGGATCTTATTCTTTTCATGAAATTCCTCACCAATATCACCAATTCCTACATTTGCCGCTGTATGTACTCGATAACTTTACGAATTCAATCTTTGAAGTCTTGAATCGATTGTGGGCCATTGGCATAGCCCTCATCTTTCCCCCCCATGTAGCTCCAAAGAAAAAAGTCTACAGGTGTTAAGTCACAAGATCTCGGAGCCCAAATATGATCGCCTCTCCGAGAAATCACACGGTCAGGAAACTTTTCACGCAAAAGAGCGATGGTATCGTTACTTGTATGGCACGTAGTGCCGTCTTGTTGAAAGTAAACGTCGCCCACATCAATATTTTCTAATTCCGGCCATACAAAATCATTAATCATCGTTCGATAGCCCAATCCATTCACCGTAACAGTTGCTCCAGTCTTATTTTCAAAAAAGTATGGTCCAATGATCCCGCCAGACTAAAAACCGCACCATACAGTCACATGTTGAGGATGGAGAGGAATTTCAACAATAATTCTTGGGTTTTCCGAGCCCCAAATGCGACAATTCTGCTTGTTAACATAGACTCCTTTGTCGAAATGGGCCTCATCACTCAAGATGATTTTTCGATGAAATTTCGGATCAGTTTTATGCATTTCAAAGACCCAATGAGCAAAGTCACGACGTTGTTGATGACGTCGGTAGGCGTGAGTTCTTGTGTTAACTGAACTTCAAATGCCTTAAGACCTAAGTGCAAAACTCAGTGAAATGTCGTTTTTGGAATGTCCAATTCCAAAGATCGACGAGAAAGGGAGAAACCTAGATTATGTTAGGTTTATATTATTTTAGAAACCTAGGTTTTCCTCAAAATTATGGGTTATAAGAGCAATATTATCAGTTGTTCTTGAGCGATCTTCAATTCCCGGATCTTCAATTCGTTCGTGGCGGGGCAAAAACTAAAAAATGCCGCCCCTACCGGCTTATATTTTTACCTTTGTTATCATTTCAACCATCAGACATAGGTCTCCCGGAAACAACGCCACAAAAACCTATCTAGCGTTATTCATTCTGTGTTAAGAAAATTTATTTACAAATATACATGCGTACATGGACGTGTAGGACATATTATATTATTTACGATAGCACATTCAGTCGGGAAAAAAATTGAGAGAAAAAAATTGATTTATTTGGATTGGCCGCTATTTTTTTTTATAAAAAATCTCACAAAAAAAACTAAAATATCTCGAAAACTATTGTGAAGTTATCGTGACAAATCAGTATGTATGCGTAGATATGGCGTAGCCCTCTGAATTTGCCGCCCGGGGCATGGGCCCCGGCTTGCCCCCCCCTTCCCCCACATCCGGGACTGACTTGTCCCAACAGCTCAGACTTTTCCACCAGTTTCACAATTGCTGGCCGAGTTGGTGCTTCACGACGACTCAAAAATGCTTTAGTTTTGCGAACTGTGACCGCGAAATTTTCACCATTTTTGTAGTGAATTTTAATAATTTCAACGCGTTGTTGAAGCGTATATCGTTCCATTTTTACTAATGGCGTAGTTTTTACTGTAATCTGTCAAGTAGTTACGGGTTGACTCATTACAACTTTTAAAATGGCGGACTATTGAAAATGAAACATCTTATTGGAAGACCCTTTATACATTTTTAGGAGCGTCTTGTAATATCTATCGTGTACTTTGAATACTTAATGTGCTTCTAGTAATAAATATCGAAGAAATTCAATTATTTATTTTATTACATTGTGTTAACGGATATATTAAGAAATTTTCTAGTTGATAAGAGAAAAAAAGGTAATGATAAATATTTATGATGTGTCAGCATGGAACGTTTTTGCGCATCTATTGCGCTTCGTGGAATCACTGGGATAGTAGCAATTATAAATTTTACGATATAAAATAAATTGATGGAAAATACGTTTAACGGTTCAATAAAATGGCATCGGACGATTTCCGCACAAAGTGGATATAATTTATGAGACGTGTCTGACATCAAAGCTAAAATAAAAACATTGCAATAATTCCTCTATAATTGATTTCATGAAAAAATCATGAAATGTTTTCCAAATAGAAAGTTGATTGAAAGAAAATATTATCATTAATCCATAATAATGGTTTGTTTAAGCTTAGTTTTTTTTATGCTTTTATTATTATTGATATGAAAACATTTATTTAGAAAATTTAGAATTTTATTTAGAAAAAGATTTAGAAAAATATTTATACAAGAAAAAATGCTTGACATAAAAATTACACTGGAGTTGCTATTAGTTATTACTGTATATTTTCAATGAAAATATTTAAAAATTGTGGCATAAAAAAGATGAAGATGAAGAATAGAGGTGAAGATAAAGAATGAACTAATTATTAATTACTATTGGAAAGTAGTTACAAAAAAGAAATATTTTTGACATTGATTGAATTAAATGGTTTGTCGACTAAAAAGACCGGAACAAGTAATAATCGGAGGGTGCTAGATCTGGTAAATATGGTGGGTGCGGTAGCAGCATATCCCATCTAGGCTGTAACAGTTGCTCAGGCGAGAAATTCCGTGAGGTTTTGGTGAAACACTGCGCCTGGTCTATTAATCAATTCTTCGGTTGGAACCATTTTGTTCAAATGGTGACAGTATACTTCTGGATAAATTGTGGCATTCTCCGATAGAAGCTAAAGAAAATTAATAAAATTTAAATGATAATACAATGCAAGAGGAACTTTTCGATCAGATTGTTACTAAAATCAACCACGATTTGAACGCTATTGAAATGAGTGACACCGAAAAGGACATTTATGAAATGGATATCGACGAAAATACGGATTTGTACAAAGTTTATAATTCTAAAGACAGTTTTGATACATAAAACTTAAATACTTATAAGTGTTTATAATATGTTGTAATGAAATCTAAACACACACACACACAGAATAAACAACTTACGAATATGTTTTGTAGTGTATCTATTGAATGTATTAATTTATTAATAATAAAGAATCCCACCAAACAAAATAAATATCGCCGATTTTGATAAATATTAGCATTCGAAGTACTTTGAGTCCTTTCATCTCGCCCGCTCTATGTTCGCTTGCATTCAACGTTATTATAAACATTCCGTTTCTTATCGCCAGTTATGATTCGCTTGAATAGATTTTATAAATTATCTGATTTTCATATTATATTTTTATTGAATAAAGAGTTATTATAAATAATCATTATATCTTAAAAATAATGTATTAAGATCAACCTCAAGGTTAATTGTTCCTGTAATAGTAGTAATTCTTGTTTTAAACTTGATACGGAATAGAGCAGCATCTCACTTTCCTGGAAAAGTATGCAAGCAAGCTTCGTTAGTTTATGTTAGGAGTAGAAGACATCTTCTATCTGTTTATCTGCACCGTCTGTGATTTTGTTTTATTATGCTTGTGTTATTTCATAATTCGCGAACAAGAGTCTTTTCCAAAATTGTGGTTGCAATTACAATATAGCTTTACAATTTTTAAGGCGCTATACCACTGAGACCGCTGAAAATTGGGTGATTTTCGCGAATTTTGTGCAAGAAAGGTTCTCAATTAAATGTTTCAGGAAATTAAGAACATTTTTGGCTATATTTTTTGACCTTCATTACATAATTTTTTCATAGAAAAATATTAACATCCAAGCGACTTATACGCTAAAGCGCCTTTCGAAGCGCCAAAAAAAAAAGTTTTCCACGGACTTCCTTTAGGGTGCGTCTCACAGACTGTCTGTTTTTGAGATCTGTTATTCCCAGTTCTTTAATATCCTTCTCGGTCTCTGTCAACCAAGTGGTACGAAGCTTCTTGTTTTGCGAGAAGGTGAACAGACGGTTGGTTAGTCGGTTTGGAGGCAATCATGCAATGTGGCCATAGAAAGCTACCCTTCGTTTCCTTGCACAGTCAGAGAGCATCTCAATATGTTCGTAGAGCTCAGAGTGAAGCCGTCTTCGGAATTCCCCATCTTCCTTTACCGGGCCTAGGATCTTCCTGAGGATTCTCCTCTCTCTGATTTCCAATTTCTCTATTAGACCGCTTCGGTTCAAGGAAAGACACTCCATGGCATACAGGGCTTCTGGTCGTAACATTGATGTGTAGTGCTTAAGTTTCAGGTTGCGTGACAGGCATTTCTTATTGTAAGTGTTCTTAGTCAGCCGATAGGCTAGTTCTAACTTGCTGACTCTCTTGGATGCTCTTTCTGATAAGTTGGGTTCAATCCATTCGCCGAGATACTTAAATTTCTCAGTCCTCTTGATGTTTTCCTGTTCTAGTAACATCTCTCTGTTTGCTTCTCTAATGTTGGTGAAGAATTCTGTTTTCTCCAGCGACACCTGAAGACCCACTTTGGCAGCCTGTTTTCTGAGACAGTTTACCTGCATTGTTGCCATCTCAAGATAATCAGCAAACAGTGCCATGTCATCTTCAAAGGCCAGACAATCTACAACCAGTCCATCGTTCTTACGTCCCAGGTAGATACCACTCTGCCAGATTTTATTTATTTATTTATAGCGTATTTTCTCAATATTGGAAAACGTTAAGCACTTTGACTCACTTGACGTGCTTCTTATTTTGCCAGTATTCCTTAATTCTGTTGGAGAATGCCAATTTTCTGTCGTCAGACCATTTAGGTCTGTAAGGTTTAGGTTTTGTTTGCTCTGGTTGGACTTCCCAGTTGTTCACTTTGTTACGGAAGGAGTCTTTGTCTGATGTGTAGGTTATGTTAGCGGACAGCATGCCTTTTTGTACTTCTTTCATCCATGGTGTTGTACTTTTGAGTGATGATATGTAATCTAGTATTCTTTTGGTAAGTCGGGTATTCGGTAATCTATTTAGGTGCCCGAAGAAATTCATTCGCCTTTTTCTAATACTAATTTCGATGTTTGAGTATTTTTCAGTTGTCTTGATTGACTTCAGTCTGTATCGGTCAGGAGTAAGTCTTGCTCCAGTATTTTCCGAATGATCTTTCTGTCTGAGTGCTCTCTTGGTTTTCTGGAGACGGTTTTGTTGTGAGATTTTTTCGGATCCAGTAGGTTCGATAAACTCTCCCAGATATTTGAAATGTGTGACTCTTTTGATCATTCCGTAATTTGTTTGTATGTTCTCGCCTTTTTGACTTAACACTTGAGTTTTCTCGAAGGATATTTGAAGTCTTTTTATTATATTTGTCTATTTTTTCGGAACATTCTTGGAGTGTTTCTATTTGTTTTTTTTGTAGTCTCTTGATCTTCTGTTAGTATAACCAAATCATCGGCGTAGGCAAGGTATAGTAAGATTGTTTTTGCGTAAGCCAAGTTTAACTGGTTTCCAGACATTTTGTTTCTTGAGCTCTTTTTCCCATTCTATAAAAATTAAATAAAAATTTCCTAGATTTTTCTTATCTTTTTGACTTTTTTTTCCAATTTCGAAAAATGATCGAAAAAATATTTTTCAAATATATAAGAAAAATTCGAAAAAATTCATACGAATTTTGAAAAATTGACCAACTTACTGAAAAATATAAAAAAATAAGTTTTCCAAAAATTTATTGTCTCAAAATGCAAAAATTTATCGCCTCGACGCAGGTGCAGTATTTTATTCCTGCGAGCGGTTGCGCTTTAGATACGGCCTTAAAATTTTCACAGGATATTCTTGAAAGTATGAACTGTTAAATAAGACCAAAAAAACGATTTTTTTAAGTGTCACAGTGGTCATCTCATCTCATTTAAATTTTGTAATAAGTATTTCTACTCCAAGTGAAGAAATGGTGTAGGAATATGTAGTCAGAGTAAGAATAAGCAGTATATAATTGAAAACCTACGTAGTGGAGCAAATTCTTGCACTCGTTTGATCTATTTTAAGGTTAGGTGAGGAGTTATGAGAAATGTACACTTTTAGGATTTTATATGAATAAGTAATTAATTAATTATTATCTGAAGACTTATAAAGTATGAACGTTGGTTTTATTTGCCTCGTGCTTGGTTTAATCAATATTTCATGACTGTGGATTGTTGTAGCAATGAGGATGAAGATTGCATATCAGGCAACGGATGATTCAGAGTAATTGAGTTATGATCATAACATTATTGCCGTTGCTACTATTTTATTTTTGGCAGGCAATAATATAGTCTGTTATATATATATATATATATATATATATATATATATATATATATATATATATGTTATATATATATATATATATATATATAACACGCAAATATTTAAGGAGCGATTAGATAAATTATTCGCTACGGGCATGACTGCCCTTAACGCCACCCGTGGCCAAAAAGACAACTTCTTCTCCAATAATATTGTATAAAAACAACAGGAAAAACAAAAAATAATTAATTTAATAAAATATACAATATATACACTATACTCTATATATCTATACAATATATATATATATATATATATATATATATATATCTATACAATATATACACTATCTATAAAATAAAATACACTATCTTGCATTTGCGGCAGATTTCACGCTGTCATAACCTTTGAACGGCTTACCACAGAGACTTCTAGTCTTCACCAATCGATTCAGCGTCCCAAAATTAGTCGGAGGACGTATATAATATTCCATAGGAAGCTTTCGATTAAGAAATACCATCGACACGGGAAGTCAATACCGCGGAAACGACGAGAAAATCGATTTTGCTAAAATCGTTATTTTTGAGTTACAGCAAAATTTAAAGCCCTTTCTGAAAGAATTTTTGCTGCTAATTACAATTATATAATAATAATAATATTTACAATCATATTTCGCTAGCTCTCCCCGTTGACGATGGTCTACTAAAATTGAGTAAAATTTTAAGACATTTCGGCATTCGAGTAGAGTAGTAGATCTTGGAAACTAATGAATTTCGCGCGGATAATCTAAGTGTGTTCATATAAAAATGACCTTTTGAAAACGATGCCGTTTTTCAGTATCGGCAAGAGTTTCTGAGATATCGACTTAACAAATCGAGATTTGTAAAATTTCAGTTTGAAATTTCTCGATGAATAATTGAATATTTCCGAACAGTTTAAACATCGACTTGTTCGTCTTGCCGACTTGTTTCTGTGTGGCGAAAATGATTTCGTTGCTGTTTTCCGTTCTTGATAAAATTGGAAAAAACCGTAAATGCCGACTATTGTGACTATTTTTTTCGAAAATTTTGTCGCGATTTTTTTTTTTTTTTTGGTTACCAGAAGGAAATCGAAGTGCTGAAAACCATTTTCGAGTTTATTTCGATCTAAAGTTACACATAAGCAAGATATTTTGCTTTGTATCCATTCTCAATTTATGCACTTTATTAGTTTATGTAACAATAAAACGCTTTTTTATTTACCAAAATACATGTCAATATATAAAATAAATTAAATAATGACTTAACTGGTCGTCTTAAAAGTGTCACTTTTGGCGCAAGTGCTGTTGCGCTCGGAGCTAATAAATAATATCGCACATCCAACAGAAAAGTGACACAAGTGCGAATTACTGAATTCTGAGAACAACTGTTTATATGCCATCTTGCTGTTGAGAATCTGCTGAGCTGAAAAAAGACACTTCCGCTTTCTGGCGAATAATTGAAATGGTTAATAATTGAATTAAACCAAAAATCTACTTAATGTAGTACATGTTTTAGTACATAATACTAAAAACAACATGCTAGATACCCAATTTTCAGTTTAGAAAATGGCGATTTTTCATCCGGAATTTCGCACTTGTGTCACTTTTCTGTTGGAGGTGCGATTTTTAGTTTTTAATATTCTTCCTCGATAGTTAAAGAGATTAAGAAGACTTTTTGGAGATATGTATGTTATTAACCATTTTTTAAAAGAATTAAAACAATGAACATGATAAATAACCTGTGAACACTGTTACTATCCTCGGTCTCTCCTACTTATATACGCAACATATTTGCTAAATTAAAAGTAAGATAGATGGAATATGATATAACAAATTAATTACACTGAATTGAATTTGCTTTCTGCAAATGTTTGTTTGAAAATACGAAATTTTCTTCAGGATTGTATTAGTAAACCTTTAGCAAGTAGAAAGTTGCTACGTGAGTATTATAAAACTTGTTATGAAACGAACAAGTTAATTGTTTGTTTCGGGCAGGTTTCACTAATTATCTTTTATCATAAATTTCTTAAAAATTATTCTTTCCTGAAAATGCATACAGTAATACTGCACCAAATACAAATCTAAATAGAATAAAGTTAATTAAAGTTTTACTTTATAATATTAATCTCCTTAATGAACAAACCGAATTAATCTTCTCGCAACTTTTAATCTTGCTCAACCGTATGCAGGTAATTCCCTAATTGCAAAAAGCCATTTAATTAAATTATTCTTTCAGAATTTGTGGGCACAAATTACGAGATAACTATTCGATAAATCAATCTTATATCGATTATAATCGAGTTATATATTTTGAACATTTTATAACACAATACTTTAAATTGTATTGTGTTATAAAATGTTCAAAAAAGGACACACAGATTGTAACATCATGGTTTATTAAATATTATTCAATGCAGAAAATTGACGTCTCCTTTAAATTGCGTTTCCTGAACAACTTGTTACGTACACAAATCAATAATTTATCTGATAATTATCTGTTTACGTTTACCATGCAAATATTTACTGTGCAAAAAATATGATAAAATAAATTGCTAATCTGTCGGGTTCTAATAATATAATGAATAATACAGGGTGTCTCAAAAAATGTACTAACACTACGAATGACGAGAAAAACTTTATTTATGAACATAGAGAGAAGTTGAAAGGCTTCAAGTATAGAAGACAAATGAAATTGAAGAATCATGTTCGCAAATGTTCAAATTGATGAGCATTATTGTCCAGACAAAGCCGTTAACGCGCACCAAGGGATTCGCAAACATCACGAAACAGGTCATTTGGTATATAGCGACATTGTCTTTCAATTTCCAATTTCAATGCATCATTTGTTCTTGGTTTGGTGTCATAAATTCTGTCCTTGAGTTATCCCCGCAGAAAGTAGTCCAAGGGCGTGAGGTCTGGGGAACGCGCAGTGTATTGAATGATAACCCTTCGTCCAATTCACGTGTCTCGAAAAGCTGCATCAAGGTGAGCTCGTACATCGCGATAGTAGTGAGCAGGTGGAGGCTTCATCTTGCTGAAAGTAAATCTCTTCGTTATCACCAAACATCTCTGTAATGTGTAGACCGACAAACTTCTGTCCTTAAGGTATCCCCACAAAAAGAAGTCCATGGTCGTGAGGTCTGGGGAACGCGCAGAGTATTCAATGCTACTCCTTCGTGCAATCCATGGGTCTTGAAAAGTTGCATCGAGGTGAGCTGGTACATCGCGATGGTTGTTTGGAGATGCTCCATCTGGCTGAAAGTAAATCTCGTCGTCATCACCAAACTTCTATGTAATGTAATTTGTGGACCGACAAACTCCTGTCCTTGAGGTATCCCCACCAAAAAGAAGTCCATGGTCGTTAGGTCTGGGGAACGCGCAGAGTATTTAAAGCTACCCCTTAATGCAATCAATGGGTCTTAAAAAGCTGCATCGAGGTAAGCTCGTACATTGCGCTGGTTGTGTGGAGATGCTCCATCTTGCTGAAAGTAAATCTCGTCATCACCACCAAACATCTATGTAATGTAATGTGTGGACCGACAAACTCCTGTCCTTGAGGTATCCCCACCAAAAAGAAGTCCATGGTCGTGAGGTCTGGGGAACGCGAAGAGTATTTAAAGCTACCCCTTAATGCAATCCATGGGTCTTAAAAAGCTGCATCGAGGTAAGCTCGTACATTGCGCTGGTTGTGGGGAGATGCTCCATCTTGCTGAAAGTAAATCTCGACATCACCACCAAACATCTATGTAATGTAATGTGTGGACCGACAAACTCCTGTCCTTGAGGTATCCCCACAAAAAGAAGTCCATAACCGTGAGGTATGGGGAACACGCAGAGTATTCAATGCTACCCCTTCGTGCAATCCATAGGTCTTGAAAAGCTGCATCGAGGTGAGCTCGTACATCGCGATGCTTGTGGGGAGATACTCCATCTTGCTGAAAGTAAATCTCGTCGTCATCACCAAACATCTATGTAATGTAATTTGTGGACCGACAAACTCCTGTCCTTGAGGTATCCCCACCAAAAAGAAGTTCATGGTCGTGAGGTCTGGGGAACGCGCAGAGCATTCAATGCTACTCCTTCGTGCAATCCATGGGTCTTGAAAAGCTGAATCGAGGTGAGCTCGTACATCGCAATGGTAGTGGGGTGGTGCTCCATCTTGTTGAAAGAAAATCTCGTCTTCATCACGAAACATCTATGTAATGTAATGTGTGGACCGACAAGCTCCTGCAAGAAGGTAAGATAATTCTCAACAGTGACAGTTCCCTTAAAGAAAGTTGCAATGGTGCTCAACCGTTACATGAGGATTTCCATGACCCCAGTACGTGCAATTATGGCGATTAACGGAGCCATTTAATTTAAAGGAGGCCTTATCGCTTCACACAATTTTGTGTGGAAAGCCTTCATCTTCTGCACATTTTGCCAGGTACCATTCACAGAATTGAAGGATACTATCTGGTCAGGATCGTCTTCGTTGAGAGCATGGATTAGTGTTAGAATGTTGCATTTCAAGCGCAGACGCCTCATGATGCGCCGGAGACGCATTTTGAAATGTGGATCTTCCGAGCAATTTGCATAAGAGACATCTGTGTGGATTGAAGGAGTTTCTCCTGCACCTGCTCTTCTTTTCTAGGGCTTGTGGATGTCTATGGTCGTCCAGAACGTTGCTTGTTGACGTTGTGAACGGTACCAACGGTATCTGTTTCGGTATCGGTATCACGAGTCTGCTTCAAATTTAACTTTTATGCGAGCAATAGTCCGGTGCGTTGGTGGCAGTTTCTCGATTTCCCTCCTGAACCGGCTTTGAACTTCCGTGGCGTTTTCAGTCTTCCAATAACATTTCAGGACATACTTCCTCTCTTTCAAACTAAGTTTATTTCCTGCCATGCTGTAACATTAATTACACCTAAAAACCCAAAAGGCCACATGTTGGCTACTGTTAAAGTGTTTTTTGAGACACCCTGTAAAAATAAAATAGTCAAATTAAACATTGTGGAAATTCTAATTATATTAGTTACAGCTTCTTAGAAATTTTTCTTAGGCAGTGGTTTCTCGACTTACTAACTCACATGCGAACTTTTCCATTTCCTTGTTGTCCTATTTTATCCCCGAATGTCCATTTTAACCATAAGATACGTTTCTAGACTCGATATTTTAACTGTGGTGCAACAGCAGAGTCGGAGGGATCATGATATATAATCCCACAATGAAGTAGTATGTAACTGCAAGAACTGCTTATCATATAATGAGTAATGCTCCAGTATATCCACAATAGTAGGAGAACATTTTACGGAAAAATGTAATTCCATCAAAATTTTGTTCCTATTCTTCTTCTTTAGATGCTTACTCCATTACTGAAGGTTGGCAGCAATCATGGCAAATGTCCGCACTGTCTTGTGGCACTCTGAACAATCAGTCCAGACCAGTCCATTCTTTTATGTTCTTTTACCAGTAGTACTTCCTTCGTCCTGGACCACGGCGCCTCTCTATCTTGCCCTCCATTATTAATTTTAGAAGGCTATATTTTGTATTTCTGAGGATATGTCCTAGGTACACCGTCTTACGTTTCTTTACAATAACCAATAGCTCTCTTTCACTGTCCATGCGTCTAAGAATCTCATTATTCGTAGTTCCTATTAGTCTCCTAATACCATACCACTCCATACCACACCATACCATATTTAAAATTGTATGTTATTTTGTTTCATATTAATATGTTATTTAAAAGTCATTTCCCAGAAAACTGATACCAAAATTTTTTTTTCCAAAAATGTTCCGCAGTTAACACCTACACAACATTAACTCTTAGAAAATTCTGCGAAATAACTTCAATATTCTTCAATCTCTATGTCTTACTCACTATCACAGTCAAGCTCTAAAATTAGCCTGAAAAAAGTTATAGCCTGTCTGCACCGAATTACATAAATAGATAGAAAGCGAAATTAACCAAATACAATTATCTCCTTGCACAGGACTGTGGATTTGGAAGTTAATGAATCAGACGTAGAGAGCTATTAAAGAACCACGAGAAAAGCATAACTAATATAGAAAAACGAAAGTAATAAATGAAGGATGGAGAGAAAAAATATCTAGAGAAAGAATAAAGTGGCAACAAAAGGGGAGCGATACAAGAGAGTATACTGGGGAGCAATACAAAAGACATTAAAAATTCTTGAAGCACTGGGGTGAATTATAAGAACTTGTTAAAATGTAGCTAAATCTAAATGTAGGTGTTGATTCTAGGATCATCAATATCTTCAATTATAATGTCATTGACTACTTTAGGAGAAGGGTGTAGAAAAATGCAACAGATTTAGTCAATGTTGGGTAGGTGTTTTAAACGCCATATAAGACACAGAGAAGCAACTATTGACAAGTACGCAAGTCCAGGTACGACTGTGTTTTATTTGTTAGTCAACTAAACGCGAAGTTCATTAATTTTGATAAGAACAAGACAATTATATTTTATGTGTATTGCGTGGTAGCTTTATAATTTGATATAATAGCAACAAAACGTATGTAATTTTAGAAGCATATTTAGAATAACAATTTTAGAATAGCAATTGTAGAATTATTACAAGCTACATTTATTATATATTAATTTACATTATTACATTTTCGTACATCTGGAATTATCTAGCCTAGAATCTATATTTCTTAACTCTTCTTCTTTTTCTTCTTGATTTAGGACTTTGTCCTGTTTTATACTGCTGTCTACCCCTCTTGCAATCCGGACGACCAGGACTCCTGCCATCTCTTGAGCGGGCGGCCTGGGGGTCTTCTGCTTTGTGGCCTTCCGTCTTTTGCCCACTTGGCAATTCTATCCTGGTTCATCTTGTCTACATGGTCTCTCCAGTGCCTCCTCCGGGATCTGACCCATCTGACAACATCTTCCGTTTGTAATTCATCTCTTATGGCGCTGCTTCTTATTTGACTCCGTAGTGTTACGCCTTTTATTGCTCTCAGCGTTTTCATTTCGGTGCTTATGAAGAGTTTCTTAGTTTTTGTTGTTTCAGCTCGGGTCTCGGCAGCGTATGTTAGGATAGGTCTTACACATCTTTTATATATCCTTATCTTGCATTCTGCCGTCATATATTTGTTTTTCCATGTTAAGTCTCTTAGGTTACCGGAAATGAATGATGCTTTGATGCAGTTCGCTCTTACTTCCTCAATCAGATTTCTGCTGCTCGATATGTGCGACGCTAGGTAGTTGAATTTTGTCCACCATAATTTAAATACATTTTACACTAAACAAACAATTCTGACTATATATTATGTGATTAATGTCCAATAAGGGGTTAGATTCAAATGTTCAATTAACTTTGACGATAGGAAAATGAAAGAATAAACTATTTTAAATTATATGTTTCTGACTATACAAAAAATATTTTTAAAATATTATCTGAAAAGGTTTTGATTTGTTATTTATTTCGATGGATGAAAATGTTAAATTTTCTAAATGTCATCCCTCTCACCTTTTAATATCAAACGCTCATTATTATTATTGTTTGTTGTGAAAGAAAGTTCGTTTTTTTGGGGGGTATCTGAAATCGATTCTTCTGTTCTATTTACGTCTAGGTTTTTAGTAAACGTGACTAACATCTTTATTGTGTTACGTTCACGTTGAAAAAACTCTTATCTTTTGTAGATAATAAAGCGTCACCGTTACAGTTAGTTTAAATATCCATAAATATTTTTTTTGTTTTTGTGTGTTAAAATGCCGACAGAGTGTAAATCTTCCAGACTCGATTATTTTATTTTTTATTGAGATTGAAAAAATGTTTGATAAAAACGAGTTTGTAATATTAACGAGTTTGTAATAAATTAAACTTTTTTATTAAGTAATTTATATTCAGAATTCTAAAAAGATTTAACAAAAGTAAATAAATTGGGCTATTAGTAAATATTTTCATAATTATAATAACCTTTATTGCCATAAGTTGCAACAAAAGGCCATCGACCACGGGGCATTTATGTATTTTTTTGTAATATTTAAGTTTTAAATTTTATTATTTCAAAACGTTTTATTGTTTGTCAAAAGTATGTTATAAAAATATTGGATCGGACAATAAGTAATAAATATAAGTACAAACAAATATTGAAATGTTGATTTTTATTTTACTTGTATTTTATATATCTTGGTAGAATATATTTAGTTTAATTATATTTTTTATTACAATTTATTTATAATATTTTTTATTTTATTATAGTTATACATATATGGGTTTATCGATGTTAAACTGGCAATAATTTGCAGCAATATAATTTTTTATTTGAAAAGGCTATAACTTAGTTAGTAATATGATTTTTCAAAATTTTCTTCACAGAACCGTTGTATAGTAAACCGCCTCCATAACCTAAGTGATCAAAACTTGATTTATTTTATTTATTTTTGATTTAAAGATTTTGAACACTTCTGCCGACTAGGTTTCCGAATGCGGAACGACAAAGTTGATTATTTCTTAAAATTTTCCGAAATAATTTTCACGATCTACTAGGCCAGGGGTCGGCAACCCGGGTGCGGCTCTTTTATATAAATTGTGTGGCTCTTCAGCCCTTCCAAAATATTTATTTTAAGTTAAAAAAAATATTTTAAGTTTTTAAGTTAAGTTTAAGTTTTAAGCTAAGCTTGACCTCAGACTTAACTTTGTTAAATTCTTTTATTTGCACATAAAAGGAGCATGTAATTTTTTAGATTTTAGCAGACCTTATTCTTTTTTAACTTTATTTTTTTTCGAGCATTCACATTTTAATGTTTACTGGGACTTGAGTGCTGAAATATTCAAATGATTATTTTCAACGAGAATTCATGATACAACACTCAAAATAAGAGAGAATGTGACATCACAGCAACTTCCGGTTTTAAAATCATCACCACTTATTTTGTTAAGCATTTGACGAGTCGTGTGACATAAAGGATACCTCATAAGTTGGATTAGTAGGGCGATATGTACTCAGGATATTCATGAGGAATTTATTACTTTGATTTCGCTCAAAAGACAAACCCGTTGGAAATACAGGGTATCCCAACGAAAATTTGACCCCCCCCCCCCCCTATAATTGGAAAACCGAATAATATTTCAAAATTCGCCGAGACCCGTCGATTTTTGTTCTTGGGGGGAGCTTTTTTGACAGTCAAGCCAACTCGATATGTTCATCCCCCTAATGCCTAGCAACCCCAACTTAAAAATTTCAAATGCAACTACCCCACTTGTGGCACAACATTTTAAAGCCCTTTTTATTGCGAATACAGTGACGTACCATTTTGTTAAATCAGATTTATTTGATGAATTGTTCAAAATGACCCCCGTTAACTTCCAAACAATAATACAGTCTGTTTTCAAATTCTGTTCGAACATTATTAAAGACATCCGCAGTTATTAATCGGCATTCTTCTACAATTCTCTGACGTAGCACTTGCAATGTTTCCGGCTGAGTGGCGTACACTCGTGATTTTAAATGACCCCACAGAAAAAAGTCCAAAGGGGACAGATCCGGAGATCTTGGTGGCCATTCGACGGGACCTCTTCTGCCAATCCAATGCCCCGGGAAATGGTCATCCAAAAATTGTCGCACAGCAGCAGCATAGTGCGGGGGCGCACCATCTTGTTGGAAGGTTATTTTATTTTCTAGTAAATTGTCGTCACTTTCAAAAATCTCTGTTATCCTAGGATCAATTGTACTTTCCAATAATTCTAGATAGGTATTTCCATCGAGATTACCTTGGATGAAAAATGGTCCAACAAGATGGTCGCCCAAAATGCCTGCCCAAACATTAAATTTTTGAGGTGTCTGAGTTTGAAATTCCCTGATTAAATGCGGATTAGTATCACTCCAATAACGACAATTGTGTCTATTCACTTCGCCATTCAACATAAATGTGCATTCGTCGGAGAAACATGTATTGTAGAGAAGATATGGATTCAGTAGAAGTTGTTCACTAAAGTATTCGCAAAATTGCTTACGGCGATCAAAGTCATCTTCATGTAACTCTTGAACCAGCGTCATCTTAAATGTATGAAGCTTGTGTTTTTTCAAAATTCGATGAACACTGGAACGGGATACGCCAGAAGCTTGAGACACAGTTGTAATCGATTGCTTATTATCCATCTGTACATGACCCAAAACTGCCACTTCAACTGCTTAATTTCGAACTGGCCCAATTACTTCACGTTTCTTGTTTAAAAGCGAACCTGTTGCAACAAATTTGTCAATCAGGTGTTTAACGTACTGGTGGTTTACATTTTTTTCAGGATGATTGGCATTAAAAATTCGTGCTGTAGCTTGCTGATTTCGATAATAAATTGCAACAATTTCTACTCTTTCCGCGATAGAATAAACCATTTCGAACACACGTTAATACTTTCAATAACGGCTGAAACTAACGATTTCTTGGTCACAAGCAAAAAACACCGACTTTTTTTGTAGTACTGATTTTTTGTTATTTTGAAAAGGTCCGAATTCCTATAAACTTAAGTATCTTCTACAAATAACTATTTTAGTATCTAGTTTTATTTGCTTCATCTTTTTTATTTCATTTCTGACTTTTTTGTAAACTGATAGACACATCAATAACAATTAGGTAAATGCGGCCATGTGTAGTAGATGAAAAACTTATTAGTGGTGGGCATTTGTGTAGAAATTTTCGTTGGTAGAAATTTCGATTGTCAAATTTTCGTTGGGATATCCTGTATATTAATTCCTTCATATTGGAATTTTTGACATTAAATTGATACAAATGAACTAACTAATCTATTGCTATAGATGGTGCAAAGGGTATGTTTAATAAAAATATTAGGACATATTAAAACATTTTCGTTGTCAAAGGGCTAAAAGGGCTATAAGGGAGTTAAACGATGACTGCTAGTGACAAAAATTCAATTTTGCTAATGGGTTGACAGCTCTTAACAATTTCAATAAGAAGTTGCAAATACAAGGCATTACTGCACATTCACTTTATAAATTGTCCTTTCTTGAAAGTATGTTTCTGCAACATGTCAACAATAAAAATGTAATTCAGTTTTGTAATTTAAAGAACCATCGAGAAGCAGTAAAGTGCAATTAAAGTGTCATTAACACTAAGTATGTTTTGCTATAAAAAAAATAATATCTTTGTTAATCGATTTACAGAGTTTAGAAAGGTGAAAACGACATTTTTGACATATCCATTTGCTGTACCAACGAAATAAATTTTAAACCGTTCCAAAAGATTGATAGATCTGAATTTGTAAATCAAAATCAACAGATTGTAAATCAAAATAAGTTTGTCCTTCAAAATCTCCACGAGGCTTTTGCAACACCTTACGACGCAGGCCAGCTTCTGCTGGGGAGCCTTCACCGAATCAACGCCTAATTTAAACAACATGAGGTGTATGAGACCAGGATAATTGATAAATCAATGAAGATATAGATCAATTAATGATCATAAATATACAACTATCAAATTAAAGAACTACTAAATGATTTTAAAATGTTGTAAAATTTACAAACTAATCCATTATGACCCCATATAAACATAAAGTTGTTTCAACATGAAGTGGTTTCAACACAAATTTGTTCAATTTCAATTGTATGGAGTTCCGTTTCGGAGTGAGTACCGTACGCAAGTGTATGCTAAATATAGCTTGTAGGTCCATAAAGCAGACTCCCACTTCTTCAAAATTCAAATTTGCCTAGACCAGAATTATGTGCTCATTATGTCCTAATGATGTGCTGCAATCGCGATTTTTGTGCACGAAGCGTTCAGAAAACTTCAAATTTTACTAGTGGGGGTTCTAACTTACAGTCAAGGTAGCACCATCCATCTGAAAAATTGGGACAACGATACCAAATAAGCACTACAATTATGTACTCTTTATGTGCTTTTCAAGTACCCCAGAGCGAATTCGCTAACTCAACCAGTTGTGCGAAAAACTCACCCGAACCAAGTGAGCCAAACGAGGTCGATAACGATTTCATTATCGACAACGTTCAAAAATTTTATCCGTAGCAAAAACGTTGCAATACTTATATGCTCTTAAGATATCTTATTCGCAATTTTTGTACTCGCACCCTTGCACGAAAATTCACTCCAAATAGTATGGTGAAACCTATGGTGAAATCTATGATAATCCAATATTAAAAATTTTACCGACGAGAAATTGTTGCAACAGTTATGTGCTCTCCAGATATGGTATTCGTGATTTTTTTGGTCGCACCTTTGTACGAAATATTCACCCCGAACTGTTTGAGCCATACGAGGTGATATTTATAAAAATTGAGAACAGATACTTTAACCGACGAGAAATTGTTGCAATAGTTATGTGCTCTCCGATCTCGATTTTTGTACTCGTATACTCGTGTGCGAGAAATTCACCCCCAATCCTATGAACCATAAGAGGTGAAATCTGTAATAATGGTGTACAAGAATTTTAACCTACACGAAACACGTGTAAAAATAATGATGTGCTTTTTCTCACAGCTTTTTTGAAATGGAATGTAACGTTTCAATTTTTCTGTATTGTTTATTTTACTAGTGTGAAAATGTCTCTTTACTTAAAACCAGTTGCCGACCCCTCTACTAGTCTATGGTATTACCCTCATTTCCCGAAAATAATTTTTAAAAAATTCCAAATAATAACGGTTCAGCGATTATTTAAAATATTTCGGGCAGTAACCATTTTACTCAAAAATAGTAAAAAGGTAGTCGGTCAATCTTAACTTTCCACAATTTGTCTTTTACACATCACTAGAGAATGAATCAGCCCATCATCAAACAAAATATTCTCATATATTCCAAATAACTATTTACCAAGACCGTAACATAAAATGCGTCTCTACTATGCAGGACCCTTTTATTGCCCGTACGACAAATTGCAGTAAATATTAACTCAATTTTTCTTTCGTATATCACTAGACAATGGAACTAGAAATGTCTGCAAGCATTTTACAAAATTCGAAAATTTAAAGGTATTTTGTATTTTATCAAATGCAGTAAAATTTAAAATATAAACTTAATAAAGTCGGAACACAGCCTGAATATATAAATAGCTTCTAACAGAGCTCTCTAACACTAATGAGTCTTTTTTGCACTACCAAACACAAATCTCATGTGAAATTTGTCAGTTATTTTAAAACTTTCAGTCCACCTTCGTGGCACTAAAACAAAAACTAGGAAAATAACATTGCTTTTTAAGATCATGTCTTTCCGATACCTTAATTGGATAGCCATCTCTAGACGCGCACCGAGATTTATCTCTCATCAGTACAGCTTTGCTTTTAGGAACAACAGTTTGTAAACCACTTACTTGAAAGCCATGTGCGTGATTAGTGTTAGATATTTTTAATTTGATATTTTGTGAAGTAGACATAAACTTAGCAGGTTATTTATTTAAATGATAAATTTAGAATTTGTAAAACTATACTATATTATAGATAATCATATAAAGTTAATAATTCCGACTTTATTAGGTTGTATATATTTATATATTCAGAGTTCCGACTTTATTAAGTTTATATGATTTTCTAAAATGTAGTATGGTTTTACCAATTCTAAATTTATCATTTAAATCAATAACCTGTTAAGTTCATGTCTCTCTCACAAAATGTCAAATTAAAAATATCTAACCTTAATCACCTAGATGGGTTTCAAGTAAGAGGTTTAGAAACTGTTGTTCATAAAAGCAAAGCTGTACTGATGAGAGATAAATCTCGAAACGCGTCTACAGATGGCTATCCACTTAAGGTATCGGAAAGACATGATCTTAAAAAACAATGTTATTTTTCTAGTTTTTGTTGAGTGCCAGGTGGACTGCTTTAAAATAACTGACAAATTTCATATGAGATTTGTGTTTGGTAGTCCAAAAAGACTCATTAGTGTTAGAGAGCTCCGGAGAGGTTTAATATATTTATATATTCAGGCTCTTTATTAAGTTTCATAGAAGCAAAGCTGTACTGATGAGAGATCTCTAAATGCGTCTACACTTTTGATTAAAATTCCCAATAGGTGATGAAATATTGTAATATTTGTAGTCCATAAAGCTTGTGGGAATTTTATTGCTGGGGTGGCAAAATACATTAAAATTTACATTTATTCCCTTTTGATTTAATTTACTAATAGGGAATGCCTCAATTAACTATCTATAAAGCGATTTCAAATAATTCGCAAAAATAATTGACTGCATTTTACTAAATTTTACTGCATTTTGTCACCTGAGCAATAAAATCCCATCAAGTCGAGCGGGTGCATTTTAACTTACAATTAGTGTGAAAGTCAATTATTATTGCGAATTTTTTGAAATGGTTTAGATAGTATAATCGATTCATCCCATATTAGGAAACTAAATCAGAAATGAGAAAATTTTAATTTTACTGCATCTGTCGCTATCGCTATCTAGTAATAAAATCCCAACACGTCGAGCGTATACATGTTAGTGTGAAAGTCAATTATTTTTGCGATTTTTTTTAAATAACTTTATGGAATGTTAGAATATTTCATCTCCTATAAGGAATTTTAGTCAAATGTGAATTTACTGAATTTGGTCGGGCTGTCGAAAATACGATACTCGAGAGAAGATGGGGTAAAATTACCTTTATATTTTCGAATTTTCTAGAATGCTTGGAGATATATCTAGTTAGTTCTATTGTCTAGTAATATACGAAAGAAAATTTGAGAAAAGTTAATATTTACTGCCATTTGTCGTCCGGCAATAAAAGGGTCCTGCATAGTAAAGATTCACTTCATATATTTCGGTCTGGGTAAATAGATTTTTGGAATATATGAGAATATTTTTGTTTCTTGATGGCCGCCCATTCATTCTCTAGTGATATGTGAAAGAAAAATTGAGAAAAGTTAAGATTTACTACCTTTTTACTATTTTTGAGTAAAATGCTTACTGCGCGGAATGCGCTATTTTAAATAATCGCTGTGCAATTATTATTTGGAATTTTTGAAAAATTGTTTTTGGGAAATAAGGCCAATACTATAGCTTAGTTACTAAGCTATAGTATAAGCAACAGGAACAACAAAGTTGATTATTTCTCAAAATTTCCGCGATCTACTAAGCCTTAGTAGATCTACTAAGCCTTAGTAGATCAACTTTGTCGTTCCGCATTTGGAAACCAAGTCGGGACAAGTGTTTACAAAATCTTCAAATAAAAAATAAAAGAAATAAATCAAATCTTTATCACATAGTTTAAGAGGCGGCTTACTATTCAACGGTTCTGTGAAGAAAATTTTGAAAAATCTTTATTATTATCGAAGTTATAGCCTTTTCAAATAAAAATTTTACACAACATTCTTATTTCTGGAAGTTATTACCAGTTTCACATCATTATTGCTTTTTTCAGCTACATTCTGCTATGTGCAGGTTCCATTCTGCCTCCTCCACTCAAGTCTATCCATAGCCTTTCTCTTAATATCCACGTATCCTTTTCCTTCTTTCAGATCGTTTACCATTTTCACTCTTCTTCTACCTATATTCCCCACACCCTCCACAGTTCCCTCGATTACATCTCTCAACAAATAACTCCCTCTCAACACATGCGCAAGCCACAATCTCTTTACTTTCAAAAATTGTCTCATATAAAGATCTTCCTTCCCCTATTCTTTCCAGAACCTACTCATTTCTTATATTGTCTGTCCACTTTATTCCTAGCATTTTCCTCCACAACCACATCTCCATAGCCTTTATCCTTTTCCTATCCTTCTTTAAAATTGTCCGTATCTCACATGCGTACAACATAACACTCCATACAAAGATCTCTGCTATCCTTTAGTTTTAGATCGAGCTTGCTACACAGTATCCTACTTTTTTTTATAAGAGCTTCTTTGGCCATTCCTATTCGAGTTTTTATTTCTTTCCAGCTTATCCAGTCATTCCTTACAGTGGTACCTAGATATTTATAGTTGTCAACCTATTTCAGCATTTCACGTTTCACAATCCCTTGCATATCTTGAGCTTCCCCAATCCTCATCTTTTTCTGATTTATCACCTTCGTCTTTTTCTGATTTATCGCTAATCCGTATTCCCATTCCATATCTTCGAGTTGTTGGACTAGTACCTTACGATCTCCTGTACTTTCTGCGAAGAGGAGTGTGTCATCAGCAAACCGTACGGATACAACTCTGCATCCTCCAATATTTACGCCTTTGTTACCTTTCCAACATTCCGACACCATGGATTCTGAGTAAATATTGAACAAGGTGGTGGATAAATGACATCCGTGTGTCACACCCTGGTCCAGATCAAAACAATCCGTAAGATTGACACAGACTCTCAAAGCTCCCTGCTGTCGCAAATACAACTGGCTTATCAACTTTCTGTTCTTCCAGTTTACCCCATTTTCTTTCAGAATATCCATTAATTTTTCCCACAGGACACAATCAAATGCTTTTACAAGGTCGACAAAACACAAACTTAGATCTTTTACTTTTTCAATGTACCTTTCACCTATCGTTCTTACACATCCAATCGCATATCTTGTTTCCATTCCTCTTCTAAATCCGAAGTGCTCATCCGCCACGTTTTCATCCATTATCCTCTCGAGCCTTCTATTTACCACTCGCCACATGTCCTACTAGACGGATGGTTCTGTGCTCACCGCACTTCTTTGTGCCTATCTTTTTAGCCAGAAGTATCATCAGCGTCTTCAGGAGTCTTCTGGCCATTCTCCTGACATATATATATATATATATATATATATATATATATATATATATATATATATATATATATATAATGATAAAACAAAGATGTTAGTTCAGTCATTCCTCTTTCCTGAAGACACCTCAATATCTCTACTGGAATTCCATCCATTCCAGCAGCTTTGTCTGCTTTCATGTCCTTCATTGATCTTTCTACTTCTGCAACCATAATTCCGGATCCCATATCGTCTGAGCAGACCAAGTCTTCTCTTTCCAATTACAATACCCTTGGCTTTTCATCCGTTTTATATAGGTCTTTCTATGTATTCTTCCCATCTATTAAGGATTTCTTTCCCGTCTTTCAACACTTTTCCGTTCTTGTCTTCTACTACATTACTACAAACTGCTCTTCCCATGTTCTATCCCAGGTAATTTCTTTTATTTTGTTGTAAACAATGTCATGCCTGCCAAATCTATCCAGTTCTTTCATTTCATTTCAAAGGTTTTCCAGTCACTTTTTCCTAGGTTCATCAGTTTCTTTTCTTAACTCCGTGTTTAGCGATATGTTCTCCTTCCTTCAGCTGTACAGATGTTTTTGTACCTTCTTCTCTCGTTCATCTTTGCTATCATTACCTGATTTATCCAAGGCTTTTTTGATCTTGTTCCTTTCTTATAGCCAATCTGTTCAGCTGTTTCTATTATTCCCATTTTAATTCTGTTCTATTTTCCCTTAACATCTTCCACATCTTGTAGCGGCTTAAGATTCATTATCTCTTCATCCATCAACTTTCCCACCTCTTATTTGTCCAGACTTTTTAACTTATCAAAGTTTTATTTTTTTTCTTTCCGTGCTCGTTTCGCCTTTTTAATACACGCTACGGTCTACCGAAGAGGTTAAATGTGCAGGTTTGCCTGCGCAGATTAACCCTACGCAAGAAACTGCGCAGGTCTATTCCCACACACGCTCCGGTCTATCTGCGCAGGCAAACCTGCACAGACAGACCTCTCCGGTGGACCGTTGTGTGTATCGCGGGCATAAGCCCAAGTCTGCTTCACTCCGTTTCTCTATCTTTCATCGTCCAGACGCTCCGTTTTGCACAACGTTTTGTCTGCGCAGTCTTAAGACGGAATGAAAACGTTAAAACGAAAAACGCAATTTGTAGAGCGGCCTCACGGTGCAGTTATATCTGTATATTTCGCACATTTTTAGTGACATCGTGTTTATTGTTCATGTTTAGCATAATCTTAATGTAATTTAATATTATCTACTTTTAGAAACAAAATTTTAAAAATGGTTTTAAGACCAAATAAAATAAAATAAAATTGTTGGGTCTTAACATAGAGATATAATTTATTAATAATAATATAAGTTGCTCTTTATAGAGATATAATATATTAATTATAATATATTAAATAAACACGTACAAAGAAACTGAGGAACAAAATTAATCGGAAAACGGAGCTACCGTCCACATGCGCCGACTTGTCTGCACAGTTCATAAACAACCGATGATGGAAATCGCCTGGAGATTTCAGAATATATATATATATATATATATATATATATATATATATATATATATATATATATATATATATAAAAAATAAGTGGAATTGATTTCATCCTAAAAGCCGGTCCAGACGTTCCGTTTTGCACAACGTTTTGTCTGCGCAGTTCAACACGTTGCAGATAAAACGTTGCGTGTGGACAGGAAAACTGCGCAGTTTTGAGAACTGCGCGGAGACGGTATACTTGCAGCGATAAGTGAGCTAAAGAGCATATATATGTTGTACGCATGTGAGATACAGACAATTTTAAAGAAGGATAGGAAAAAAATAAGGCTATGGAGATGTGGATCTGGAGCAAAACGCTAGGAATAAAGTGGACAGACAAGATATACTCTTACTCTTTAGCTCAGTTATCGCTGCAAGTATGCCGCAGTTCTCAAAACTGCGCAGTTTTCCTGTCCACACGCAACGTTTTATCTGCAACGTGTTAAACTGCGCAGACAAAACTTTGTACAAAACAGAGCGTCTGGACCGGCTTTTAGTATGAAATCAATTCGACTTCTGAATATATTCTGAAATCTCCAGGCGATTTCCATCATCGGTTGTTTATTTTCAATAAAATGATTCCAATATTTGTATTGCAAATCGTCTTGAAAAGAAAGTGAATATTGTCACACAATATTTGTGATACCTCAACCTACTTTTATTGTAAATTTGTAACTTCAATTGATTTTCTATCACACGTCGTATTAATAGTAAGTATATAGTCCATTTAAGTTTCCGACTTGCGTCGTGTCGGCTACATAAAATTCGTTTCCGCAATACGACGTGCTTCCCTTTTATAACACAAATATTGATTTAACAAAAATATATAGTTTTTTTTTTTTTGTTAAAATGGCATTGATTTGTGGAAATAATTGCAAGATTAAATTATTTATGCAAAAACGAATTCGAACGGTAATTGCTCCCATAAATTAGAAGTGGCAATTCTCTTCACTAGCAATTTGCATCTAATTGTAAATACAAGTTTTCACAATCAAAATCTTCATTTTTTTATTATATTTAAAAATCTCTGTTCTACGCCAATTAATTTCACTTTTACATTGCACTAATCGATTAATAAAAGTGAAATTTTAATCCAGATTACAATTTATTGCTTGAATGAATTTTTTAAGTCAGGCGCAGGTGTTTGGAAAAATGTTTTCTTACGTTTTCACTTATACATTTCATTGATATAGATTAAATTACAAGACTGCTGCAGATAAAAGAAAATATTCTTGTCATTAGAAGAAACGAAAAGGAAATTATATAGTTGGTAGCCTTCATTCACTTCCTTTTAATTAGAAATGATTATAATTTGCAGATCAGTAATAATATAGAGAGAAAATTCACAGTTAATACAAAAAGTATAAGCAAATTACAAAGATTAGTATCTATAAGACTAGAATTTAATTACATAATCAAGTTATCTTCTGGCTCAAGAATTTGAGGGAGTGGTTTGATTGCTCCTCTATAGACCAGTCAGTGTCAAAAATAAGAATTGCGATTATGATAACCAACCTCCGTTAGGAAAAGGCACCCTTAGAAGAAGAGAATCAAGTTATCTTAATTAGTACTTAAATAATTCTAGTCTGTATATCTAGTCCATTTCTGTTAAAGTATTTGGGGTTTCAAATGGTTGAGGTCTGTAATAATATTTAGTCTATAAATTTTTCCCTTTTTATTTTAGTACGAAATTATTTAATTTCGTTTTAAATGAAACACCATCTGCTTTCTGTCGACGTATATTTCCACACGATAACATTTATCTTAGTTTATTTAACCTATTTTATGCAGTTCATTTTAACTAGAGTTAATTAATAGCTTAATTTGTTAATTACGCCCATCGACAATAAATCGTCAATAAAATTTCTTTTTTATATTATTTCGATCTCAATTCTAAATGCAATTTGTAAATAAGGCAACATTTGCCGTTGCTAAATAAATTCATGTAAAATTGATGTGCATCAGTGCAGAAGGACTTCGTGGTCGATAGCCCTTTGTATAAAGTATACAATAAATATATGTATTATAAATATTATTTAATATGCATCAAGACAGAGCGAATTTAAAATAAAATAATTTGACCGTACACAGAAGTTATAACAAAAAAATATTTATGGTGAGGAATTATTAAATTTGTTTAGTCATTAATTTGTTCAATATTTATTAATTGATAACTTAATAATCAGTTTATGTCAAGAAACTAGACGCAGATATGAGTTAACAACATGGCCTATCAAACAAATATAAGAATATCTTATTAAGAAATATCTTATTAACAATTGAATTGTTGATAATGAATGTTAGACATAAATTTCAGAAATGTTATGGTATATAACATAAATATGTTTTAACATATTTTTAATCCTCTTAAATATTCCAGGTATATTAATCATTAACTACCTCAAATTCCTGGAATAACCGGAAATGTTCTTTTCCGTGTTTTCGGAATTATCGGGTATTACATTTCATAGAAATTTCAGTAAATGCGATATTATTTTAATATTTTCTAGAAAACTATATTGCTGATATAAAAAATGTACCACTCTAGTGAGTTAACACACATGAGCGTATACCAGGCAATGTTTTAGTGTTCGGGCTCGCGGTGTGACGTTTTCTAAGCAGAGATACGTCAAATTTGACATTTGACCGGTGTGAACTGTCAGTTCTGAGAGCAAGTGAAATGAAATACAGTTCGTGCAATGTTTTGCTGCTCGGGCTCGCGGCGTGACGTTCTCTAAGTAGACATACGTCAAATTTGACATTTGACAGATGCCAACTGTCAGTTCGGACGGTTTCGACACTAGTCAGGTAACTGCCACCTCATTGATGAAATACCGGTTGTCCAATTGCTTTTTTTTTTTTTTTTTTTTTGTGTCGACTGTCAATCAACCGAGAAAAACTTGGAAAGTTAAGCATGCATGTGCGAGGACAGCGCTGGAATGGGTGACCGCTCGGGATCACCGCGTGTCGTTTTCTAAGCAGACACACGTCTTTTTTGACATTTGACAGATGTCAACTGTCCGTTGAGTGAGCAATTCACAAGCTACGACGGTCGTTGGCATTAAACGCGATTTAAATGTCAGGCAACGGCCATACCACTTTGAACACACCAGTTCTCGTCTAAATTTAAGAAGAAAGTTTAAATAAAAACTGTTTTACGGAAAGGTATACTATAAGAAGCTGCTATAATATGATATCTTATTATCGTACTTTTTTTTGAATTTTTGGGAAGCGTCGTCAAATTTATTTTGACTAATGACTGATTTTTGTTTTAATTACAAAAACACGTTGATTTATCAAAACACGTGCTTTTTAAATTTGCTAAAAGTACACTTGATGAATGCGAAGTTTTCAAGACTAGAGGTTTAAATCAGGGTTTTTCTGCAATTTTGGCACCCCTGACTGAAAAATAAAAAATTGTGGAACCCTGACTGAAAAATAAAAATCGTGACACCCTTTACTAGCGATGGATTTAGAATATAAATAACTAGGGTGTTAACACATTGCAGTCTGCTGCCGTATTAATATGTTTTTCCTTATTTAAAATTTGGCAGCCAACGACTTAGTAGTACGTCAATTTATAATCAAAGTATAGGAGCGGTTAACGTACACTTTTTTTATTTAAAACCTTTCCCGGAAGAAAGCCGACTGAAGGACTTTCGGCAGTTTTCAGTTTCCTTCTCGAATCGTTAAAAGGAAAATAATTGGAAAATCGATCTGGTTTCCTAGAATTGTGAGACATATTCGTTTGGAAAAGTTTGAAACAGAAATCGTTTTGTGGGTGATAGGAAGTTGGATAAATATATCACTCACTGTTTGCAGAGGAATTTATTTACATTGACGATATATACAAATATACAAGAGTCCCTCAACAAACACTGATGAGGGACGAGGGACCGAGTGGAGCTGGGCTCTCTGAACTGAACTCGACTGGTCTGGTTGACTGACTGCTGGCTGAGTCTGGTTTAACTGGCTGCTGGCTGAGTCTGGTTGAACTGCCTGTGCTCGTCTGACTTGGTCAACTGGCTGGACTGAACTGAGCTAGTGTCACTTCGCTGACTGTCTTGTTTATTCGGGGGTCCAGTTATTTATATTATGTCCAGGTATACTGGTCCCTCATCTGGGGGTGATTATTTTTCTATATTCGGTTATTTGTCGCTTTGGTGATTACTGATTCTCGGGGAAAACATCTTGTCGTAATCTTCCCGAGGATTACACTACTGACCCTAATAAAATATTTTCGGAAATTCGTTCGAAAATACTTGGGTAATCACTGTAATGCCCTCGTAAAACTAAAAATAAAAATATTTATTGATCTGCTCGAGGATTACATTATCGGCCCTAATAAAATATTTTCGGAAATTGTCTGAAAATATTTGGGTAATTATTGTAATGCCCTTGTAATAAAAAAAAAATGGAGCGGCTCGTTGCCGCTACAGTTTTGTGAAATATTTGTTGTTTTTCCTCGATTTTCGGGAAAACTATTACTTAGGCTTAAGATCATGGGAACTGAAAGAGTTTGGAGATTTTCGAGAATCTCTACTCACAGTTTTAATCAGACCATAATGAAGAGAATGCGTCATTGGAAAATTTGAAGTTTTTTCTTGATTTTGGACCAAACTAAGGAAAGTGAAGTTTTTACTAGATTTGCAGAAATATCATTATATGGATTATGGACCATACCTTGGGAAACTGAAAAAGTTGTTGGAACAGTTTCCCCTCGATTTTCGGAAAATTTGATGCTTATATTTTGAACGATGACGAACTGAAGAAATTGTTGGAAAATTCTTAATTCCTTTTTTTATAACTACAGCTAGGATCTTGGAACGAGCCTCGCTTTTTCCTTGGTGTTTTGGGAAGCAAATCGCGAGACTAGGAAGGAAATTAGTGTTTGGTTTAAAAATTTTATTTTTGAATTTTTGGTTTAGAAATTAGTTGTTTGGTATTTGGTCGGATTTGGTCGGAAAAAACCTGACCAATCGTACAGAAAATTCCTCGGAAAAACAGAAATTTGGAAAAGTGCCCTCAAAAAAAATAATTTTTGTTGTAAAAAAGATTTAGAAGTTTTCTGATTTTCCTTTCAAAATTCTGCTATATTTTTCAAATTTGTATTTTTCACAATATTGATTCTAATAAACAAAGTTTTATTAATTCTTAAGAAAAATTCCACGGCCTCTGACGATGTTCACGTTTATAATCGCTCCTATATAGTGTTTATATAGTACCAACTTATTAAAGCGGAACATAGGTTATAAATATATTCAACCTTTCCGCAGCTCTATAATATTATTATTTTATTTTGTGGTCACAGTATTTTAGTGGTGAACGCATCCGCTCGCTATACCTGAGATTCAATGCCCGGACAAACTGTGAAATTTTTCACGGGACTATCCAGTGGCCACCTCGTAGATCAATCAATGGCAAACTACCACGAGTAATTCTGCCAAGAGAACCTCTCAAATAGTGCTATTCGGAACCGGCGATAAACTGCACATTTGTATACTTGTAACTTTAGTATTCTTGCTACACAGTCTTATAATCTAATCCTTCTTGAAGGCAAAACAGAAGTAGTCTTTTAGCTAGTCTAGTTGCCAACTGACAGTCGACGTAATCCTTTCAGACACGGCGGTATAAAAAGAGTCCTTTTTTTATATGTGAAGACTTTTTTTATATGTAAATCTGATGCTTTAAACCCATTTCGGAAATTGTCTAAGCATTATAATGGTGCGATATTTTTTTAACCATCTCAAAATATTGTAATTGTTACGAGCACAAATTCTGTGCAAACAAATGCGGTGTTTTTATTTGCAAAAAAGTTCTTGTCTCAAAGGGTTAATTAAACTTGCGTGTAAAACTGCGGTACCTCAATCGTGACGCCGTGGCACACCAAGATGCCGCGGCACCCCGGTTGAAAAACTCTGGTTTAAATGATGATATATCCTTTAATATGGCTAAAAATGTACGCTAGTTGAAGCAGTTCCAAATATTAATTAATTTCAACTGGGTCCACACTTGATAAGAAAGTGATAACAATAATTGTAAATAAATGATTTTTTGATATTTTTATCGTTCCGACATGTGGATAGTAATCAAGTTTTGTACAGTACGTTCAGTAAGTTACATACAGTAAGTTCAGTAAATAAAATTTAAGAAATTTCTATATCTTGAAAAATTAGAAGTTTGTTTTACAATTCCAAGTTATTTAAATATCTGGATTCTACATATTCATCTTATACGTGGAAAATTATATATACATTATATAATTCACGACGATATTCTCTACAATATATTGCCATTCTTTTGGTACAATTTAAAATTTCAAAATTCGTGATAGCAGGCATCTCGCACAATCCTTTCTTAAAGTTGTAGTATTCATTGGTTTTCAACTTTATAGGAAAGGAACACAACTTTAGAAACTAAATCCTAGATACTAAATATACTAATGTACTTTACAATAGCAAAGAGAATTAAAATTTCTTAATAGCATAAAATTGGAAATATGGTTCACACAGTTTTAAGTTGATTACTCAAAATATAATACTACGATGTCAGCCCTTGTAGAAATTGAAACTGGGGACGTGGTCGGGTGTATAATAGTGGTCGATATAGAATGTAATGAATGCACTATGTAGATGGCTCCTGTACGGTTCGTCCGATCGGGGAAATATTCGAGCATCTGTTCGGTCGCCCGACTGCAAATATATATAAAAGGTGACACAGAATAACTGAATTTTTTGAAATGCGTAGTGGCAGCCATGAACAGGTGACAGCACTGCGGGACAGAGATCTTGGGCAAGTATACACTTTGCCATTTTAGCAACCATGCACAAGTGGAACGGGCATAAGAATGTTTTATAAAATCAGTGATAGTTTGGCAGCTGGGCAGAGGGAGTTCCGACGTTTTTACAACCTATGACGTCCTATGCCATCCCATCGAAACACGTGTTAAAAATTTGGATCAATAACTTTCAAGACACTGGATCTGTCCTAAAAAAGAAACCAACAGGACGACCAAGAAGTGCTCCTACTCCACAGAACATTGATCATTTACGCGAGTCTCTCTTACGGTGCCCACGACGTTCAATTCGTCCAAAGAAGTGCTCCTACTTCACAGAACATTGATGTTTTACGCGAGTCTCTCTTACGGAGCCCATGGCGTCCAATTCGTAAGCAAGTAGCTGCGGTTGAAATGTCTCAGGAGAGTGTTTGCTGAATTCTTCACTTAGATTTGAAATTTCATCCATACAAACTAGTAGTGCCCATACACGATGAATTTCTAAGCAGGTTATGGATATCAGATGCGGCCCATTTTCATCTCACAGGTTACGTGGATAAGCATAACTGCCGTTACTGGACAGAAACAAATCTTAATGAAGTTCATAAGCGTCCTTTACCCGCTAGTAAGATGACAGTATGGTGTGCTGTTTCATTACATGGAATCATCGGAGCTTACTTTTTTGAAAATGAATGAATTGATCACCGTAAGTGTTAGTGCGGAGCGTTACGTGGAGAAGTTAAAATCTTTCATTGCACCTGCATTAAAAAAAAATCCACACATTCAAAAACAGGATGGTTTCAACCTGTCAGTCCTGTTCAGTCCTGGTTTCAACAGGATGGAGCAACATTGCACACTGCACGGCAATCAATGGAAGTTGTGCGAGAATTTTTCGGTAAACGTGTGATCTTAAGATTCGGTAATATTCCTTGTGCCCCCTAGATCGCCATATTTGTCAGTTTCTGATTTTTTGTTGTGAGGCTATCTCAAGCGTATAGTGTACACCACTCCACCAAAAACTCTGGATAAGTTGAAACAGATATGAATAGGATGGTTGCGACAGTTACTACGTGGTAATCCATACTTACATTGAATTGAAAAATTCATTTTGTTTTTTACCACACTTATTGAGTGTTAAGAGTGAGTTTAAGTGTGGTAAAAAACAAAGTGAATTTTTCAATTCAATGTTGAAACAGATAATTCAGGATGAAATTCGAAGGACGTAATTTAGAAAAAATTATAAATTTTCTTAAATAAAGTTTCCTAAATAGTCAATTACTATGAATAAAATGTTTTTCTTCAATTAATATATTAATCTAGATTAATATCTCGACTCAAATTCGAAATTTATTGTTTCATTTCTTTCAATTATCTGGTCTCCAATTTAGTAAATATGCTATGCTCTGTATATGTCGAAATATCCAAACACGTGAGAACCGCAGTAATTTTCTAAACATGCGGACTAAAGATGTTGTCTAGTTGTATAAATTCAATTAACCCAATGAAATGACAACGTATTGTAAGGAAAAAATTGGATACATATAATTACACAAAATTGGGTTGTTGAAAAAAAAAATTTTTTTTTTAATGTATTTTAAAACCTTATTGTAAATAGTTTGGATGCTCAATGCGAAAAAGTTGAAATTTGTTTTCTTCAATTAGTTATAAACAATTTAAAAGTGATAAAATTATAAATTGCTATTAGTGAAACATCAGAACATATTAAATTTCTAAATGAAATGTTATTTCACTTGGTTAACAGTAAATTTGAAGTGAAAAAATCAAATTTTATGTGAATTGACAAAAAAATGCACGGGTAGAAATTACCTTTGCTACGTCACACCGTGTTTTCGGCCTTTTTAACTTTTTAATTACAACGAAAAAAACAAAACATTGTTTTGTTATATACGATCTTTCGATTTATGAAAAAATTCAAATACCCAATTATTGCAATATTTTGTAAATGTAATTCGCTTTAAATCGATGTAATTTACTTCCATCATTTTAGCCAACAATAAAACTGAAATGTGAAAATGAATACAAGAAAATATAGTCAAATTTGTTATATTTGTTATTTGATTGTAAGTATAAAATGAGAATGTATTTTTATTTTGTTATTTCGTATTTTAAACGGGATCATTCAACTTAAACTTATTTGAATTATACCAAAAAATATAATCCTCAGATTAATAGGGATTCAGATTAAATTTCTGACTGACACTAAATCCGATCGAGTTAAATTTATTTAGTTTATTTGCAATAATAATAAATCTAAATTATGTAAATCAACTTTCGGTAAAAGCTTGCTTCCATTAGAATTATATTAGTAATATTTAAAAACCGTGATTAAATAATGTGAAAATGGATTCTTTAAGGAAGTGAAGATTAATTGAGTTAATATAAATATCTTAATTCTGAAGAAATGTTTGCGAATATAATTGGCAATTTTCCTCAAGATTTTGTTTGCACAGCAGATACATACAATGTGTAAAGAATTATAAATTGGTTTGCCCCTAGTCCTAAAGGAAAATTAAGGAATTCTGGATCCTTTGGGAAATTTGCTTGTTTAAAAAAGAATATTATTTTATTATAATCCACAATAATAAAAAGTGCATCCACTATTATAATCTATCTATATTAACGAATAAATATAATAATAATAATAATATTATAATATTCATTTGACACCAAAATGTTAAAAAAAAGATTTAAGCAGTTTCTAAACAATGCAACAAGATAAGCACAACGTGAGCCCAAGAACTATAAAATGACGATTTGATATGAATTTGTGCATAATACCGATAGCAATCCATCGCATTTAACCTTGCGTTATAGCAAGTACACTTTACTACAATAGTGATTGAGTAGTAGTAGTGGTAACTAGCAAACAGTAAGTCGCTCTCTCGGTGTTTCAGTCGTCGCTCGCCCTTCCAATTGAGCGCAGCTCCTGCGGCTGCCGCATTTATTTTGTTTTGTGATTCTAGTGCATTTTGTATGTGTGTGTTTTCATTGCAGTGCCAATTTGAATATTTGACGAGAAAATTTAGTGAGTTGAAACAACTTTTTTTTTAAATTTAATTCGTGCTGATAATTTTTGGTATATATTTTTGGTGGTAAATGCGAATATATTGATTAGTCTGTAGGTCTAGGTTTTTCCAGCAGTCAAGTTTTAAAATATTCAAACGGAGTTTGACAGAATCAATAAAGAAAAACAACAATAATCTGCAAATCAATTTTGCGTTTTATTTTGCAAATATTATACAATCAATAATATTTAAATTCAGTTCAATATAATTAAAACATTTTTCTTAATTATAATACCTTTAGGTACATTTTTGCAATTTCAAAATATTTGACACATGCAAATAGTAATTAAGTTTACGTTATAATAATTAACATAAACTTTTTATATTTACAATGTGTGACAAGATTATTATTATTAGCATGTTTACAATTTTAAATTTATTTGTGCTCATTTAAAAAAATATATTTAAATATTTGCCAATAACAAATAAAACTAATAATTAAGCTTTCACAAATAAATTCTGCAAACCATTTATTTTGAAATAAATTAAACATTTTTATCTACAATTACATCTATTGATTTTGATTATTATGTTTTGATTTAATAATTGTAAACACGCTCTGCCAGTGTTGCAATCGTCTATTGATAAAAATCTAGTTTGTTTATATTACGTCTATTAACTCTACTATATAAACAAATGCTTCATTCAAATTAATTTTGAACTGAACAAAATAACTAGAAAATATAGAGTGGTATAAATTATTGTTTATCTTAATTGTACCACTAATAAAAAAATATTTAAAAAATGAATTATTAATAATATGTTGAACTACAGATTAAATCTGTACAACACGAGCAGAGAGTCCTTTGTTTCGTAGCCCTTTGTACTAAAATTTGTTTTTTCAATAATCAAGTGTTGCTTACAAGATTTATATAATTAAGTAATAATTAAGTATTGCTTAACTAATTTCGTATTTGATTTCACATTTAGTATTAGGACCAATTTTGGTATTTATGATTAAAAATAATTTACAATTTAGTGCCAATTTATGAAGCCGAAATAAATTTTATGAATTTGACTAAATCTTTCTGGAATATCTTGTCTGAATCTTAAAATGTATAGTCTGCATATTCAATAACACCCTCACCTTATATAAAAGGAACTGGTCTAAAATTGGACAAATTTATTCTAAATCTGATAAATGTTGAATCTTTAATGTTAGAGACTATGAATTTTTAGATTGAATATTTGAAAATCTACACATAAATTATGTCTGTATGTTGTCTTATTGTTATCTATAGTAATAATATATAACTGCAATGTTGGTATTTATGATTAAAAGTAATAGGCAGTAACTATTTAAGAAGCCAATATATTCGGAATCTGAGGATTTTTTTGAGGTACCTTGTCTGAATCTTAAGTCTGCAACTTCAATAACCAATCCCTCAGCTTATTTAACCTTTCCGGAGCCGTGCTACAAAAAATTAATCTGGGGTAACTGCATCAGGGGTACCCATAATACCCCGCTCGGCCACGGAAAGGTTAAAAGCAACTAGTCTAAAATTGAATAAATTTATTCTAAATCTGATAAATGTTGAATCTTTAATATTCGAGGTTTCTTTTATATGAATTTTGAGTTGAAATGTTTAAAATTCTACGGACTTGGTGGACAATACGGGTATATTGAAACTTAGTGTTATGGACTTTTTAGCTGTTGTAACTCTTGTTAGTCGTCCTTGGCACGGCTTAACTAAGGTCGGAAAGCAAAAATCAAGCTTCTACGTTGTCGGGTTCAATAAATATTCGTGTTTTTGTTGAAAATAGTTGTTGACATAAACCTAACCAAAAATATTGGATCGAGAGGTCGCGTATGTTGTCTTGATTCATCTATCCGCTTCGCGGCGGACAACCCAATCTAACCAACCAAAAGTCAACAACTATTTTCAACAAAAAACACGAATATTTATTGAACCAGACAACGTAGAAGCTTCATTTTTGCTTTCCGATCTTAGTTAAAGAGTGCCAAAGACGATTAATAACAGTTACACCAGGTAAATAGTCCGCAAAAGTATTTTCAACAGACCCGTATTCTACACCTAACCCAAATTCTACAAATAAATTGTGGCTATATGTTGTCTTATTGATATTTATAATAATAAGGCAACATTTAATTTAGTCTAGTAACTTTTAAATATTTTTGCTAATTCAGATTGTTTTAAACCTGCGATTCTCAAAGTGCGCGATGGCTTCGTTTTGGGGGTCGATAGGTAGCCCGCGAGCGTTATAGGGGGCGGTAGGAAAAATTGTTACTTTTTAAAAACAATTTGGCTCGTCGTCAATTTTATCAATTCCCAAATCTGATGGAAATTCAGGAAACTCAAGAAATATCTGATGAACATATTCTAATATTCACAAATCTTTTGGACCTGATACATAATAACATGAAAAAGAGATTAAAAGATTTGTTTGATTTGGAAGTTCCTGATTAGATAATAACACCATTTCATGTTATGAAAACGCATGCCCGGTTTTGGAAGAAGAATTACTCAGGTTGTAGAATGGTATCGACTTAAAAGCAATACAGTATAATCTCGGTAATTCGGCTGTTAGGTTATCAGACACGTTCAGTAATCCGGCGGTCTGGAGACCGCTCTTTCTTATAATCCGGCGCTTGTCTGGTCCCATATGTGTCGGATTATCGAGATTATATTGTATTTAAAAACTCATATGAAGGATCTTGGTTTCATTGACCACTATCCATCTTTGAGGAAAGTCCACAAGAAATTATTAATAGCTTGACATGCTAAGTCGTCAGCTCTTTGATGACCAATCCAACGGTTTGGTTGAGTTTCATTCAGATATTCACGCACTTGACGACTCCAGTGAGAGGGTGTCCCGTCTTGTTGAAAAATGAAGTTGTCTTCGTGCAGCCTCGGAAACAACGAGTTTTGTAACATAGCGAGATAGTGCTGACCGTGTTTTCATAAAAGAAGAATGGGTCGTAAACAGATGATCGGGATGTCGCACAAAACACAATCTCGTACATGTTCAATGACTGCATGTGGGTTCTGTAGGCCCCAAATTCGAACATTGTGTTTGTTTAACTGACCACTAACATGGAAAGCTTCATCACTGAACACGACGCGTTTGGCGAAAGTGTTATCATTGTCAATAGCATCATGTATTTAATAGCCCGAGTAAGTGATATTGTTCGTGTCGCTGATGGGGAACATATTGAACATCTGTAATCTAAACTTGAGAGCTTCTGAAATATGTGTGTAAATTTTCATATTCGTATGTCTTAAAGTTTAATAAATATATGCATGCGAAATATATATATATATATATATATATATTCTTTTTGACATACCCTGTATTATAGAACTAGTTTCAATATAACCAACCGAACACTGCAATTTTCATGAAACCGAAATTTTCTGGAAACACGCGCTGAAATTTTTGTGAAACTAAAAATGAAATTTGCAGGAAACTGAAATTTCCCTTGGAATTTTCATTAAATTGAAACTGAATAGGATATTAGAAACTCAAACTGAAATTTGCATCACAATTTCATTAGAATCGGAATTGTTTAAAGTAAATATATTGTTTATAATATACCATTCCATTAAATGCTAAAACTACTTTGAATATCTAAAATCATCAAACGAACACTGCAATTTTCATAAAACTGAAATTTTCAGGAAACGCGCTGAAATATTTGTGAAACTAAAAATGAAATTTGCAGGAAACTGAAATTTTCATTCGAATTTTCATTAAATTGAAACTGAATAGGATATAGGAAACTCAAACTGAAATTTGCATCACAATTTCATTATGAATTGTTTAAACTAAATATATTGTTTATAATATACCATTCTATTAAATGCTAAGACTACTTTGAATATCTAAAATCATCAAACGAACACATTGCAATTTTCATAAAACTGAAATTTTCAAAAAACACGCGCTGAAATTTTTATGAAACTAAAAATAAAATTTGCAGGAAACTGATACTGAAATTTTCATTAAATTGAAACTGAAATTTACATCTACCATCAAATTTTATTCATCGAGTTAGATTGAAAGTTTCTTGAAACTTAATTAAAATTTTCAGGAAACTACAGCTGAAATTGAATATTGGGCTGAAACCAAACTAATTATAGATACAATCATACCAACTTATTAAAACGGAATATAGCTTGAATACATAAATATATTCAACCTTTCCATAGCTCTATAATATTATTAAGTCTTTTAAGACAACAAAACAAATCTCATGTTGAAACACAACAGATATTTGTATACTATTTACTAGTCCTCAGTCCACTTTCGTAGCACTAAACATCACATTCATTTAACCCAAGTGAATAGCCATCTGCAGACGCGTTTGGAAATCTATGTCTCATCAGTGCAGCTTTGCTTTTTCAATTATGAAATGGAATACATTTACATTAGTTTGAAAACAATATGCCGGGCTGTTGAGGTTAAGTTAGTTACCTAAAATAGTACATTAAAGAACGAGTTCAATAAGCGCGATTTTCAGTACGCGTTCATGTATAGGAAACGATTAGCATAGCGAGGAGTTCTTTAAAGCACTGCTTCCCAAACTTTTTGATGTGGCGGCTCCCCTGCAACTCATATCGATAAACCACGCCCCCCTATTTTTTTTTTAGAATCGTCTTAAGTAATAAAAATTCTAAATTTTCTGTATGGGTAATACAATGCACATGTTTCGCATTACTTTAACTTTTTTTAACTCAGATATAATCCTACAGATCCTATAAACCTACAGATCCTGAAATCTTGCCGATCATTGCTGCTGCACCATTTGCACCATACACGCATTTTTTCCATGATAATTCATTTTTCGAAAAAAAATCATTTACAGTTTTAAAAATATCAACGCCTTTTAGTGGAAAAATTGACGTTACGCGCCAACTGCAACGGTTTAAAATGCTCAGTACGGCTATACTAGCAGTTTCCAACTTATAATCATTTTAAAATTTTAATATTCTAACAAAGTTTATAATTTTAATGCGAAGTATGTGCATATTTGACAGTTTAACTTATTTAGCGAAGATATATTTATTTGTTATATTCGCGGCTCTTTGCGGCTCTTTGCGGCCCCCTTGCGGCCCAGCCCCTTAGGGGCCCGCGGCCCACTACTTTGGGAAGCACTGCTTTGGGAAGACAAGTGCGAGAAACGCCTTATGAACGAGTTTTTTTTTATACTATTTTTTCTGTTTTGCGGCCTTTTATACCATTTCTAAATAAAAGAATCTCCGATACATATTGAAAAAATTGTATCGCACTTGGCGAGCCATTAGCGAACCCATTTGAGTGCTTTAATGTCTTCATTAGAGACGAAAAATAGACAAACAATTTTATTTGCCTGGTTCTTGTTTAGTGCCACGAAAGTGGACTGAGGGCTAGTAAATAGCATTCAAATATCTGTTGTGTTTTAACATGAGATTTTTTTCTAGTCTTAAAAAAGACTTAATAATATTATAGAGCTACGGAAAGGTCTAATATATTTATATATTCAAGCTATATTCTGCTTTAATACACAGTACAACTGAAATATATATCAAGCCAACATTGATATTTCTATGAGACTAAGGCCGAGGCCGCACTACGATTTTTTCGCGCGAGCGATAACCGCTATAACCGAGAAACCGCTTGAGAAACACAGTACGCTATGGGAAAAATCAGTCGCGGGAAAGAACTGCAAGTGAGGCCACTTGTATTAGCTTACTTGAGTCACAAAATCACGCGATTAAAACCAGCGGCGGTTTAGCCGTAGGCCTACCGCTGAAATTTTCACGAAACAATATCTCAATTTTTCGGGAATATGAATCTAAAATTATTCATCATGTTATTATAACACTGACCCTTTCATAATACAAAAACTGAAATTTCCATTGAAGTTTAATTGAAATTTTCAATAAATGAAAATTGACATTTTCATAAGAACTATATTTTCATGAAACTTAAATTAAAATTTTATAAACTAAAACTGAAATTTCCAATAAATACTTGACATTAAAAATGGTATATTTTGTAACTAGGGCGAAAAGTTATGAATTTTTCGAAAATGAACGCACGAACGAAGTGAGTGCGCACATTTGCTCGAGAGGGAAATTGACAATTTCGCCCATGTTACAAACAATATTTTTTATTACTCATGCGAGGGGATGTATCTTACAAGTTTGGGATCCAGGGGGCCATCCAAAAAAAAAGGAATAAAATATGAAGAATTTGCTTTTTCAATTGTCTCCGGTGGTGTGAATTCGTCATAAGAACTTTCCTCAGTCTCCGATGTCACCATATAATTTACACTCACTTTAAAACGTTTGCTTTAATTTTTATTATTATTTTGTAATTAAAAATTCTCATCTCTCATCAATTTAAAACTGAAATTTTTATCAATTTGAAACAGAATTTTTCATATAACAAACACAATAAAGTTTCATCAATGTAATACTAATAAACCGATATTTTCTATTACATTAAATTTTGTACTCAAATTTTCTAAACTAAAACTTAATTTCCAATAAAAATTGAGAAAAATAAACTAGTAAATGGTTACGACTGTAATATGGAAAGTAAAATTTTTACAAACTAAATCTGAAGTTTACAGGGAGCTGAAACTTAAATTTCATCGCATATTAAAATCTTGATCAAATTAATTTTGAAATTTTCATCAATTTAAAACTGAAACTTTCATGAAACAATCATGAATTACTAGACCTACTAACTAGTAAATATACTAACATATACTAATATTATTTTCCCCATTTAGCACCAAAGATATTCAATTAAAAAATTATTATTATGACAGGTTGAAATGTCGTTCCTATTGAAAAATCCGTTGATCCATCCAAACTAAAACTGAAATTTCCAATAAATACTTGAAACTGAAAATGGTATATTTTGTAACTAAGGCGAAAAGAAAAGTCAATTTTTCGCGAGAGCGAAATTGTGCTCACGAACGAAGTAAGCGCACAACGAAGTGAGTGCACACTTTCCCTCGATAGGGAATTACAAGTCTGTGACTTTTTTGTTTATTAATAGATACAATTTAATGAAATTTGCAAATTTTCTTAAACTTCTTTTAAGTTTCATCTCCTTAGATAAAAAATGTAAGAAAGAGTAATCTTAAATGAACCGATTTTTTTTAACTGACCATTCTTTTGATATAATTATTAATAATATATAATTTTTTTTGGACAAAAAACTAATATTTTAGAAAAAAAATTTGAAGAAATTTTTGAGTTTTTCAGATTTACATAACTTTATTTAAAACAAACTTTTCTAAAAATTACGCTTGAAAATCCCAAATGAATAATAAATCTGGAATTTCTTTGCAAATTAATAATTAACAAAACTGTTGGAATTTCTTGTCAACAACAATCTTCGTAACAAAAGATCATTTGGACAATTAAATAAACCATTTCAATTTGTCCTTGTATGTATAGAATTGTGTCTTATCAGCTTCCTGTTTACAATTCCTACTTTAAAAAATGCAGTTTTCAAAGAATTGCCAACCTAGACTTATACGGAACGAAATCCATTCAAATTCACTAATCATCTATTATTATCACGAAACAGAACCTATTAATATTATCACCACATGTATAAAATTTCAATAAATTATACACCCATCCACACGTATTGCTCCATCCACGCTCACAATTTAGCAACGATATCGCAACATATCCGTTTGTTATTCAATTTCGTCGACCCTTTTTTTCTCTCGCCGTCTGCACTATCGAAAGGGCCAGGTTCGTTATCGATCGTCATGTGAATGTCTGGCCTACCTCACGTTCTCTTCTACCACGCCGCCTCCTCCTCAAAACTAAGGTCATTATTCTTCAGTGCACAATTCCGCACCTGTTCTACGGCTTGCGAAAATCCGATAAAATGAAAGTGTTTATAGGGATTCTCCATATTGGTTAATTGGAAGTTTAAATGAGTTACTAGAAAACCTGTTTAATAAGCGATATTTTTTTGAGGCTGTTGTATTAGTCGTAATTTTCTGGCATTATGTAATAATTGTATTGCATTGAGGTAAACATTGTTGGGTTTCACTTTTACTGTTTGGTACGGTAAGACAAGTTGATTTGATTTCAACGTGTTTATTTTATATAATCTATTAAGTTTTATCTGTCGATGATTATTGAAACGGTTAATTTAAAACTAGTAATTTATTTATATCGTATTTTTTAATTCATTATTAAAAGGTTTTCGTGATTTTTAAGCAATTAAAAACAAAATCATTAATTTAATTGTATAATATTAAACTTTATAAATATAAAAACGTATCAATTAAGATCTTATCAGATAAGATTTAAAATAATTATTTAGACAATTAAATGATTAAACAAATCAATATTTTTGTATTTAAACAAATCACTATTTTTATATTTTTTGTATTCCTGATTTTCTCAATGTACAGGGTGTTAGGTAAATATGGGGGGAAAATTCAAGGAGTTATTCCTTGTCATATTCTAAGAATATTATGTCGTTGGATGATTTTTGAAAAACCCTTTGTTTCGAAGATACAGGGTAAACAAAATTTGCGACAGTAACAAAATTTTATTAACAAAAAGCACATGTAAAGTTGCTCATTCTACAATAAATGTTCGAAATGACTTCCTTCAGCCTGGATACAAGCATTCAATCTTCTCGTCATTGAGTGTCGAACTCTTTCACATCAGGGTTGTTTCTAATTGAGTTACACCCAGCAATTATCGCATTTCGCCAAATTCTCCACTGGAGTAGCGTAAACTAATGACTTCAGATAGTCCTATATACTAAAAAACCTTTTTATGACCGCGTGCCATTTTTCTTAAGATTATACATTATGAAATGCTGACGTGTCTGATAATTTTGCCTGAATATCAGTTGCCGTATTAGCTTGAATATAATATAATACCGTATTAGTGAATATGATGTTTGAAAGTATCAAAGTCCATCCCGATTTACAAATATTATGGGTCACAGCGGATCCCTTTATCTACAGACCCATCTGTATTCAAAGCCAATTTTCAAAAAAAAATAAGGCAGCATTTCTGACTCAATTATCAAAGTTCTTGGAAAGTAATAACATGCTCGCAAACAGTCAACACGGCTTCTGGAAAAGTAACTCAACTGATACTGCTCTTGGATTAGTTGGATAGTGTTAATTTTATAATTACTTCTATAAATTGTAATCAGAAGGTTCTTGCTTTATTTTACGACCTAAGTAAAGTATTTGACTCTTGATTACAAGCTCCTTCCACAAGAATATGAAGATGTGGGACTTGGAGGCGTCGCCAAGAACTGGGTAAAACCTTCCTTGCATCAAACAGTGATCGGTTCAAAAATATCGGTTCAAAATCGGAAAGTAAATTAAAGAAGTGTGTAGTACCCCCAAGGCTCTCTAATGGGACCAACTCTATTCTTGATATTTGTTAACGATCTGGCGCAAACATATAATGTTGCAATTATATTTTGTACGTTCACGATACCAACATTTTAATATCTGACCTGGACATACACGATTCAATTAAGAGTAGCAATTTAAAATCAGAAACGTTACGAAGATGATCTATACATCTTTAATGGACTTTAAATATCCGCAAAACTTACCTCATGATTATAGTTTAGATTATGGTTTCTGCAAATATTTTACCACGCCATCGTTGAGTCTAGCTTGCCATATGGTCTGATATTTTGGGGTTAGCAGCTAATATTGTTGCGGTATTTAAGATGCACAAAAAGATATTTCGAACGATCTTCAATGTACACCCTCTTCAATCCTGACGATCTTTGTTCATCAAGAACAACATTTTAAAGGTAGCGTTAAAATGTTGTGCTTGATGAACAAAGACCCCCTTTTTCCTTGTCCCGCGTGCCAATAAAAAATTTCAACGTGTCAACTGTGACACGCGTGCCATAGGTTCGCCACCGCTGTTCTATAAGAAATAATGCAGGGGGTTTAAGTCTGGGGATCGAGCAGACCATCCGTGTGGCCCAGCTCTACCAATCCAACGATCTCCGTATATTGCTGTTAAAATGCACAAAAAGATATTACGAGCGATCTTCAAAGTACACCCTCTTTAATCCTGACGGTCTTTGTTCATCAAAAACAACATTTTATAGGTAGCGTTAAAATGTTGTGCTTGATGAACAAAGACCCCATTCTACCTTGTCCCGCGTGCCAATAAAATTTTTCAACGTGTCAGCTGTGGCACGCGTGTCATAGGTTCGCCACCGCTGTCCTATAAGAAATAATGCAGGGGGTTTAAGTCTGGGGATCGAGCAGACCATCCGTGTGGCCCAGCTCTCCCAATCCAGCGATCTCCGTATATTGCTGTTAAAAAATCACGAGCAACCAAACTGAAATGTGGTGGTGCACCATCGTGCATAAACCACATTGCAATTCTTGTCGACAATGGTACATCCTGCAAACAATCGGGCAGTGTTTCTTCCAAAAAGTTGCGATACATCACGCTAGTAAGTCTTGCTGGTAGAAATACCGGTCCAATTAGATAGTCACCCACAATTCCAACGCACACATTCAAGGAGAACTGATGTTAAAATCGATCTTCACACACCTCATGCGGATTTTCATCTGCTAACAGAGGGTTGTTATGGAAATTTCTTATTGCATTTCTTGAGAAACTTGCTTCATCGGTAATTAGAATCGGTCAAGAATTTGAGGGATTAGAACTTAGATTGTTAGAAGCAATTGACATAATGCAATACGTTGACGATAATCAGCAGGTAGTAGTGCCTGAACAAATTGAATATGGTATGGATACAACAAATTGCCCTTCAGGATTTTCAAAACTGTCCAATGACTTACATTTAAAGAATTGGCAATTTGTCGCGAAGAAGTACCCTATTAGGATCTTTCTCATGTTCATTTTAGAAGATCTAGAATCATGTCCAGCACATTCTGTTCCAGTTGTACCGTCCTTACTGTCATTAATTTTCCGGGCCCTCTATTTCGTTTCAATGGGCCTATTTCACGAAGATGTCGATGTATGTTTTCGATGAAATATTTTTCGGTCGGGGATATTACGGCTAGGAAACTGTTCATGTACAATCGTCTAGCTTGTAATCAATTGCCATCAGCAAGTCGATACTTGAAATGCATGTCAGTCATCTCGGCGTTCGTATACATGGTACACTCAATCTAAACAACTGCGACCAATGCAGGTGATTATCACCGACGAGACGTATTCAAATGAAATCTACTTGTGCGTTAGTAGATAAAACAGCCGTTCCAAATTATCGTCAACAATTTTTTGTACTTGATGAACTCTGATGAACTTGATTCCTTTTATGGAATTCGTGGTGCTCCGCAAGAATGGTTCAAATCCTATCTTGGAAATAGAAGACAGTTCGTCATGGAAAATGACTACTCTTCCTCCTGCAGAGCAGTGGATGTTGGTGTCTCTCAAGGTTCTGTTATAGGTCCAATACTCTTCCTAGTATTCGTCAACGATATAAATAATCTAAATATCAGCGGAAAAAATTGTCTCTTTGCCGATGATACTAGTATCACATGGTCCAAACCCAACCTGCCTCAGAGAGGGGTGAGTCGAGACTCCTGATTTCAAAATTGGATCCATGGATCACGAGAAGGCACGGACAAGTTACCTACTACTTGACGCAGGCACTTAGTGGCCACGGGTGCTTCAAAGACTTCCTGCACAGTATTGGGCGCGAGGCAGACAACCAGTGTTTATTGTGATAGGACAGATAGTGTGTATCACACAATCTTCGAATGCCCCAGGTGGTCTTTAGAGAGGCACATATACACTTCAAAAACAAAAAGAATTTTAGAAACTAGCACACTCACGGAAACAATGCTTAGGAGTGAAGAAGACTGGTCTGCAATATAAATTATGATAAAGGACATACTGAGCATGAAAGAACAGGATGAACGGACAAAACAACATAGACAACGAAAACTGAAAACAACCTGAACCCCTAATCACCTTCCGTGAATGGGTAATGGAAGGACATCAAGTAAGGTCAAAGCCAATGCCATCTTGAAGATATGCGAAAAGCGGTTCCAAGATGCCCGTGAGTTTCCAGGGGGGGGGGCACTTGTCAAGTTAACTGAATGTGCTTGCTACGTCCCCCATATTTTTTTTTTTTTAAATCTAACCTGAACTCATTAGCGTACAAGCGTTTCTTCAAAGATTATAATTTCTAGGAAATTATTGTATACATATCGTCAACAAAGTTAACATCATTTGTATACAAATATTAACATCAGTATATAATACAATAATTTCCTATAAATTATAACCTTTGAAGAAATGCTACTATTTAATATTACCAAATCTTCAAATTCAACAAGATATAAATAATTAAATCTTTTTTTTTTAACTTTTAAGAACATTTTCGGAAAATTTATTTTTTAAGGAATTGATTTAATTGCATTAAAATTATTTTTAATAAATAATTATAAATAATTATTTTTAATCTTATTTTATATTTACAGCAAATTATTAGTATAAGTTAGATATATAAGAAAAATATAAGAAAAATAATATTATAAAAATAATATAATAATAATATATAAAGTATAAGAAAAATATATTTTATAAATATTAAATATATTATTGATCTAAAAAAAATCTAAAAATAAATAATTAGTTATGGTTTGATAATAACGTCGGAATTATCTTCGATCCATCCAAGAAACTTTGTAATCCTGGTGTAACCGCCTGGCCATTCATATTCACAGTTTATTGGCCCAAAGACTACCAAGCCAATCTGAAAACAGACATTTCCACACAGATAAGATGTTAGTTTTAAGTAAATATTTAAACTTTCCACGTGTCTTAACCTGCATTTCTGTTTATCCTCTTCGTATAAATATCTGCTGAATTTTAATTATCTTCTGGAAATACCCAGTAAACTGCTTGCTTTTAAAAATTCGTTTTTAATCTTATCTGTTAGACTGTGTTTAAATAGAAAAATTTAGACGTGAGATAAGATTAGATATTCTTTTTATAAATGTTAGGTATTACAGTTTGATTTTAATTAATGTGTTTCTACGTTTGTTTATGCGGAAATGGCTACTTAAGTGCAATTAGCATATCCGTTCATGAGTGGAAACGATCCAAGTGCACTTAATCGGATTACAAAAAAAAACTTGCTTTACAACTTACCAGAACACCTTTGTGAATCAATGGTCCGCCTGAATCTCCATTGCAGAACGTTTTATTTCCTTGTGCTCGCATGCAGATGTGTGAATCTTGGATGATTCCAATGTAGTATTGGGCACAATCGTAATTTGTTTCTATTGTTGATTCTACGCTACGTAAAACATCGGTTTTGCCGACGTCTGAATTATGGACTTTCCCCCAACCACTTACTCTAGCCCACTCCTTGGCGAAGGTTTCGTTTTCTTGGGAATATGTTGGTAACGTCACCAATGAAATTTCTTCTAAAATAAATATTTTATATATAAAATAAAAGTAGATTAGATCAGTGAGTCTCACTTTATTATTGTGAGAGGTTTTGCGACGTCTTTTCTGTCAATCATTTGCAAAGCATATTTTTGCAGTCAGCTGCCGAAATATATAGCGACAATGTGATTTAGAATTAAAATGCAAATTAAATGCAACATTCGTGCGAGAAAAAAAACGAAATTACTTCCCGAACAATCCTTATTCCAAGTTTTGTCCTTAAATATTTATACATAAAAAAATAATTTATAATTATTTATATATATATATATATATATAAAAATATTTCCTTCTTGCTTTTTTTATTGTTTCCCTTGTTGTCTTTAAGAAACTCTAGAGACTGGCATAGGAATGAAATTAATGAACTAAAAATGTATTAAATTGTTATCAAATTAACTAAACAATAAATTTGCAATATTAGATAAATTATTTCACGCAATTTCAATAAAATGCCAATTTAGATTTGAATTTACATAACTGTTTTAAAGCGAAAAATATTTATGAAAAAACACTGAAAACGCATTGTTATATAAATACAACAACTTTCCTAATTAAAAATGTGCAAATTTAAATTAACGTTTTCCTTGTAATATTAATTGGATGTTTTTCCTAAACATCATCCTCAGTTATTGTTATACTTTTTCACAATAGACGATTTTAATGAAAAGAAATTTAACGTATATTTTTATGAAAAGATCTTACTTGTTATTGTGATGGGTTTGGGCAATTCGACGAGGGCAATGTCGTTCACAAACTCCCGGCTGTCATAATCTTCGTGGATTATAAATTTCGTTGAATTCACTCGGACTTGAGTCACTTCGTTTTCTGTTATGTTATGAGCTCCTAAGTATATAGTTATTTCATATGCACTAAAAATATAATAACATGATTATATACAGACACATATTTAATTCAAAATATTAACAAAAACAAAATTACTTGCACCAAATTAGCGCATTAATTTGTTGGTGGAAGAAGTAGCTTAAATTTATTATATTGTAAGATACAGTCGAACTTTCATAAGTCGAATTGCCATAGTTAATGAAGAAAAAATCGAGTTATAGAAAATTGGAGTGATAGAAATACATACAACTGTAAAATGAGTAAAATACAGTATACACAATTTATTCAAAGTAAATACATATGTACATATGTATATATTTATAAACAGAAAAGAAATATGTATACATTATTAATATGATGTTATATAATTATAATTAATTAAAAATAATTTTAATTAATATATTATTTTTTGAAAATGTTTTTAATTGTTTTTTATAATATATAGTACTTTGTCGGTGATATTTTCACCGTTTTTTTTCACCGTTTGTTGGTGATATATCGTCTATTTTTGGATTACCGATTCTCGGGAGAATAATATCCTGTCGTAATCTTCCTATAGCACACCCGCTGGTAAATTCTTAGTTTTGCTTTATTCGAGTTTTTGGTGATCAAATATGAAAAATAATATGTTTGGTAATCTGCCCGAGGATTACACTATCGATGGTTTATGGAAAGCAATATCCGGCATCATAAGTTTTGGAAAATACGCGGCGGCTAAAAAGTTGGAGTTATAGAGATTATTTGTTTGTAAAATTTTACCATTGTTTTTTACTACGAGTTATGGAAAAATTCGAGTTAAGGAAAATTCGTGTTATGGAAGTTAATTTATATATAAAATGCTATCTAAACGTATGAATTTGTAAAAATATTCGAGCTATAGAAAAATTGGTGTTACAGAAGTTTGAGTTATGAGTTTGGACTGTATATTAAATAATACTTATGATTTGTTCCTTTTTTATTGTAAAATTGACAAATAAATGAATTTAAAATTTTGTGCAATAGCCAGGACGCTTTTGGTTTTACTACGTGCCACCACAGGTGCACGGTCAAACTTAGGGGCGGCCTAGAAAGTATATTTTTCGGAGAAGATCTTGAATACTAAAAGAGGAAACAATTCAAAGTTTTTCAAATTGTCATCGACGTTATTATTGCTATAACTGCGAAAGATATAGTGAAATCTGCCAAAGATGAACGCCCAATTTATTTTCTTCCATTTTATCCTTGTTTTTAATAAATTTTTAATGGTAAATTTAACCTAAAATTATGGATAAACAAACACGTAAAAACCGCGTTTGTGTTACAAAGACGGCTAAATTGGCCAAGTATGCCTGCAGTAAGATACATAATTTATTGGTTTATGAAAGGAAACATAATACCTGCAAATATAGAATTCCGAAAATCAATCCCAAATACTTACCCCGTATTTTTCCCGCCAAACCCAAGCAGATAAGAATATGTACTGCTGCTGAATTAAAGAAAATGTCCCCCCATCAAGACTTAGCAAATGTCCAACGGATGCTGGAACAGGGATTCTCGGACAAATTTGAAATGTAGTTGGCATAAGGGAAAGCATAAGCAAAAAACATAGTATCAAGTAAAGTTTGCAAGGTCCAGGAAGAACTGAAATGTGTGATTTCCATTTTATTGTGTTTTATTGTGAGTTATACGGAGACCTGATACTGTGACATTGACCGGTCTCATGCGAAAGGAGGATAGTGTGGTCCATCTGCCGAATTGACCAGAATCGGGATACCAACCACAATTGGGAATCCGAGGAAACCAAGCAAGAAACCGTATGGATTCACAACCAAATTATTCACGATTAAATGCTGCCGCAACCGGGGCAGCCGATGCGCCAGCGCCGGAGATCTTTAAATGAAGGAAAATAGGCTTCCACGCAAACTCCTCTGGCGGAGCGGCCGCCCGACTGGAAGATTCAACGATCAGCGCCGAAGAAGATATGGGAAAAACATGTATAATACATCCTCAAGAACCGACGACTGGACCTCGATGAGGCCAGGGATATTGCCAGTGATCGGAAAGTGTGGAACCGAATAGTAAATGAAGCGAAAAATCCAGCGACATCAACAACAGCGTATTGGTTACGGGAAAGGCGTTCTCGACAATCACCAGCTACGTATTAAAGAAGAAGCAGATAAAATTGAAAGGGCGGCACAGAAGGGAATGTGTTTGCGACGTTATCAAAACATTAGAATTGTTCGAAAATAGGCGCGGCACTGAATCCGGGACTATAAGAACATCGGACACACAACGAATAAACGCCCTTTAAAATGTGGTACCATATATCAATACTAAACGAACTCAATATGAAAGAAAGATTGTCCACTATATGCCGCAAACGCCTTTTGCAATATTTCAGTCACATCACACGCAGAAGACAAGGTAACTTCGAAAAACTGATCGTCCAGGGGAAAAGAGCGAGAGAAAGATCTCCATCACGCTGGTTTTATCAAATAAAACACATCACAGAACAGCCAATGCACTAGAGTCTCAGAGAAGCAGAAAACTGATATGGAAAAACCGGGCCTGCCAGGCCAACTGAAAATGGATACGATCCAATAATGTCACGATATTTCAGCTATGTAGTCATGACCAAGAAGAAGAGGAAGAAGAGGGGCGCGGCGGCAATTCCAACAGCCCAGAAACAGCCCTGACCAAGACAATGTCTTTTTTTTAGACCATTTATTGTATGGTATATACTGCTACATGTTTACTTTTGGTATACTAATACAATATACAAATACAACATTAAATTGGTCATTTTTGAGGGTTCTCTGAAGTTCTCATTCTACCACATGCCCAGCGATGGCAGTCCATTAATTGACAATATTATAGCTAATTATAATAATGAGAAGATAATATCAAAATTCTAATAATAATAAGGCCTAGGCCGCACTGCGGCTAAACCGCCGCGGTTTTTAATAGCGTGATTTTGTGATTTCAGTGAGCTAATACAAGCGGTCTCACTTGCGGTTTTTCCCCGCGACTGATTTTTCCCCTAGCGCACTGTGCGTTGCTCGAGCGGTTTTGCGGTTATAGCGATTACCGCTCGCGGGAAAAACCGTAGTGCTGTCTCGGCTTAATAGTGCCGTTAGTAGTAACAGTAACAATTAATGAAAATTATAATGACATAAATAGTAAAATAAACAATTTTAGTAATATAATTGAGAATAATAATGATAACTTAATATTAACTAGACAGGAAAATATTGTCCGTAATAAAAACAAAATGAAAATAATTAAAATATTGTAACATATACGCGCAGTTTATTTTAATATTAGAACATGATCAATATTAGAACGTGATTAATTATATTGACGTTTTGTTTACTAAACAATACTTTTTCTATACAATACATTTTGTTTACTTTCCTTCAATTTAAATTTAATATTCTAATTATAAACTAATTAGAGGATAATATCTGATTAATATTTCTTGAATAATTATCTAACGGGGTTCCATACAACCTGAATACAATATTAGTATATTAAAGAACGAGTTCAATAAGCACGATTTTTCAGCACGCGTCCATGAACAAATGTGGACAAGTGCGTTTTTCGCACTTTTAAAAACGTCTTATGAACGAGTTTTTTATACTATTTTTTCCATTTTGCTGCCTTTTATGCCATTTCAAAATAAAAAAATCATATTGAGAAAATTGTATTGCACTCGGCGAGCCATTAACGAACCTATATGACTGCTTTAATGACTTCATTATAGACGCAAAATATAAAAACGTTTACGTTGCAAGTAATAAATAGCAGTTTATGATGCAAGTGTGTGAAGAAGGGCTTTTGTGCACACGTGTACATACATACATTATTTTATCTCCGAAGCAATTTAAAATACTGTTGAATCTTGAAAAAATATTTCTTTCTTACCGATTATATTGAACAATTATAATTTTGACAGACAAAATACGTCAAATCACTGACACAATCAGGTTAGAACGTTCAGCGACTCTGTGGCAAAAAAATGATAACTAGTAAAAGTGACGGGAACACTATTAGGTCATTGTCGATGTAATCTAGATTAACCTAGATTTAATCTAGATTCGATTAAGTTATATTACAGCCAGATTAATCCAGACTGAGAGACTCCTTGATTCAAAATAAAAAAAATTAATTCAATTTTAATGTACGTCAGAAAATCTAATTTCACTACGTCTATGTTTTTTGTTTATTAACGCGAGATGTTGCCATAGTAACAACAAACAGAAATCGTTTAATAATGAAACTTTTTTTTGCATTTGTTTTGCATTCGACTTTTACACACTATTTGGGTACTTTTACATACGATTATAATGTGAATACATAAATAAAATTTAACCACTACTTTTTTATGATTTGCTATAGATTAATAAAAATTAATATGAAAAGAAATAAAATCTGAATGAGACGTCAGTGAATTTTCAAGAATTGTTCCTAATCTAATCTGATATATTAACGGAAGAACTTCGGAAAAACAATCGCTTTTTTTAAATTACAGTTTCCGGTATTATTAGTAAATAAGTTTTAAAAATTACATTATGCGACTGCAATCTTTACAAATTAGTATTCGTAAGGCGCTGCTACTATTTAAACTGTAATTTTTAGAGTGTAATTTTTTCCGTGTTCTAGGCAAATATGAGAGGAAATAAATACAGCGGAGTTGTACTTATTAAAGTACTGTAAAATGCATTTGCTATTATAAAAGTTTAAACATTTCAAGAATGTGGAGACTATTTTTTCTAAAATTCCAGAAATTTTGTTGTATGAAATGTATTGACACATAATAGCCGAAAATACATATTTATATTAAACCAAAACTACGGATAAACCACGAAAAATTTTGGAATCGACCTGGAAATCTTAACTTAACCTAATCTAACCCAAGTTAAACCTGTAGTAAATCGAACCAAAATCAATATTTTTTAAAATTCAATTCAGCAGGCAATCATTGTACAATCTTGATTTAAATTTAATTTTTCTATTGTATTATTATCTATTTTCAATATGGAAACACTAGCTTAGATATTATAAAAATATATCTTCCTTATTTTAATCCTAACTACAGTCTAACTTCCACAACTCGAACTTCTATAACTCCAATTTTTCTATAACTCGAGCTTTTTTAAAAAATCATACGTTTAGATAGCATTTTACATATAAATTAACTTCCATAACTCGCATTTTCCTTAACTCGATTTTTTCCATAACTCGTAGTAAAAATGTATAGAATGGTAAAATTTGACATAGGAAATAATCTCTATAACTCCAATTTTTTAATTGCTGCATACTTTCCAAAATTTGTGGTGCCGGATATTGCTTATCATAAACCGTATCCTATTTGTTATAGTAAAGGTGCTATATATTAATGAAATTTTAGAGTTTAAATTCATTCTTTCTTCTTACCTCTGCCGTTACAATTGCAATTATGTGTGGTCAGAGAAGAAAACTCAATACGATGTCGTTATCTGACAAAGTGAGGTTGTTAAGTGAAGTTGACAAAGGTATTAAAAGAAATAAGTTATTGCTGAAGACTTTAGTACACTTGAAGTACACTTTCTTCAATTTTAAGAAACTGCTAAGAAATTCTGAACAAAGCCGAAAATGGTGCAACTAATGATACAAACGTTTGAAAAAGTGTAGATACCTTGGAAAACATTGATAAAGCCACTTTGTAATGTTTTAAAATTCCGCGGGATAAAAATGTGCCAATGCCTGGAACACTTATTAGAGAAAAGGCTCTTTATTTTGCTGAGAGTCTGCGACACCTAATTTCATCGATAGTGTAGGTTGGCTAGATATGTTTATTGTATTTCTCTAACTCGAATTTTCTATAACTCAATTTTTTTTTCGTTAACTATTGTAAATTACAATAGTTCACAATTAAAAATTCACAAAAAAATAGTTCAAAATTAGTGAAGTTCGACTGAATATTATTTAAGATATTTTGTCCGATTTTCGACAATCTAAAGAAATTTCCATATTCATCAATAAATATGATTCCAAATCTAAATTGCTGAAATTCTGATGAATTTTCCTTTGTACAAGGGATTTTGTCCCCCAATGGTATTAATAAAGAAATTTTACTTGCAAATATTTCTTTAATCATTTTCTGAGGACCTATACGAATACCATCTAAGGCAAAATAAATAATGTGATCGATCATACTTCAAACAATAAAATTAATTTTTCAACATTTTAATGAATTTATTTTATTTAGGGCTTCCTTCGCCATCTCTAAGTAAAGCGTTGATTAGTTACTTCCCAGTTAACGTTAATCTGCAAGTAAAAGTTACGAGTATCTTTTGTCAATTTCACAAACGAAAATAAAGCTTCGAGTAACAACTTACGGGTTAAGTGGATGACGTAACAAATTTACGTCACAGTCGTTCAATATACGGCTTGCTATTGGTGGACTGACACCACAAAAATCAGCCGCACTTCTTAAGTAGGATCCAGTAGCAAGATATCTTAGCATTAGTAGCTAGCGTGACAAGTAAGTTACGGATCGGTTAATTTTATGATTAGTGGTACTCGAACGTCGTGAAAATCGCACTTGGAGTTACGGATTACTTTAACTGGCGGAAAGCTTACTCGACACATTACTTGAGGATGGTGAAAGAGGAGGTCCTTACAATTTTAAAGCAAATCCTTGCAACTTTGTATATCTTTGAAGTTACTTTCGTGTTTTAGATTAATGTAACTAGTTTTATGAATTAATTAGATAAATATTTAGTTATCTCTGTTTAATGTTCTCGTTTTGACTTAATAAAAATGTTTAAATTAAAGCGTGTTGTAAATATGGACATATGTTTAAAGTAGTCAGACTAGTTACTAGTTGCGCAGATAAGACCGAACCCGGTAAATAAATAAGTCGAGACTAGACAGGCAGATAAGGAAAAAAACTGTGCTAGACAAGATAAAATATGTTAATGCACGCTTTAAATCTTAATTATTTATCAATATAATCTATATTTACCTGAATAAATAATCTTTTTTAAATATTTTCATTATTTGTTCACAATGAATTTGTAACCAAATTTATTTATAAACTATTTTAAGTCTGTTATAGTGATGATATCATTTAATAGTGTGAAATGGGAAACACCGGGGGTTGTGAACCTTTTTGGATTAACGACAAAATTTAAATCGGTACAATCTAATCAAAATTTGAAAGCTGTTTTGATATATTTGAAAGGTACTTATGTATTAACGCCACCGCAGCGAGGGGTCGCGCTGACGCGCGATATGTGGTCTGGATTTATCTGCTCCGTTATAACCTAATCTAACATTTTACTCAAATCTGTAGCTGCGGTGGCGTTAGTACGGAAAGTACCATTTGAAAATTAAAACCCTTTTATTCAAAATGTTCATATTTTACAGTAATTTTAGCACTTGGCTAGGATTTATTTGGCCGGATTAACATTAATTAACTACGAAAGGCCGTAGTTATGTAACGTAATCCGTCAGCTTGTGTAAAACCAAGTCATTTCTTTATCTACCAGCAGTGCACACCACCAATCCACACGATATGACTAGGTAGTTCATGGAACCACCACACATGTTCGTTTATTAATCAGTCTAATTATTGAAACAAGTAGTTTTATACTATCTGCACTTAGGTATTTCGTGAAACGTCGAAACGGTTAGCAAGTCAGATTGTTTAATCGCAGTTGAATATCGCAGTAATAATCGTAGTAAATATAATGTGTCGCATAAAATCGGTGGTTTCGTGTAATTGCCCACTACAGGAATTGCCGGCATATCATGTAATGGCTCTGTTTCACACAATCTGACGATCTGACTTCACTCCGTGACTACGGCATATGCGCCCTCAGTCTATCAATTCTTCTATCAATCTCTATCAATTTAAACTAAAGACGTATATATACGCTCTCCGTATAATATCTGTATTGATTGTTCTGTCCGAGAGGGTGCCGCTGTCAAAAGATTAATGGGGGATTTCTAAACCAATCGTAACTGCAAACATCGTTAGAAGAAAAGTATCGCTGAATAATTAACTCTTTAAAACGTTTTAGTTATTGATTTAAAATTTAAAAAGTTTTAAGTTTATAAAAGTTTTCTTCTCTGACTCCTCTTTTCTATATAGCCTGTGACGGATTTAGGCTTAGGCCCGCGAGGCCCGGGCCTAGGGCGGCAAATTGTCGAGGCAGCTAAAATCTGAAATCGATTTTGTTTTTTAACAAGACCGAATTTGAATGCTTCTAAAAATAGTAGTTTTCATTATTTTAATATTCAATTTATTTTATTTTCTTTCATTTTATTCTTAATATTTTATTAACTGGTTACTCCAATAATTCAGGCAGCAGCAAAACTGCAGGGTTTCAGATAAATCCTGAAGACGACTGCGTTGCTGCTGTTGCTCTGGACACTATTAATTAGACCGTCCTTCTCGAATATTTCTTGGAAACGCATGTCCCGCTCCCCATTAGGGCATACTTATTCATAGTCATTTATTATTACATTAGTATTATCATTATTCTATTATCAAATAGATATTGTTAAGGGTGACTTTCAGGGCCTTAAGAGGGAAACACATTAGGATGTTCAAAAAATCCGATTTTTTTTGTTGCATAAATCGTTAGCTTAACTATCAAAGAATACGCTGTCAAAATTTCAAATCGAAATTCGCATTCGTTTAGATTTTATGAGCACAGAACCGAGTGCACATCGGGTACAGGCTACAGGCTCGAGCGGAGCATTACCTCGCTTATCTCGAAATGACTTTTTTCACATTTACGTGCAATGTAACTCAAAAAGTTTGGAACCGATCATTATGAAAATTGATAGTATGATTCTTTATAAAATTTCGAATTATATGAACCAACTTGTGAGATGATATCATGATTTTAATGGTATTTTCCTTGCATAATTAGAGAAAAAAATCGTGAAAATCGAAGAAAAATTGTTCCTCCGCCTGCAAAATTTTTAATTTCCATTTTTTTTCGCCTGCATTGAGGTTCATATTCTAAGAAAATAAGTTATTAATGCAAAATCGAAACCTTTTTGATTTCACATGAAAATCGGAATGGCTACACTGCACGCAATTGGAAAACTATACTTACAACCTTCGGCGGACATCACCAGTAACTTTTGTATTTTTTGGTGAAATTATTCAAAAAAATTCACAGAAATTGTTCGAAATATGAATGAAATGATGTCTAAATTTGATTAAGTTTCTAGTTAATTCATCCCACCCAAAAGAGATCCTAAAAAATCAGTATCAAACAACCTCCTAATGTGGTGAAGTGTTAAGTTGTCTTAAGTGAAGGAATTAACTGAAGGCGACCGCGTTTTTGGGACGCTCAATAAACTATTGGAACCTTAATCAATTCACTACGGGTTTTTTCAAAAAACCGAAAGTCGGTTTTTATTTATTTTATTTTTTTCTTCAAGTGGAAAATACATCATTTTATTTTTCTATGGTTATTCATGAAGTATTATATTGTAGATTTATTTGTACTTAAATAAAACGTAAGGGGTCGTCCATTAATCACGTGATGTTTTTTAGCAACTTTTGATTCCAAAGTTCCACCAACTTCTACATGCGTCCTCTCTAGCTGACCAACGTGTCAAATTTACTCTCTTTTGCGTTTTCTCTTTCCCAATTTCAGTCGTTAACTTTTGCTAGCGTTGTTTCGAATTTATAAAATATTAGTCTTACAATTAGATATTTAACATGACTCGCTTAAAAAGGAGCTAATTCAGCTAACAGTTCCGAAATCATATAATAATTTCCGATATTCGGATCACTGCATTTTTTATTTTTTCCCTCTATAGCACACAACGGAAGAAAAATTAATACATATAAGAAATTGCATGACTCAATCAACAGAGGCGGCTTTTATTTTCGGCGGCTTTTCTTTTCGGCGGCTTTTTCGTTTATATCGCCGCGCCGCTCTATATCTGTATGTCTCAGACTCAATGCCACTACGCGTATGCCCCTAACAACTCGGCCCCGTCGATCCTCCTTCGGACCAACCACCTGCCAACCACTACTAGGCAAATTGTAGAAAAAAATAATTTAACAATACGTGGTGAAACATATTACTTGTTGAATTGTTTGTGTGGACCTAATAACATTTACATTAAGGTATATAAAAATGAATCTTTTTAATTTCTGAACGACAAAAAAATGTTTGCCCCAAATTTGGCGCCCTAGGCTCCAGCCTACTCAGCCCGCTGGTAAATTCTGCACTGTCTCCTAGTTTAGACATTGTTTTGAGACCAAACATAAGCGGCAACGATTTACGCATGTATTCGGTAAAAGAATTCGGTAAAAAAATGTAAGAATAGTAAATATGTTGTGAAATAAAGGTTCACAGATTTTACAGATTTAGCTTAGGACATTTTAGTCTAGTTTCGTACTTATTATACAAATAAATATATATCTACATTTATAGTTATCTCTTCGTAAAGATTTTATTGCAACAACAATATTTAGTAGGTATTAATTATATTTCATTTTAGAAATTGAATGAATTGATCGTCTTACATATACTAAAATCCTATAAAATTTAATTTTAGCCCAAATATATATAATAATAACAACAAAAAGTCAGGAGTATAGAAAATACTCCAAAAAGTAACAAAAATTATGTATTTTTTTATATACTCTAATAAAAAATATTTAAAATTCTATTTGAATATTTACATAAATTGTGCCAGTTTTTTATTCTTTACGTAAATATAATGAAATAATATTTACGTAAAGATAAATATATTTTGTTATATATTAAATAATTATAAATGGTATAATACTATTACTACTAATAATATACTACTTATAATAGGTATAATACTTAAAACCGGGTTTTAACCGGTTAACCGGTTTTTTACAAAAAAAACGAAAACCGGTTTTTGAAATTTCATCGGTTTTTTGGATGCCCTATTGCCAACATTGAGGACAAACGATTGGGGATACTGTTGTTTTGTTACTTAGGTACGTTGCTTGCACAAAGTAGGTCCTTGTATAATACATACTTATTTCCAATTATTACCAATCAATTAATCATTACCAATCTTCTTTTTATTTCCTTGTATTCTACTTTTATTATTTGATTTACTTAGCAGTCCCCGACGCGGCGACGCTTATCATCAAAATATTAATTGGTACCTTTAATGAAGTTAAAAGGGCAAGAGCAAAATTTTTTTTTTTTACTTTTTAGAGTTTCTTTGTATCGTGGGTAAATTTTAAATTTTATTTTACTATTTCAAATTTTTTCTTCAATAATTTGTTTGTGTTTACGTGATTAATGTCACCTCTTTGAAATTTCGTTCGCAAATACGTGATTAGTGGAGATTCCCACAAGTTTTTTGGTTAGATGATACTAGTAATTCGTTGTGGTAATTAATGTTTAGGTGATTATTTCGTAGAATTAATTTTCAATTGACGTGATAACGTATTTAGCGTTATTATTTTTCGAAAGAAATTCATCTACACACATTTACTTAGATAACAAGTTTGTATATACGCAACCAGACAAACATTTGTGTCAAATTGGTTGCAGATTAATTTTGTCAAGTAGGAAAATAGCTGATGATCATCAAATGCCTGATCAGATCTTCATAAATTATAGCTAAGAACCTTCTCGATCACGTCAGCTTTCGAACAAAAAAACCCGCATCAAAAACGGTTTATTCGTTTAGGAGCTACGATTCCATAAACAGCCCCTAAGACGGACAGACGGACAAATGGACAGGCGGACAAACTGACAAACAGCCACGTCTAACTTATAACACGGTTTTGTGTCTGGGTTAGAAAGAAAAAAATCAGTTTTTAAAGCAAAATTATTCCTTCTTAAAAACAATTGAATATTATCGAACACTCTAGTGAGAGTTTCAACACTCTAGCGAGAGTTTCAGTTTTCAGCAAGAGACAAATTGAACCGGTCATTTCGAAAAGCGAGTCACACTTTTTTGAAATACCACTTTTTTACGCCATTTTATTCATTGAAGCGTTTTACATATTCCATGCGAAAAGAGTACTGTGCGAAAGAGAGTTTTTTTATTTAACAACCTCTATATTCAGTTTCTTCAGCATCAATGACTTTTTTAACAAAAAACATATTTTTGTTGATTCTGAAAAGTTTTAATTCATATACTTATGCCCTTTTCAAAATGACGGGTTCAATTAGTGAACGCTGATTTGCACTATGAAGTGACATAAAATATTTTGAATCATTTAAAAAAATGTTCTTATATATTTACCTATTTGTCAGTCTAAATATTCTAACAAATGTATGTTAAATTGAACTTAACTGCTTTTGGCATTTACACCAAGTGTACTAATTAATCTTATTTGTATATGAATCATTTTTAGTCTACCTACTATATTTTTAAAATTATGTAGTCACATTTGTTTTTTATTGATTTTTTTTATCTTTTATTATTCCTAGATAACGCTAAAACAAACTGTCGTGTTCAATTAATTATAATACGTGCTCTTTAATTATCATTTTTCTTTGACGTGGTGATAACGAATTTTAATTATCTTTGATAGTACATGGATAAAAAATAACAGTTGAATCATTACTCACCGTTCGGCACAATGGGCGGCGGTTAAAACGAATTTTCTCGAAATTAAAATTCCGCCGCAGAAATATGTCGTTCCCTCTTTACTGTGCAAAAATAAGGCAACCTACGAAGATAATAGAAATGTTAAAAATTCGGAGATAATTTCGAGGCACATGATATTTTTTTGTTTTTGTAATTTATATTTAGTGTGCTATTTTTGTGCTAGGAAAGGCTCATTTACCTGATAGGGAATAGAATTCTTTTCCACCTCTTGTCCTCCTATAATTCTATTCTTATCAGTATTTAAAGTTGGAAGAATTTGACGTGGAAACAAATCCGGACGACTTACACTTAATTTTAACCAATCCAACTCCAGGCTCTATAATTAATTATATAATATTACTTATCCGTTAGGCGTTCAAAAGTTATAACAGCGTCAAATGAGTCGGAAATGCAAGATGGTGTATAGCGAAAAAATATATGAAACATGTTTATTTGTTAAAACCGTTTTCAGCACTTTGATTTTCTTCGGTTAACAAAAAAAAAAATCACGAAAAAAATTTCCAACAAATTTTTTCCATCATTTCGTTCGAAAAATACATGCTTTTTCGGTTTTTTTTTCGATTTTTTCGAAAAAGCTAAGTAGATATCTCGGAAACGGTTGCACATAATTAAAATAGGATTGCGGCATCGTTTTCAGAAGGTCATGTTCCTATGGATACACTAAGATTGTCCGTAGGAAATTCACTACTTTCCTAGATCTCCACTAGAGCGCCGAAATTTCATAAAAATTTCTTCAATTTTTGCAGGCGAAAGTGAACCGAAAGAGCTAGCGAAATATAATTTGCATATCTGTAATCAGTAGCAAAAAATGCTTTCAGAAACGTTTTTAAATTTTGCTGTGACTCAAAAAATAATGATTTTTAAAAAATCGGTTATCTCGCATTTCATCGGTTCCGCGGTCTAGACTTCCCGAGTCGATGGTATTTGTTAACTAAAAGCTTCCCAGGGAATATTATATACGTTCTCCGACTAATTTTGCGACGCTGAATCGACTGGTGAAGACTAGTAGTTTCTGTGGTGAGCGGTTCAAAAGGTATGACAGCGTCAAATCTGTAGGAATTGTGTGATTGTGTACAGCGAAAAAAAATATAAAATTTGTTTATTTGTAACTTTAGGGCGAAATAAACTGGAAAACCGTTTTCAGCACTACGATTTCCTTTGTGTATCAAAAAAAATCACGAGAATAGTTTGCAAAAAAATTTTCGACAAAAATTTTAAATCATTTCGTTCGAATAATACATGCTTTTTCAGTTTTTTTTTATTTTTTCGAAAACGGTAAAGAGCAGCGAAATCATTTTGGGCACACAGAAACTGCACGACAAGACGAACAAGTCGATGTATAAATTGTCCGGAAATAATAAATAAATATAATAAATAAATTAAAAAATATATATAATAAATAAATATAATAAATAAATTTAAAACTGAAATTTACCCGATTCTCGATTTCCTAAGCAGATATCTCGAAAACGGTTGCAGATAATTAGAAACGGATTGCGGCATCGTTTTCAGAAGGTCATTTTCCTATAAATACACTAAGATTGTCCACGGAAAATTCACGACTTTCCGAGATCTCCACTAGAGCGCCGAAATTTCATAAAAATTTCTTCAATTTTTGCAGGGGAAAGTGAACCCAAAGAGCTAGCGAAATATAATTTGCATATCTGTAATCAGTAGCAAAAATGCTTTCAGAAACGTTTTTAAATTTTGCTGTGACTCAAAAAATAACGATTTTGAAAAAATCGATTTTCTCGCATTTCGCCGTTTCCACGGTCTAGACTTCCCGAGTCGATGGTATTTCTTAACTGAAAGCTTCCCAGGGAACATTATATACGCTCTCCGACTAATTTTGGGACGCTGAATCGATTGGTGAAGACAAGAAGTCCTTGTGGTGAGCGGTTCAAAAGTTATGACAGCGTCAAATCAGTGGGAAATGTGTGATTTGTACAGCGAAAAAAATATAAAATTTGTTTATTTGTAACTTTAGAGCGAAATAAACTGGAAAACCGTTTTCAGCACTTCGATTTCCTTTGTGTATCAAAAAAAAATCAGGAAAAAAAATTGCAAACAAAAATTTTGACAAAATTTTTTTTAAAATACATGCTTTTTCAGTTTTTTTGATTTTTTCGAAAACGGTAAAGAGCAGCGAAATCATTTTGGGCACACAGAAACTACAATACAAGACGAACAAGTCGATGTGTAAGTTATGACAGCGTCAAATAAGTAGGAAATGTGTGATTGTGTACAGCGAAAAAAAAAATTGTTTATTTGTAACTTTAGAGCGAAATAAACTGGAAAACCGTTCTCAGCACTTCGATTTCCTTTGTGTATCAAATAAAAAATCACGAAAAAAATTTGCAAAAAAATTTCGACAGAAATTTTCCATCATTTTGTTCGAAAAATACATGCTTTATCGGTTTTTTTTCGATTTTTTTCGAAAGCGGTAAAAAGCAGCGAAATCATTTTGGGCACACAGAAACTACACGACAAGACGAACAAGCCAATGTGTAAATTGTCCGGAAATGTTCAATAATTCGTCGATAAATTTCAAACTGAAATTTACCCGATTCTCGATTTGCTAAGTAGATATCTCGGAAACGGTTGCAGGTAATTAAAAACGGATTGCTGCATCGTTTTCAGAAGGTCATTTTCCTATATATACACTAGGATTGTCCGCAGAAAATTAACGACTTTCCGAGATCTCCACTAGAGCGCCGAAATTTCATAAAAATTTCTTCAATTTTTGCAGGCGAGAGTGAACCGAAAGAGCTAGCGAAATATAATTTGCATATCTGCAATCAGCAGCAAAAATGCTTTTAGAAACGTTTTTAAATTTTGCTGTGACTCAAAAAATATAGATTTTGAAAAAATCGATTTTCTCGCATTTCATCGTTTCCGCGGTTTAGACTTCCCGAGTCGATGGTATTTCTTAACTGAAAGCTTCCCAGGGAATATTATATACGTTCCCCGACTAATTTGGGGACGCTGAATCGATTGGTGAAGACTAGAAGTCTCTTTGGTGAGCGGTTCAAAAGTTATGACCTCGTCAAATCAGTAGGAAATGTGTGATTGTGTACAGCGAAAAAAAAAATATAAAATTTGTTTATTTGTAACTTTAGAGCGAAATTAACTGGAAAACCGTTTTCTTCAGCACTTCGATTTCCTTTGTGTATCAAAAAAAATAATCACAAAAAAAATCACGAATATCCAGTCGATAAACATCTGGGGAAAAATGCTAAATAATGGATTAAAATGTTTGAATATCGTTAATTTTTAACAATAAAAATGTATAAGCGAGAAATACTTAGGGAGGGGGGGTAATTACCCGATTACACCCATCATGAAACCGCCACTGTTATAATATTTATGCAATAAATAATAAAGTGATATCTCTTATAATACATTATAAAATAAATTTAAATTATTATTACACACAGATTAATTTAATATAGCTATAAATAAATATTTGTTAATGTGATAAAACGTACACAATATATTTTGATAAAGTTATAACAAATATATCGCAACCCGGCAACAGCAGCGACACAACTCAAAAAATAATTAATACAGAAAATTAAAATCAATTAATTTATTGTTTGTCGAGTTACTTGAGTTGAAACTTCATTTCAATATTAAAGATAAAAACATAAATTGTTTAAAAAAGTTTTTAAAAAAATTGTTTAAAAGTTTCAAATTTGTTGTACAAATACTTACATATTTTATAAATATTCAAAATAATTTGTAAATCATTAGTTGAAGAAGCCACAGTGTTGACGAAACATATGTAATAAATTTTAAACTTTGAAACGATTTTTGGTACTTATGTATTAACGCCACCGCAGCGTGAGGTATGTTGTCTGGGTTTGTCTGCTCTAATATAACCTAATCTAACCCATATCCAATATTTTTATTATCCTTATTTCGGATCGAGATGTCGCGCTACCGAGCGATATGTTGCTTGGATTTATCTGCTCCAATATAACCTAATCTAACTAAATCTGTAGCTACGGTGGCGTTAGTACATAAGTACCCAATTTATGTTTTCATATTTAATATTAAAATCAATTAGCCTGTATTTCTGTTAATATTTTAATTAGTCCTAATCAAAATAGTCGTAACAAGAACTAAGCTTTATTATGAAGAAATCGTTGTTGTGAATATATATTATGAATGCTTTTTTTGTTGCAGCTATAGTTTTTGAGCTACTGGCTATTTGTTTTTTTTTTTTGGTTTTGCTATCTTTTTGCCTATCTTTTTAGTTATTTTTTGAGTTGTGTCACTGTTGTTTCCGCGATGTCATATGTTAGTAACAAAAAGTTTGTAGATTGTATTGAAAAATTCGCTAAGTTTTTACCACACTTATAAGTAAGTTTTTTTACCACACTTATAGGTAAGTAACTTATAAGTCGTAAGTAAGTAATGGTAAGTGGTAAGCAACTTATAAGTGTAGTAAAAACATAGTGAATTTTTCAATTCAATGAAAGTATGAATTACCATGTAGTAACTGTCGCAACCATCCTATTCATAAAAAGTTTGTACTTTTCTTTTATAAAGGGTAAGAAATTAAACGTTTCAATTAAATTTTGATTTGAAAAACGTGTATGATTTGAACTTGGATGTTTTTATAAAATAAAATAAAATAAAATATTTTTTTAAGTAACAGTAGTTATAATTTATTGACAAATTATCTCGTATAAATTCTGTGCTCGTTACACACAATTTTAGTAATCGAGAGCAATTTGTCAATAACGGAAATAACCACATACAGCGAAAATATTGAGCAACGTGTGCCAAATACTGCGTTTTCATTAATTTCACTGCAAATGTTATTTGGCATTTCACACACCTAGAGATAGACCACTCGTTAAAAATTATTGTCACAATTCACTGGTTGAGAACCGTTTGTGCGGTGCACTGAATAATTCTAATTGAAAATTTTCTTACAAGTTCTAAAGGGAATACAACAGACAAAGAGACTTATATAATCATCATGTCAACTTGTCCACTGTAGAGGAACGAAACAATTACGCAATTATGTGATACAAAACAAAGTAATTATATAAAGGGCCGTCTGAGGTTTCTGTGTTTAGTTTGCATGGCCGGTTACGCCATTTAGATACCAACCACAATAAATATTACTATTTACGTTTAAAAAAGTACGCTAATTTACATCTATATTTCATGTCTTAAAAAAAATCTTGTGAAGATAACTAATTTGTATTAAATGTTCTTCTATATCTTCTATATTACATTCTATTATGTAAGTTTTTAGATAAACTGGCTGTTTTATGTCTAATTAATTATTTGATTATAATTAGCTTCTTTTAACATCCTCTTTGTATATTTTAATTGTGCGTTTTGTACATTCGGTTTAATTAAGTGAAATATTTAATCGTTTATAATTTTCTTTTCTTTGTGATAAGTTATCGTTCGAATGACTTACCGTTTTGTTGAAAATAGGTTAGGAAGTTCGAATTTATCGTAAGCAACGACAACAAAAATGTACTTGTTAGCCGTCGATATGTGGAACAAAATGTGTCATCGCCTTATTTGCTTTCCAACTTAACTTTTGTTTGTATTTTCGTTTAACCTTTATTTAATTATTTTTATGTGATTTTATTAAACACATCAATCAGCAAACATAAATCATTTATAGTTTACTGGTTTACCATATCAGAAAACTAACCACATAGATAAGACCAAACAGATATCTAGAAAATACCTTCTAAACAAGATTAAACTAAAGTGGACTAGGAAGCAAGACTAGAAACATAAATGAAGCGAGAACAAATTGCAAGAATAGAGTGATTAGTTTAGACACATAAGTTCAAATATTCTAGATTTCGCAGTTCTGAGTGGGCAGATAAATTTAGATAGATATTGCTAGATAGACGGGATTAAACCAGTATTTTTTTAATTTTATCTAGTCTTGTTTATTCTTGTCTAGTTATATCTAGTCTTGTATAGTCTTATCTAATCTTGAGCTGTCCAGCCTAATTCGGTCTAATCTTGGCTTGTCTTGTCAAGTCTTGCCTAGTTTTGTTCTGTCTTGTCTTGTCTTGTCCAGTCATCTTTTGTCTATTCTTCTCTAGTGTTGTCCAGTCTTGTCCAGTCTTGTACAGTTTGTCCAGTCTTGTCCAGTCTTGCTCCGTCTTGTCCCGTCTTGTCCAGTATTTTACAGTCTTGTCCAGTCTTGTAAAGTGTTGTTCAGTCTTGTCCATTCTTGTACCGTCTTGTCCAGTATTGTCCAGTCTTGTCTCGTCTTGTCCAGTGTTGTCCTGTCTTGTCCCGTCTTGTCCAGTATTGTACAGTCTTGCCCAGTCTTGCCCTGTTTTATCCAGTCTTGTCCAGTGTAATCTAGTCTGGTCTATTCTAATCTAGAGTAATGTAGTAATTCTAGTCTAATCTGGTCAAGTATTGTCCAGTCTTTTCCAGTCCTGTTCAGTCTTGTCTACTTGTCTGGTTTTGTTTTCTCTTGTCTACTCTTGTTTAATCTTGTCTAATCTTGCCTACTATTGCCTGCACTTGTCTGCACTTGTCTACTCTTGTCTACTCTTGTCTGCTCTTAGCTTCTCTTGTCTACTTTTGCCTACTTTTGTCTACTCTTGCCAGCTTGTCTTGTGTCCTCTTGTCAAAACGAATCTTTTGTTAACTCTTATTAACCCTTTCTAATTCAAACTGGTCCTGTCTAGTCTTGGTCTTCTATGTTCTAGTCTCTCTAATCTAATGTGTCTTACATTTATAGTCACTAGAACTAGTGTATCTACATAATAAGCTGTGTTGAATCTAATTTTTTTTTAATGATCTAAATAATAATAATAATAATAATCTTTTTTGTCACCAAGAGGAACAAATGGGTATCGACCATAAGGTCTTTCTGCCATGATCTATATATTTTTCCATATCTATTCAAAATATAGTTCGTGCATGAATTCCTTCATTCCAATATTTGAACAATTCATGTTTTGTTGTTGCATTTATTCGCGAACAATGGAACGAAATTACTTTCACATTTCGAGTTCTCATTGATTTATTTGAAACCGTATTTCAGCACGTCATTCGAGATTGACCTTGTTCTACCTAGCAAAACCACAACAAAATTATTGATAAAATTTCTAAATCGGAGCGAAATTACTCACGCACGCAGAACGAAGGTCTCCAGAGAAAATCAATTTTTATCAAGGGAAAAATAGTTGCTTGTTTGAATCGATTTCTTATGGTTTTGTAGAAAATCAAACATCCTCTTACAAACTGGAATTATCATAAAGAATTGGCATTGGAATGCGGTTGTTTTGTTAACCAAATAATTAATTAGTTTTGAATGTAAATTATTTAAAATTCCTCTAAATTGTTAGAAGAATTGAGATTTGTTATTATTAGAATAAGCGATATTAAACTTGAATGCAATGATTTTGTTTCTAAAGTGTGGAAAATTGAATTTATATACTACGACGTTAGTTATCTAATGGATTTTCTTGATTTTTCTTAATCCAATAAGTTTTTTACGTAATTGTCACATGTTAAAACTTTTATGAGTTCACGATGGATTATTTTAAAGTTACCACAGTGAACTTTTAGTCAAATTATAAAACTTTTCTTGAAAATAGGAAAACAAACGTTCATAACAATGCAATATATTATTCAAAAACAACGAAAAATTGCAAAAAAAAATCCACCTAAAATTTCAACAGTTTTTACAAATTGGGATTAACATTTGCAACTACAGTATAATCTTGATAATCCGATACATATGGTACCAGACAACCGCCGGATTATAAAAAAATTCGGGTTTTACAGAATTAAAAGAAAACTAATAATTTTGCATATTTTAAACCCGTAACCGTTTGCAACAGTTCGCCGAGTGCAAACATTCAAGTCATCGTTAGCTTCAACGTCATCCATGGAACAAATTAGGCTGAGGATTTCTTCGACAGAAAAGGAATGAAAATTTTCTTCGCTTGTGCCTTGGAGCCAAGCTTAGTCATCGTTTGTCAACGTAACACCAAAGCTCTTGTAAAAATTCCTAAGACAATTGTGGAGAAGAGTTATTAGCTTGGTCAGAATCGCGAATCAAGTTTTCAGAGCTTAAGGGTGTCCGTTTTGACTTTATTTCAGCTGTGCGTGAGGTTTATATCGGACGCGGGACAGCGGAAAGAAAAGACACGTGTTTCCCCAGAGCGCCGGATTTCTGAACGTGTGCGATTAACCATCCGCCGGATTAACAAGATTATACTGTATTAAGTTTAAACTGTGACTGCAAATATTTCGATATTGGACGGGGGAAATATTTCAATTTTTTTCTTCGAAAAAAAATTTTAGAACGTAGGCGGCGCACAATTATCTATAAGAATTTGAAGAATAATTTCGAAAGTATCGTTAGAAGTTTCCGCAAAGCTACTATAACTAAAACTGAATAACTCTAAATTTGGAATTTTGTTTGGAATTAAAAGAATACAAAGTCTACTATTTCGTTGTGGTCTTAAAACCATCTTTATTTTTACATAGTTTTTGAATAAATTAAGAAAATAAATATCGTATCGTAATAAATATGTACTTTTTATGTCAAAATTGGACGAGAACGTCAAAATAATTTGCAATTATTGCCAAATTTTCAAAAACCAAAATCTCCGTGTGAAGAAAATTTTGTTTTTTTGTTGATTTGAGTGGACAAACTTTGCGAAATACTTTTGTTTTATGTCAAAATTGGACGAAAATATCAAAATAATATGCCAAAATTTCATTGCCAAAAGAGATTGCCATAATTTCAAAAACCATAATCTCTATTCGAAGCAAATATATATATATATATATATATATATATATATATATATATATATATATATATATATATATATATATATATTGTTGTTAATTTGAGAGGACATGGTTTTTGAAATTTTGGCAATCAAAGTTTGTCCACTCAAATCAACAAAAAAACAAAATTTGCTTCAAATGGAGATTTTGGTTTTTGGAAAATTTAGCAATAATTGCAAATTATTTTGACGTTTTCGTCCAATTTTGACATAAAAAGTACGATGTTCCACTTGAGATTTGAAAAAAGGCGTCCACACCTTTGCCATACGTTTGCCGCAAACTCCAAAACTTAAATAAACACAAGCGTGTGGATAATGCAACAAACGCCCGATTAAACAACAATCGATCGAATCGGTCGCAAGCGCTTGCAAACCAGGGGAACCGTTAACCAAACGCTTGGATTTGTGGTTTGGATATGGGAGTTTGCCAAGCGTGTGGACGCAGCTTAAGACACAACAACTTGTATTTGTTGTGATCGTAAATCATTTTTAATTTACATAGTGTATATATGTATATATATTGAAGATGATAAATATAGGTATCTAAAACCCTTAAAAGCGGCAGTGTTGTAAAACCCAATAGCTGCAAATTGTATTTTTAAACCCAACAACCAATGTTTGTTGTGTATTAAACCAAGTAGATGGGAGTTTTATTTTATTGTCTATGTAAGTTTGTTTATTTTTAAACGTATTAAGACGTCCGTTTCGGGTTGGAATTTTAAGTATCAATAAGGGTAGATAATTAGGAGCAGAGATTGATTTTTTCTGCTTTGAAAAATATACAAATACAAACAGTTCGTATGTAACTTTCTCGGCACGTAGATACTAGAAAGACTTCAACTCCAGCAGTGCGCGTCGTAATAGGTGTATTTGGCTTTAGTAAGTTTCATCGAAGTACACAATTTTTATTTCCCAAAAACATTCAATTCCAGTGCCGATCGAATCTGTTGGCAACCCTAATTGAACCGCCTTAGATTTCTTAACTTTGACTTTGAAACTTTGACTGCGAATATTTCTAAAATCGGTGAAGAATTTCGAAAATATTTTTGAATAAAACTTATAGATTGTTCTATAAGTTCTACAAGATTGTTCTATATACTTCCCATGTCAATTTGAGAAAAATTTATTTGTTTGAAAGAACCAAAATCTTCAGCTCTTGATATCCGAAAACATACTTAAGAACATACGGTTGAGCACCAAGAAGATTTTCGTAAAATATCCTAAAAGATAAATATCGAAATTAGTTATTTTATGCGTTTTTTAGATTTTTTGGGGTGAAAGTATGATTTTTTGGGGCGAAAGCGCAATATAATATATTGCGCCGTGTCGGCCACATTGTCGGTCCTCTTGTAACTTGTGCATAGTGGTGCGAACGTCATCAACCATTAGAGTCAATCATACTGTCCAGAATGTCCTGATAAACCACATTATTGTATACTATGTTTCAATAAAAAAAAATGGACTTAAACTTTTTGACCGAATTTATTTTTTTGATTTTGATTATTTTTTGTTTGTTTTTATTATTAGTGTCAATAAGAGCAGTTGAACTATAAATTTTAAGTATGAGTTTTATTTCAACCAAAATATCACTTTTATGACTATATTTTTTCGAACTATAAAGATATCCTAAGGCTATATCGAAGTAAAATAGAGAAGGACCATGTCGGCCACGTTAAATAGTAGTTTACACAGAGCTCTTAGCCGATGGTACAAAATAATATTCTAAATTTAGGTATGTCGTGTCGGCCACCGGTGGTCGACACGGCCTAATTGGAATACCTTAGTTGCGGCCACCGGTGGCTGATACGGTGGTCAACGTGTTAAAAGTAAATGGAAAAATGTTTGAAATTTAATACTTTGGTTACGACATAACAGTCGTAAATTTTTCTAAAACTCTCTAAATTTAATACCTAACCACCTGACATACGTCTCTCAGACCCAAAGAAGCAGTAATTTTCTCACGGTGGTTAAGGGTTAAAGAAGTTTGCTTGAAATTAGCAAAAAGTTACGAAATTATATACCGTTGTTACCTACCGTGTTGTTATAAAATTATATAGTCTACGGCCGGGGTGGGCAAAGCTTTTGGCTGTCGGGCTATATTACGTATGAAAATTTGACCGCGGGCCGCATTACGTTTTTTTCTATTTTAATTGTTACTTTTATACCAAAACCGTTTCATATATACTCGCCTATGCACAATAGTATTTTACTATTAGAAAAACCATACTACATTATAGATAATCATATAAACTTAATAAAGTCAGAACACAGCCTGAATATATAAATATATTCAACCTTTCCGGAGTTCTATAATATTACTGAGTATTTTTAGGACTACCATAGTACTACTTTTTAGGACTACTACTGAGATTTGTTTTGGTATTCCTAAAAGACTCAGTAATATTATAGAGCTCTGTTGAATATATTTATATATTCAGGCTGTGTTCTGACTTTACTAAGTTTACACAACAGTATTGTTAGGTTTTCTCATAGTGGAAAATAAAATACTGTGAATATAGGGCTTGTAAAACGAAATATTTTCAAAGAACGCCCGTAAATGTGCAGTGTCTAAACATCGCTCTTGGTAAACATAATAAGCATGTCATAGTCATTTTTTCGGGATTGTTTGTGGCTTTGTTTATGTTGGAATTCGAATGAAAATCATTCATTGTGTGTGCTATGTATGGATAAATTTGTATTTGCTTTTTCGGTGAAGTAATATTTCGGACACAATCACAATTAGGACACAATCACAATTTTTGTTTTGTTTATAGCACTACTTACTAATAACTAGTTTATAAAATGCTTCGCGGGCCGCTTAATGGACGACGTCGGCCGCATGTGGCCCGCGGGCCGGAATTTCACGGTGTCGGGTGTTGTCAAAAAATTATATAGTCTACCGTGTTGTTTTAAATTATTAAGTTTTAACTGCAAATATTTCGAAAATTGGTGAAGATTTAAATTCTTTTTCGAATAAAACTTTTACAACGTTCAATTTGCTAAAAGAATTCGATGAAATTTTTTCGAAAAATTTTGCTTAAAATTTAAACGAATCGATAATAACACGAAATTGTGAAAATCAAAAACTATCTTGTACAAAATTTTATGTGCGCTTGTGTCAATTTCCATTTGTGCCATTTTATACGTCAAAAGGTGCCCTAACTTTTTGACATATAACTAAATATGTGCCCAAAACTTTCATATTCCCGCCTTTCAAACCTGGCGGATGCACATGTGCTTAATTAACCGTAATAAGGTCCATTGCACAAATATCGATAGACAAACCCAAATGGACAAAATTGAGTTTCGCAAACATTGATAGACAAAACAAACTGGACATAACTATCAATCTTGATAGATAATATGATATGCACAAAATCCGTCTTTTATTGATTCCACGACTGTGATTAAATCTTCAGTCAACCGGGCAGAAGGGCCTTGTGGCCGATAGCCCTTTGTATAATCTATAAAGTTTACAATAAATATATTCTCTCTCTCTCCCTCTTCAGTCAATAGACCTTTTCAGAGTTGAAATTTTTTGTGCACATGTGTCAATTCCCGCCATGTTTTGCCCGAACTTTTTGACATGTAACCCGAATTTGACCGAAATTTTCATATTCCCGCCTTTCAAACTTGGCGGATACGCATGCGCTTAACTAACCGTAAAAATGTCTATTACATTTCATATAAATCAGATACCGTTATCGGATTTTCTATCAAAAAAAAAAACGGCCAGGTGCGAGTTGTGACTCGCGCACCGAGGGTTCCGTACAAACTTGTAAGAAAGGTATCTTTAGGAGGACCTAACTGTATGCAACCCATATGCTTCTGATGCCTGACAATACCACGCAACACATAAGTGTATTTTCTTAAGTTTCTAATAGTAAATTCGCATTTTGCTTGTAATTAAACTACATATTTACGGTTTTCAGATTTTTCCCTTTACATGTGCTGTAAGACACCGCTTCTTGCCAAGTTTCCTGATTCTAGGTCAACGGGAAGTACCCTATAGGTTTTGATTCCCTTGCGAAATCGTAAAATATGCGACATAAACGGTCATATCTTATGATCCCGTTGACTTACAAGTTTGATTTTTTCACAGCTGAAAGGGACCGCAGACCCGAGTATTTGATACAAATTTCAACTTGTTACCTCTACGCGTTTCTGAGAAAAATGGTCTTGACAGACAGACAGACAGACGGACAACAAAGTGATCCTATAAGGGTTCCGTTTTCGTTACGGAACACTAAAAATAATAATAATTTTTATTTAAATCTTATTTCATCAAAACAATCAATCAATCTTTCTATTAAATTCCTCTTCTTAACCATCTAAAAGCATTGTATATTAATAAACCATTATTCGTTTGAATATATAATTAATTCGATATTAGGAGTCCTAAAAAGACTCAGTAATGTTATAGAGCTCCGGAAAGGTTGAATATATTTATATATTCAGGCTGTGTTCCAACTTTATTAAATTTTTATGATTATCTATAACGTAGTAGGGCTTTACCAATTATATTTTATCATTTAAATCAATAACCTGCTATGTTCATGTCTCTCTCACGAAATGTCAAATTAAAAATATCTAACATAGGATATTAATAATATCTAAAATAATTTTTATATCTACAAATCACCATGTCGGTTTCAGGTGAGTGTTTTACAAATTGTTATTAATAAAAAGCAAAGCTGCACTGAGGAGAAATAAATCTCGAAATGCGTCTGCAGATAGCTACTCACCTAATTTATCGGAAATCTATCTTATGAACAATGAAAATCTCTATGAACAATGTTATTTTTATAATTTTTGTTGTGTGCTGCGGTTATGTGCTACGAAGATGGACTGAAAGCTATTAAATTACTGACAAATTTCACATGAGATTTGTTTTAGTAGTCCTAAAAGACTCAGTAATGTTATAGAGCTCCGGAAAGGTTGAATATATTTATATATTCAGGCTGTGTTCCAACTTTATTAAGTTTATAATTCGATATTATTTAGTCATTATAATAAAGAAAGTAATTATTAAATATTTTTTAGAAAAGTATTTCTCTCACTTGTCACTTGTCAAAATGTTTCTATGTGTCAGTTGTGACGCGCGTGCCATAGGTTTGCCACCACTGGTCTAGAGTCTCGACACATGAAAGTATTAAATTTGAATATCAAAATAATTATTTGTAATTTTGACTTACATGTGCGAAAAATGCAAAAGCTGCAAATAAAAACACTCTGAACATGTTACTGCTTGTTTGACTACGTTTATATTACTATTATTTTCCACCTGGTCTCTCATCTTATTTATACGCAATTTTTGCAATCTTGTTTGTTTATTATTTAAAAAAATTGTGCGTAACTGATTTGATCAGACAACAAAGCGAAACAATATTTTTTTACAAATCACCGTTATCAAATCACTCATAATTAAGACGATAATATTTCTAAACAAAAATAACAACAACAATATTTATATCTACATTTAACTTTTGTTAAAGAAAACATCAACGGATAATATATAGACAGATAATATATAGACAGATAATATATAGTACATCAACGGATAATAATATATAGACAAACAAGACTATACAAAAGTAGACACATAAGAGTATAAAAGTAGACACATACAGTTATATACAAGCCTGGTGAGTCCAAGACGATAAATTATGCATTCTATATTTTGTTTTCCTGAAGTTATATAATCAAGTTTTATAACATAGATAATAGATATAAAACTAGATATGTAAATCTAGTCATAAAATACGAGACAACCAAAATTAATCCAATAGGATTTTTAATTTTCTTATTAATGAAACCATTTAATCTCCTCACATCTTCGCGCTCCATTAAGTTTCTCTTTTCAACTGCAAATTTTCTTGTAACAGTTTCAAACTGAAAAATGCATTTATTTCTCTTTTATTGCTATAATTTAACGGTGCCAATTATCCTTCGTACTTTCGCAATATCCTTTGAATATTTTGCGAAATTTATAATGTTTACTATTTATTTCCGTTTTTTCCGTTTGTTTTATTACCTTTGGATTGCCATATTGAGACTCGTATGAATAATCCCACGAGATTCGAAACGCGATTATCTTAAACAAGTCATGGACATATTTGAAGCCGTAAAAAATCAAGGATCTATAATAATTATAATAAATAGCTGTTTGTATACTTGACACAAAATTTTAACGAAGTTAGTAATATAAGAAGTAAAGAGTAAGCAGGGGAGATTAAACAGATAAAATTAGATCAGTGCAAGTTTGAGATTTTTGCAAATTTTATATTATTTGGTGGTTCATCCTTTAATAATTTCGAATATAATAGAAAATCTGAAAAAGTTGATTGAATACAAATCCACCCTTAGTGGTCCAACAGCTGGAGGGGTAACTTCCCTCTTTAATAATCAATAGAATCTTGCAAAAATACGTTTGTGATGAACAGATTCATCCTATGAGGAATACAGAATTTGCTGCCTATTACCTAGAACAGTGTTGCGCAAAGCATGGGACGCGACCCCCAAAGGGGTCGAAAGAGAATCTTTTTTGGTCGTCGAATTCATAAAAAATTTAAGGCATGTAGTGTGTAAGTATTGGGGTAGCAGTAAATACTGAAATGTCAATTTAAAGAAATTTAATAATATTTTGATATTTTCGAATATAATTTTATCAAAATCTTATTTGGGGATTTGTTTCAAATTTTGTGGAGATGTTGGTAGAACTGTTTCAGAATATTAAGCAAATTTTCCCATTATTTTAATATTTATTTCAACAAATATTGCAGGTTTTTGTAAATTCCATCTTGAAAATCAAATTTGTAAACATTGAAATTTTCAAATATAATTTTCTCCAAAACTAATTTAAGGATTTATTTTAATTTTTGTGGAGATGTTGGTAGAATTGTTCCGGAATACTTAGCAAATTTTGCCAATATTTTAATATTTATTTCAGCAAATATTGCAGTTTTTTGTAAATTTCACCTTTTTTTAAAAATAACATTTTTAAACATTGAAAATTAAATTTGTAAACATTCAAATTTAATTTTCTCAAAAACTAATTTTGGGTATTTGTTTGAAATTCTGTGGAGATCTTTGCAGAACTCTACCGGAATATTTAGCAAATTTTTCCAATTTTTTAATATTTATTTCAGCAAATATTGTGCAGTTTTTTTGTAAATTCCACCTTGAAAATCAAATTTTTAAACATTGAAATTTAATTTTCTGGAAACCTAATTTGGGGATTTGTTTCAAATTTTGTGTAGATGTTGGTAGATCTGTTCCAGAATATTTAGCAAATTTTTCCAATATTTTAATATCTTCTTCTTCCTCAGCCCGTGTTAATCCACTCGTGGATGTAGGCCTCCTCTAACGTTTTCCAAGTTTTCCAGTGTGCAGTCTTGCACCAGTTTTTGCCTGCTGTTTTCTAGATGTGGTCTCGCCATCTTTTCGCGGGTCTGCCCACGCTCCTTTTCGTTGTTCATATTTTAATATATTTTCAACAAATATTACAGTTTTTTTTTGAAAATTCCATCTAGAGAATCAAATTTTTAAACATTTAAACTTTCAAACTTAATTTTATCCAAAACTACTTTGTGGATTTGTTTCAAATTTTGTGGAAATGTTGATGAACTTTACCGAATTATTTAGCACATTTTCCTAATATTTTAATATTTATTTCAGCAAATATTGCAGTTTTTTGTAAATTCCACCTTGAAAATCAAATTTTGAAACATGGAAATTTTCAAACTCAATTTTCTCATAAACTAATTTAGGGATTTGTTTCAAGTTTTGTGGAGAAGTTGGTAGAAGTGTTCCGCAATATTTAGCAAGTTTTCCCAATATTTTAATATTTATTTCAGAAAATATTGCAGTTTTTTTGTAAAATCTTGAAAATCAAATTTGTAAACATTGAAATTTTCAAACTTAATTTTCTCAAATACTAATTTGGGGATTTGTCTAAGCTTTTGTGGATATGTTGGTAGAACTGTTTGGGAATTACAATGTTCATGTTACTTTTATCCGGGGGTCGCGATAAAATTTTACAAAAAATGTTGGGTCGCAAATGCTAATAGTTTGCGCACCACTGATGTAGAATACGGATCAATTTATTTAGACCATTAATTCTAAGTATATATCTGATTCTTCCTAGAATTAGTCCGAATTAATTAGAGCTATCCCATTTCTTTTTTTTAATATTAGATAATTCGATTTTATAATAAAACTTAAACGTAATATAAAAAGTTTTGCTTTAAATAATTGATTTTTAATGCGAATTTTAACTGAACTTTTGATTAGCTGAACTATTGACTTATTAGAGATCGTTCAAGTATTACGTAACGCTTTTTAAAAAAAAATTAGCGGGGATTTTCGTCTGGTCCTCCATCGACGCTAAAAATTGCTGCTACTTGATGAATGCTTGCCACTTCTAACAGTAATATAAGTTGGTCCAGAGTATCCTACCGCTTCTGGACGACCTAATCCTTATATTAAATATAAAAAATTGATTAGCAAAAAGAAGTTTTCATATTTTTATTATAGTTGATTAAAATAATTACCTTGAGGTTCAATTTTTATCCCTGAATATACAGCAGGAGTTAATTTATGACGTGAAGCAACAACCCAATCATGATCGGGTAATGTTACTCGATATTCAATATGCATAAGTAAAGGAGTTTGTTTGTTGGCTGCTGGAAGACCTAATGGGACTTTATTTTTATCATCTTGGGATATCCACCCTGCTTGTCCAGGACCCAAAAGAGAAGCTATTTCTTCCAAGCTTCTTATTGTTGATGTAGTAAACTGTCCATCGGGATGTTTTTTATGTGAATCTGCTCGTGCTCTACTTAATTTTATAGAAACAGTATTCAAATGTCTTTTACCTTCAATAGTTGTACTGTTCCTTTTTAGCAATCTTAACTATGTTGCACTACGACTAAGTGTGAAACCGAGCTCGAGCAATCGATCATGAAGTTCATTCAATGTACGAACACAGTGAACTACTTCAGTCCGTCGTTTTGGAGCAGCACCTCCTGAGAACATCGCAATATCAAGAATAGTCTTATATAGTTCTGGTTGATTTTCTTCCAACTTCGGTATACCAGGTGTTTTCTGTTATTTTAAGATTTCATCGACCCCCGGAATTTCTGTGGCTTCTTTTAATTTTAATTTTTGTGATGATCTAAACTCTTTTTGTCGATTAGCATTATTTTCTTTTTTTTTTCAAAAGTTTTCGTTCTCTTGCTATTTCCTGTCGAAAATTATTAATTTGCCTTTGAACACCAACTTCGGCTAATCCAGCATCCCTTCTTAATTCTTTTGAATGAAGTTCGCTATTTAAAATAGCTATTTTTTCTTTTGACGATACTTGAGATGGGGTAGCATATGTTTTTTGCTGAACTGTTGTTACACTGAAGTTTGTATTGCTGTTTAAATCATTATTCTCAGATGTAGTAGTAGAATCAGTTATAATTGCTATTGTCGAAGTTTCCATTGATGTGTTGCTAATAGTTGCTTCTAATGATGAATTGGGATTTGTCGATAGTACAAGAGCATTATTTGAGGAAGACTCATGAGTAGTTGGGTCAATTTTTACAGACTTCGTATGATCATGAACAACAGGTTTATGAATAAAAAGAAAAAACTTAAGGAGATAATTTTTCTACTAGGAGTACCATTTTTCTTTTTTAATAAAAATATTTTACTGTTAAAATTTTTTATCAAATTTTTACATCAAAAATTCAATTTTTAAATAAACAAACCAAAATTGTAACTTATCAAAATATAAGAAAATAAAAAATACGGTCTTGAAAAAACGTAAAATATTTTGAGTTTTCCTTTTTGTAGCGTCTTTAAGATATTTTTTTATGCGATTTTCAATCAAGAAAAACAAATTTCAAATTCAGGTTTTTTATATTGGCTTTTTGTTGTGCGCCAATCTTCATTAACCTGTCGTTGAGCTTCCATAGGTTTCATGAGAGGAAAGCATTTTCGAAAAGAGCCATATAATCTTGAATATAGATCATTTCGCTTCGACATCGCATAAATTGCTGAGATTGGCAAATGACAAAATTAAATTTTTTATATAATTATAAATATAGTTAATAATAACATTGAGAAAATATAAGGTTATGTCTAGGACTCTTTATACCAGTGGCGGTAAAAACATGAAAGATAATAACTCTGCTTCTTGAACCAATCATCTTTTTTCGTTTTATAGTAGACGATTCAGTGTAAAAACGCTTCAATCGGGCTACATGTTGGCAGCGCTTGTCATACGATGTCGTTGGTATAAAACCGCGAAAATTCAAGTTTGAAATGTCATATAATTCATAAATAACATAGTGTTACGTAACAATGTATTTATACCTCTATCACAAACATAACGCAGTCATTTGTTAGATTGGCTGCCGGCAGCCTGGCATCCAGGCTGCCTAGTGCACGGGAGGCCTTTAGAGAAAACTTTAGGAGGATACATATATGTCACTCTGTGATCATGTGTATGATAATTTTCCATCCGGCGCTGTTGTTGAGCATATGGTATATATTTAAAATGTTTTGAAATATTTAAATCTTATTTTTATTATTTCTTTGAAGAAAACTCAAATCCATTTTATTTTAATTTTCCAGTTTCTCTAGATAAAAGATCTAAAATAATGAAATAAGATTCTCAGAGCGCCCGCACAAATTTCTTATGTAAAATTTCCAGTTTCCTTAATGAAAACTAAGTTGAACTGCCTTCCGTTTGTAAAATTCGATTAATAATACACTTGGATCGCTATAAATATATATTTAAAATGTTTTGAAATATTTAAATCTAATTTTTATTTTTTCTTTGAAGAAGAATCATATCCGTTTTATTTTAATTTTCCTGTTTCTCTGCATAAAAGGTAAATTAAAAAAAATAACGAAGTGAGATTCCCAGAGCGCCCACACAGATTTCTTATGTAAAATTTCCAGTTTCCTTAATGAAAACCAAGTTGAACTACCTTCCGATTTTAAAACTCGATTAATAATACACTTGAATCGCTATAAATTACGGAATGTGTTTACATTACAGGTTGTTCACATTCAATCCAACTGTAAAAAAGAACAGAATCATGAATATTTAAATTCCTCTTTATTTAAAATTAACTGACCTACGCCAACGAGCATCATTATTATTAATTATACACAATTCTATTCAGATTTTCTCAGTGAAAGTAAAACAAAACAAACAGCGTTGCGTAATACACAATTTGTTAATTTATTTACAAAATAGGTATTTTAAATCGAGAGCCATAATTTAGAGCAAATGAAAGACTATTTTGTAATTTTTTTCCAGCTGATATATAAAGTTACATGCAATGATTTCTAGTAATCAAGACTTGTCCTTCGCAACGTACTCACATTATTACACCATTTGAATGATTTTTTATATCCGAGCATATTTAATTAAAACAAAAACTAGATATGACACGATACATATTTCTAAAATGAATTCAATTTCGAAACTTGTCGGACTGGTTTTACGAAACATCTCAATAACTATACAATCGCATATATAATTTATTGAGCGTTATATTGAGCGTATGAGCATATTTTTTGTTTTATAGGTCAATAAGTAATGGCAATATTCAGAAGAGCAAGAGTCAAGCAGGTGTAGTCGAAGTAGACGCGAGACCGTTACCCAAAGGCGTCCAGAGGTCTATGACGACTGACGCGATGCAACGCACTATATGTCAGCTGCAGGAGCAATTGAAACAGAACGGAGACAGCGAGTGGCGAAAACGTCTCTCCAAGCTGAACACCGCTAACGAGGAACTTAACCTCCTCAATGTTAAAAAGAACCTGTACAATGTAAGTATGTTATTATGTGTAGTTTTACTAGGAAGTATTTATATCTTGCCAACGAAATATTTGCCCTCCAAATGTATACATGGCACATATATGGTAAATAGACCGTCAAAGTTTACAGGATATAAATGATGACAAATTGATAATATCTCTCTTTTTATATGTTTTTACCAATTATGGCTTTTAAGGAAATATATAAAGAAATGAAGGTTCCATGTTTGATATAGCCTTTAATTGAGATTTATCTACTTTTACTTATAAATTCTGAATTTTGGAGTTTTCTTTTTATTGAAAGTCAACCATACTCTCTGCGTAAATTCTGTAAAATTGAAAATCGATAAATAACGGTTTGGTATTCTATACTGAATGAATTATTATTAATTGTTATATTTACAATAACATTGGGTGAAATTCCTGTGAAACGAAAATGTTAATCTTCAATAATTTATCTACTTTTATTAAATTTACGTTAAGGCTGTATCTTCAGCCTCTTTGCAGATTGGCGAATTTCCATCTGGAGTGACAATAATTCACATGCAATATGTCATTGAGATTTCCGTTATTTTTCAATTGATGTTTGAGGAACGATTGCAAAGTATCCACAATGTATAATACATGGTTAGGCAAAAGTGTAGACTGTACTGAATAACTTGTATATTGTATAAGCGATTAAAATAATACTTTGTATAGGGTCCTATGTTACTGGAGTAATATCTTTTAATTCCAAGTGATTTGAAACAGCATAGTTAATTCACGATTTCGCATACTGGAATCTGATATTTTATATATAATAATGTAATTTACAAAGGGCCCCTTTGCAAGTTCAATGATATAAGTTTCGATGCCTTTAATTTTCATCATCATAGAAACATTGTGTGTTAATTAAGTAATGAAACTGATAATGTAGCGTTCGATCTTGCAGCACTTGGTGGACGCAGGAGTTGGTGGGTTGGTAGGTCCACGATAGGGTTGTTGCGGATGCAGATTTTTTCACATCCGCGAATGCGGATGCGGATATTTGAAGGCTCACATCCCCGGATGCGGATGCGGATCTTAAGATATTTTATATGAAACTATATGGGTGGAGAAATAAAATAATAAAATAGTAATTTTTAATATTTTTATCAAGTTATTATTAATTAATGTTCAAATTTGGAGCGTTATATTTAATAAAAAGTAATATTGCCGCCTTTTCGAAGTCAAGTCTGTTACGCAGAGGTTCATAAATTAAACCCGCGCTATTGAACAATTATTCACTAGGAACATTGGCGGGTGGTGTCGATAAAAATCTGCGTGCTATTATTGATAATAGTTAGAATTCTTGTCGATGAACGCTCCACCATTTAAGAGGATTCTCGTCTACATTGGCCCTTTTTATTAATACGGTTAATTCCTCTTTTAGCACAACTTTTGCGTTACGCCAATTTCTGGTGTTTCTTGACTCTCATCTTCACTTGTCGAATCCAACATCATAGCAGATCGCTCTTTAAGGATGGCTTTCTGACCAAAACGATACGGATACAAAGATACGGAACAACTAGGACCAAGTTGTTCCGTATCTTTTTCAGAGGAATCTGTCATTCTCATTCTTTTAGCCCCTACAGAATTAAAAGGAGCTTCATTTTAATTAATTCTCATTCTCATCATAATGTGTTCTACAACCTTTTCCTCAGTCACTGGTGTAAAAAATTTGAGTTTATAGCGAGGATATATAAATTGTTCTCTACCAAATTGGAAAACTTTGTTAAAAGTTCACTTTTCAGAATCGTGACGACTGGTCAAATTGGAATCAACTTTTTTTTCAAGCATTTGAATTATTGGAATTACAGATGAAATAAGGGCATGAGAGCTGGTGTTCCTATGTGGCTTCCTCAAAAGGTTTCAATAACTCAATACAACTTTGTATGATTTTCCACTCTTCTGTCAAAATAGGATTGTCGTGTAAATAATCATATAGATGATGGTAGAGGTCATGATAGAGGATAGTATTGTGAAAATAGAAAAAAAAAGGACTGCCATGGACGTAAAGAGTTAGGACATCCTTTACGTTGAAAAATGTATTGTTCCATCGCGTTATACAATTTTGGAACACTTTGAGATGAGGTTGATTGTATAAAATAAATATAATAATAAGAATAATTATAAATATAATAAAGTACAAAATAGTATATTTTGCAACTAGGGCGGTAAGTTTTCAATTGGTCGCGAGAGCGAAATTGGGCGCACGAACGAAGTGAGTTAGAGCACATTCGCTCGAGAGGGCAATTGACAATACCGTCCGCGTTGCGTATCTGACAAGTTTGTGATCCAGGGACCAAACAATGGTCCCAGGGACAATTTTTTTTTTCCAAAAAAATAGAATCAAAAATGAAGAATTTGCTTTTTCAATTGTCTCCGGTGGTGTGGATTCATCATAAGAACTCCGGTATTACCATAGAATTTACACTCATTTTAATAAGATTTCTCTAATTTTTATTTTTAACATGAAACAAAATTTCTGTCACTTTTACGTACCTTTTTTAATATCTAGGTGTTGATTGTGTTTATTTGATTTATTTAATTGTTTTTTTAAGGTAACTATGCGATATGGAATATTTGCGTGCGTTATCCAAGTTATGTGGTAATACAACCAAAAAGCAAAATAAAAGATATAATAATAAGTGTAAAATAATAAAAGATCTTATGTACTTATATAATAAACATTTTTAGCCCTCTAACTCTAAATATAATTCATCACCATACACATTATATTATACTTATTGATGCTGAATGTCTAGGCATTCTGCAATATTTCGAATTATACGTGCCAATATACGAGTGTAAATTAAGTAATGAGACTTTTTTTATTCGAACAGAATTAAATCCAATATTGTCTCTTTCAAAATAACTTTCTTGGGAAGCCACCCAGCCCTAGAAACGGATCTTCCAATCCTCATAGAAGTGCTGGAATTCGCATACTGGAATAGCCTTTATCTGATCGGTTACCATCGTTTGAAAGTTTTCGAGTGATCCAAATTGACGTTCCTTGAGGTAATTTTTCAATCTCAAGAAATGTAAAAAGTCTTTAGAAATAAAGTTAGGCGAAGAAGGAGGCTGAGCTACCACAGGAATGTTCTTCCTGGCCAAAAACTCGTTTATTGAAATTGCTGTGTGACAATGTGTATGCAACACCCAGTTGTTCTTGATATTTGGTCTCACGCTTGACTCCAAACATTCCCTTTTAGGTACAATACGCAATACCCAGTTGTTCTTGATATTTGGTCTCACACGCTTGACCCCAAACATTCCTTTATAGGTTTATTGGTATATCTTTGTTTCCCAGTACATCCTGGGAAACAAAAATATACCAATAAACCTAAAAAGGAAAGTTTACAACGCTTGCATATTGCCAATAGTATATTGCTCAGGTTTAGATACTATGAGCTTGACAAAGAAGAGTTCCGATTGACTAAGGGTAACGCAAAGGGCCATGGAACGATCAATGTACTCACTAAGAGATAAGGTCAGGAATGAGATTATCAGAGGAAAATCGAGAGTATCCGACGTTATTGAACGCATAGCGCAGTTAAGTTGGGTGTTAAGTAAGAATGGTGTTGGGTCGTACATGCCGCAAGACTAAGCAATAACAGATGAACTCCCAGAGTTACGCAGTGGCGACCTAGAGAAACGACAAGGAGCAGGGGTCGTCCACAAAGAAAGTCGTTGGACGACATTAAATCGACCGCTGGTAAAGACTGACATCGCAATGCCGAAAATCGCTAGATGTGGAAGATATACGAAAAGGCTTATGTCCGGGAGTGGACGAGGGAAAACTGATGAAGAGAAGAGAAGAAGAGAGAGCTTCTTGCTCGAATTTTTTTCTAGAACCTCACGGTAAAAATCTTCATTAACCGTTAAGCCTTAATGAAAGATGGACTACAAAAGTAGAAACATTTTAATACGAAACATTCCTCCGGACAATTAGACTGCTATTAATACTTTAGGGTGCCAAGCAATTCAATCTAAAACAACATGGAACTGCCTTCAGGACCTTAAGGCCCTAGCGAAACACAACAAGGTCACACTTGCTTGGGTACCGAGCAACAAGGGACTGGCAGGAAATGAAATGGCGGACGATAGCAAAAGATAGAGCTAACAAAGCAAACATCAGTGTTAACAGAGACTCCTTTATTACTAAAACCATCGCCCAAAACAAAATCTGTAAATAGGTATCAACTAAGCACCGGATACAGCGGGACAAAATGAATGGTCAGAAACACAGAAAACGAATGCTAAAAAATTTATTGCACGCTTCGATTGCTAAAATTCTGCAAAAGTCAAGGAACCAGATTACAATTGTGGCAGGTCTACTCACAGGACACTGCACTCCACGAGGACATCTGCACAAAATGGGTATCTGGCAAGATGAACCATTTTATGCAGACTATGCTACGTGGAGGACGAAACTGCCTCCCATGTAATCTTCCATTCAACGTAACAATTGCCAGTAGGAGACATGAGCTTAACATTACAGCAAGAGATCCCTGTAAAGAACATGACATATAGACTACACCTAATACATGGACTGGATCTATTTGTATGAATGGAACAAGTTGTGGACAACTTTGTGGACGATTCCCTGACAAAAAAAAAATCAGTGTGCATTTGATCGTGTAAAATCTTGCAATTGTGATCCTTGGCGTTTGTAGTGTGCCATTTCATGCTCTGACGCTGGCACTCTAAACATCCACGACTCGTCACTAGAAGGAATTAGAAAAAACTGTTTCACAAAAAAAATAACTAAATAACTAAATGATTTTAGTGAGTTCATACTGAAGGCGTGAACTAGGGATGTTGCGAATACTCGCATCCGCAATTGCGGAGCTTCCGCATCGATTTGGACATTTGCATCCGCATCCGCAATAATCATTGCGGAATGTTCATGATTTTATTTTTATTGTGGTACGTAATAATTTTAATAGTAAAAAATCTAAGAAAATTTCGACTCATTTCAATCATTCCACTATAACTCACACCGAACAGGTGGTAGCTGCTGCTGCAACTATTTGTGTGTATAATATATAGGAAAGGACGAGTAAACACGAGAGTGTAGACGTGATACTCTCCCTTCCTCGTACTCGTGCCTCGTGTCCCTTTGACTCGGTACGAAAAACCGCTTCATGAAGCGAAGTTAGCCAAGGCGAGGCGAGGAAGCACAAGGCAGACCGAGTAACCTGACCACACTCTCGTTCCTCGCTCAACTCCGTGCTACCTCGCCAGAGTGTGGAGCGGGCATAAAAGATTTTCTCCTACAACCACAAACACCTAAACGTAAAGGGAAAAAGTTTAGTCAACGAAAATCATATGTAGTCTCTTCCATACAATTTAAATTGAATTGAGAAAATATCTGAACCAAATGAAAAAATAAGATGAAAAGATCTTAAAAAAAACAGCAAACTTAACAAAAATATATTGGTGGCAACAAACAAATGCAATTAAAAAAAAGATTTGAATAATCATTACGCTAATAGGGAATATGCATCAATTTTTTTATATGCTTAATTCACTTGTTACTTCGTCTTAACATAGTAAAATATATAAATACTGTTGAAAGTGTTTCAATTAATTTTTAAAATTATGTATATATATATATATATATATATATATATATATATATATATATATATAATACCGATTAAATTTGACCTATTTGAACGGTCCCATTTATCGCGCGCTTTGGATAACGTCGCACACCACTTGACTTCAGTGTTGCATAGTCTATTTGTATAGACAGTTAAGGATTGTCAGTTTGAATTTGCTATTTCGATAATGGAAAAAGCAAAAATCATTTTATAGATATTGTATAGTACCGGAATGCAAAAACACTATAAGTACAGTAGATAAAGTGCTTGACAAAGTTCCAATCGAGGTGTATAGTCCACCCTACCTACATCGACTCCGATAAATGTCAACGTGGACGTAACATACCATATCGACCAATGGTCATGAGTTTCCCAAATTTGAATTTCGATATTTTTGACTTTTTGAAGTTTTATGGCATTAAATAGAAACTAAATGAGAAAATAATGGTATAGGTGTAATGTCAAGATCATAAAGTATCGGGGGTAAAAAAATGAAGTAAATTTAAATCACTTGCATATTCCCTATTGTATAAGCCTTTTCGCCTAGAGATTCTTGCTAAATTTAAAAAATGCTGAAAAAAAATATTCTTCTAAAAAATGGTTCGTTTGTTATTGAACGTTTTCTATTTACTTTTATTTATTATAAAGCATTGACCAGTCACTGTAAATCCACTGAACAATCTCTATATTTATATGGCCGATAACTATGTTTTTTGATGAATCAAATCTTTATTTTCTTATTTTCTATAAAATTGGTTATTTTCGATTCGAATTATTATTTAAATACAACTGTATCGTATTTTTTTTACAATCATTAGCGCTATAATAATTCATAAATTCATTTTATACAAGGATGTATATTATTTTCATTGTTCAATTTCTAAAATGGTCCAATCACTGTACTTTTAACCCCTATACGCTTTGACGCTTACGTATATACTTTCAATAATGCTAAAAAATAATTGGAATATGAAAGAGTTACAATACATCGACTATTATTTCAATTTGTATTATAAATTTTGTTTTAACATTTTATATATATATAACTCATTTATATCGTTTGTAAGTTTTTACAGTTATTATATTTTTCATAAACAAACCGCTCAAGGATAATCTCGTTAACTGAATGATCGTTTTTTTTTTATTGCTGTCAACACAACATCTCGCAATATTTTAAAATACCATTGTAGATTTATATGCGGTGAAAACTTTACCTTTTGCAACCTTGAATATTTAAAATATAAAACGCATGCAGGATGTTAGAAAAGTATATTTTACAATAAACATTAACTCTAGATAAATGCGTAGTTCTGTTAAATAAATAAAATATTGTATTCGAATTATTAACGTTTTGACTACGCGAAGCGTATATATGTCGTAGTCATATAGTGAAATCCGTCAGATTGTGTAAAACCGTGTCATTGCATGATCTGCCGGCAATTCGTGTATTCTATTTCAACTACGCGATATGAGTAGCTAGTCCATGAAACCACTTCGCATATGTTTCTTTATGCATCTATTTATTAATAGGTCTGATTAAAGTTAAAAACTAAAGGACTATTATACTATCAAATAACCATTTAGGTATTTCTTGAAACATCGAATCGGTAAGTAGGTAAGTAAGATAGTGTAAATAGCAGTTAAACAAGTGCCTCGTATAATCGGCGATTTCATGAGCTACACGAACTGTCGACAAATCATACAATGGCTAACAATCAGTTTTACATAATTTGTCTGATTTTCACTATATCAGCGGTGAACAAACTTTTTTCATTGAAAAAAAGTGAAATTCTTTCTGGGATTTCCGTTTACAGGGTGTTTTTAAAGGAGTTTTGGTGACGTCATTGATTAAAATACAGCCTTTTTAAAATAGCGCAGCAAACTTAGACACCATCACAAAAATGCTATAAAAGTTGTGACAGCATAAAACTTCAGATAATGTAAAAATTCAGATAATTAGTAAGGTGTAGTACCCTATTAGTATAAAGCGGTATATTTGTAGTTGGAAATTAAAATTTGATGCCTCATTGACACTCTTTTAAAAACACCACGTATGTTTCTTCCTTATTATAGATTTGAGTACAACACATAATTTTACGAAACAATGGTTTTACCATATTTATGCACATGACTATAAATATTTTTTTATAAAGAAAAATATTTTTAAAAAACCTTACATCATAAGAATTTAATGTGAAGTATACGAACTCGCGATTGCTTCATCTTCGGTTTTATATTGAAAATCTCAAGCTGTTAATCATCCTCAGGATCAAATCAAGATCGAAATTTTGTTTTAATCGCAACTAATTTTGAAAATCCGGATTCACATAAGTAGATAGATGCAAACTGAATTAAAATATTGATTGCCTTTCTTTTCAAATCTGCATATTCGTTTCCAATCGATAACCAAAATTTTTGACAAATCTGAGACTTAAATTGAATGCGCAGTGTATCGTCGCATGAAAAATCAATTAACTGTTCTTTTTCATCTAAAGGGATATTGGAATTAATTATAATTATTATAATGATTGGAATTAACGAAAATGGGTCACGGATCCAATCTAATTCATTATCTGGAAATTTTTCGAACCTCTTCGTTAAGATCTCTCAATTTTATCTAATTATGGGAAATGGTGTTTTTAAATAACAAGAATCTCGGCAAAATGTGTGTATTGTTTTTTTTTTATTCTCCTTGCCAAACTATCAGCTTCTTTCTAAAAGCTTCAATTTTACTGATCGTTAAGTTTTTCGAAAATGTCAACCATGTAACTAAGATTTCCGAGTTTGTACGCGAGTTTTTTCGTACGCCAATGCATGTTGAGCTGTTGAGTTGAGCTCATGTTGAGTTGTCAATGGCTGCCGTGTCAATTCATAATTGTCATCTGATCTGTTTTTATCATTCGTTTTTCTCTATTTATTTGTTTGTATTTTATTACTATTGTTGCCATTTGGTGTATTTAATAGATCTTCAATCAAACCATTAATAAACTACCAATTTTATATTCAAGTAACTATATTTGAATTTAGCGCCAAATTTTGTAGCTAGATTGAACATTTGCCCTAGTGTAAATTGCCTAATATCAAATATATTCAAATACCTAATTGTAGGTTTTTCATAAATTTAAATTTGTGATTCAGAATTCACTCGTAATAAAATTAATTCCTAAATTACATAAGTAGACATATTAAATTAGTTTATAAATGTGTACTTTAAATATTTCCCAAGGGCGCCAAAAACATTGCTACGGCTCTGTTTAGGTATCAAAACAGAGACTCTGTTTAGGTAATATGGTTCTATTTTTATATAACTTGATTTAATTTAATTTTATTATTTTACTGGCAAATAAATTTCTTTGAATTAGGCGACGCCGAAAAATTCTCTAGCGACCCCCCGAAGGGTCGTGACCCACGGTTTGCGCACCACTGCACTGTAGGCGAAAGGCGTAATACGCTCTATACAAGGGCGGTATATCGAACGGTTAAATAATTTTGTGAAAATGACAATGTTCAATTTTTGAAACTCTAATCATAATAAGAGATTAATAATACAGCATTTTTATTTGCGTGATACATAAGTAAATTGATTAATAAAAACGTAAAAAAAGACCAAATTATAATTTTAATTAAATTTTCAGGCATCAATCCAATTAAATAATCTCTCATTCTAATTTAATTTTTGTGACCTCCCTAATTATCAAAGAAAAGATTAAGTCGTCATCCTAAGTTTTAATAATTAAAAGTAATCGACAGGAATCTGTCTAGATTTATCTAAATTAAATATTCATTATTTTTACTACGAAAATAGTCAGATTTAAAAATTTTCAAAAATTCTGCTAAACATTAACATTTAAAATATTAGTGGAAGTAATTGTTGTCTACTTATAATAATCGTACTAATTGTTGCCTAAATGTGTACGTAAAAGTATACGGGATAAAAGTATACGGGATAAAAGTATATTACCTTCATTATGCAATATTTATAGTTAATAGGTTTATAAATTTTACGTTTTGTACTTTTTCAGTTATATTGTATTTTTCCATCTAACCAAAACTTTTTCTTTCAAATGCAAATATTATACAGTAATGAAAGCAACTGACAGAACAAAATTGAAAAAATAATGCATCATATAATCAAGGTGTCGGTACATGCAAAGTGCGTAAGCATTTGTCTCTCTATGTTCACATTAAAGGTAGATTTCCGAGCAAAGCGGCTCTGGCGTTACTAACGCAGCGTCAAAGCCGCCGCGACATAGCGATAGTATTATGCACTATGGAAATGTATGAGGCGCCAATCGAGCGTAGCGACATTGAAGCGCTCGGAGTCAGTGTCGCTGCGCTCGAATGGCGTCTCATACATTTTCATAGTGCATATACTATCGCTAAGACGCCGCGTCAGTATCGCTGCGTTAGTGACGCCAGAGCCGCTTTGCTCGGAAGTCTACCTTAACGGATACCAATATGTATATGCAAATTATACTGTGCTAGATATCAATTTTGAGCATATTCGTAATAAACAACTTCAGTGTTTAATTTATCTCGAATTCTCTTATCTCCATATCTTTACAACACATACTAATATCTTATCTCAATGTTGTCCAATATGTGTCTCATTATCAACCATGCAGGATAAAACCCACAATAAAACTCATAAAAGAAAATTTCGTCAAATACTTTAAAGGAAAATTCTAGCAATCTATGGTAAATATATCAAAAATATCTTTTAACAAAAATACATAATTAGATTAGAAGAACTGTTTCAATAAACCGAGAACATTTATTATATCCTTTAATATTGATTTATTATTTTTTATTTCGATCATTTTATACTATATTTTGTCATCGGTATTATATGTAAATGTTAGTTATTTGTAAGATATTATTGTTCGCATTATTTATTTGTTAAGACAAATAAATATGTAAATTTTACTACTAAGGTCCTTCCATTACCTACCTTCTATATTCTACTACCTTCTTATGCGAATAGTATTATTATCAGATATTAATTTATAGATGTTGTGTAAAGATTCCTACTATTTAGCCCATACTCCAGGTCCGGACTGGGATCCGAAGGGCTGCTTTCGGGCATTTTAGAGACGGTCGGTTCTCCACTCTCAAGAGAAAGGAAAACTACTAATGTAAATTTTGAATCATATGTATATACTTTCAATTTTATCAATTTAATAGTTAGTCAATGACTTCCGTAGAAGCTCTCGGCTACTTTATCAATTATGTCTTCCCTATCTAGATTCATCAATAGATTTTTTTATAGCCATTATTATAAATTATTTGAAATTATCAGAGTATTAAGATAAGTAAGTACCCCTCATGTGATTTTTGAAATTTTTTAGGGTAGTAAAGGATCTTTCACGTGCAACTTGACTCAATGATAACGTTAGTAGAAATTTGAACACAAAATTTGGACCAATTAAATTGTAGGCATTGGTCAATAGATAGTATCTACGCAAAATTTTAAAGCAGCAAATGGCGCAATGTTTGTATGTACTGCGTGTCATATATGGTACAAATCTTTCTTCTTCATGGTTTTCTATTTGTAATTCTATAAAGGTCGCAGTACAAGTTGACACCACCATATTTTCACGATTTATCAACACGATTTGCCTGGTCTGAAACCTGCCTGTTCTGATACCAGACCATACGGTCTCCTTCTCAATAATGTCAAATTCGGCCAAGAACCGTTCTTTCAAGAACCTTGAAAAAGTGATACAGCAAAGAGACGGGTCTAAAATTCCCAGGATCTGTTGCCTCTTTCCCTGGTTTGAGAAGTGCATCCACTATCGCATTCCTCAACATTTTTGGAATTTGCACTTTGGAGACCCAGTTGTTCATCACTCTCCACACTATGAAAACCGCATGAATTGCTTCCAAGAAATGTTGAATCGCATCCATTCGAGGTCAAATTTTTTCAAACTTCCATCTCTGGTGCGGTGAATAAACAAAATTCTCGGTACTGTGCTGAAAGTAACCAGAGACAAATTCACGAGAAACCTCTTCATTCCCCAAAAGTGACCGTGTGCTGTGCAATTTCTAAATTTGGGGTGATTGGGCCTTATGTTTATGAGGAGAATGGACGGACTGTGACTTTCACCGCTAAACGTTATGTTTCCATGTTGGAAATTTTTTTTAGACCTCAATTGGATGAACTAACGGAGGAAACCGATCTGGGTGAAATTTGGTTTCAACGGGAAACCAAATATGCTACGGCCCATACTGCTCGAATTTCTATGGAGAAACTTAGACAGATGTTCCCCTCGGGCGCCCGCCGGCCATTAGGGTCGCCCGGGCTTACCGCACTGTCAGCAGTGACGCCGTGGAGGTCATATCGCGGATTCCTCCCGCGGACCTCCTTGTTATGGAGCGTGCGTCGGCGAGGGACACAAGAACATCTGGTGGGAACCGCGGGGAGGCAAGGAGAGTTGCTCGACAGCAACTACTTGCCTGCTGAAATCTTCTGTTTGTAAAGGAATTTCATCGTTATCCTCACTTTCATTCTCTTCCATGAATATTTTAGAATCTTCTAATTCAATGGTTTTAAGTTTATAGTTACCCAATGCAATGGCAAATGTTTCAATTCAGCCTTGCAAATTTTTACCTAAGCTGAGCTATCAAATTTCAATTAGTGTCTATTTAACTCACATTGTTCACCGGTTTGTATTTTATTATTACTTACATCAGGGAAACGTTTTGGATCTATAGACGAGAAATCAGAGTAACTTGTCTGTGAGAAAACGGCGATCCATGCTTTGAGTAACTGTGACGAAAATAATGTTATTTGTCATTGACCTTGTATCCATGGTGTACATCAGAGATAACTTAGCTGGCATCAATTTCCATTTCCAAAGTCTTTTTTTTCAAGACTTCAAATTTGTTAAGCTCTTTATTGGCCCAAAAAACAAAATCTGTAGCTTTCTGTGCTGCATCAAAATCTCTTTATTTTTTGAACAAGATTCTATACTATATGACAAGGTTTTAATATATCAGGATTAATATATCAGGTACCAGAGAGTTATAGTAACTTCAAATATTCTTAATTAGGTTTTCGCTGTGATCACTGTTTCGTGAATTTCGTGAAAACATTTGCTCAATGATTCAGATAAACAAGTAGAGATGAGCATGGGATCCCGTCGACCCATACCATCTCATCCCATGGGATGGGATGAGTGGTATGAACGTTGCGTGGGATGGGGTGAGATGGGACCACAAATTTGTATGGGACGGAGTGGGACTAGTTTTGATAATCTAGTAAATCTAGTTCTTCATTTATTGCTTATCGTGTCAATACGCACATAATATGTCTAGCCCAGGATATTTCTGTGATAATGATGTAGTTCCTGGAAAGTTTTACAATCCGCTTGCGACAAGAAAGGATTACTTACTTTCAGATAAAGAAATTACGGAAAAATTAAATTTGAACGAATTATCGTTAAGAAAGTCTGAACCGAAAAAAGAGTCTGCTCTATCGAAAAATAGGATGAATGGGACGGGTCGCGCGACCGGGGTGGGATGAATGGGACGGGTTGGGACGAAAATTTTAGGTTTTTGGGATGGGATAGTGGGACGAAAATGTGATGGGATGGGACAGCGACAGGGATCCGTCCCACGGGATGGGATATGGAACGAAAAGCTCGCCCCATGCTCATCTCTAATTCCAAGTATGCTTCCGTGCTTATATTGACATGACTTCTGGCTTATATTTTAACATTTTCAGTATTTTGGCCAAAGTTATTATCAACGTTACATATAAAGCTGAATCCAAGAGAATGAACCACACAGTTTCTTCAAATCTGTATCTTTATACCACCAACGTGTTTCTCCAATAGTCTTTTAGTATTTTCATCGTCTTTAGTTTGTTCCCAGATATCCATACGTTGGTAAGATTTGCGGTTAAAAAAGATTTGCGGTTCGAAAAAATCGAAGACATTAAATTATTTTACACATTTTTTCACATCGGTGTACAGGGTGAGCAAAACTCGATGTCTCAGCTCTATTATAAGAAAACGAAAAACGATAGAAAAAGTCTGAAAAGAAGTTACTGACACACAGGGGTTCCTAAACTCCACATATACCCATGCTCTCTTGAAGAGAGTCGTCTGTACTCGTAAACCTAATTTCAATATAACATTTATGTATATATTTTGCATATTTCGGTGGGGGGGTTTGACTACCATATATATATATATATATATATATATATATATATATATATATATATATATATATATATCGTGTTTGGGTTACATGTGATATGGCTGTTTGTTATAGTAGTGGATAGAGTTATGGTAGTCAAACCCCCCCGTATATGTATATGTATATGTGATTGTATATGTATATACATATGTATATGTACATGTACATGTACATGTACATGTACATGTACATGTACATGTATATGTACATGTACATGTACATGTACATGTACATGTACATGTATATGTATATGTATATGTATATGTATATGTATATGTATATGTATATGTATATGTATATGTATATGTATATGTATATGTATATGTATATGTATATGTATATGTATATGTATATGTATATGTATATGTATATGTATATGTATATGTATATGTATATGTATATGTATATGTATATGTATATGTATATGTATATGTATATGTATATGTATATGTATATGTATATGTATATGTATATGTATATGTATATGTATATGTATATGTATATGTATATGTATATGTATATGTATATGTATATGTATATGTATATGTATATGTATATGTATATGTATATGTATATGTATATGTATATGTATATGTATATGTATATGTATATGTATATGTATATGTATATGTATATGTATATGTATATGTATATGTATATGTATATGTATATGTATATGTATATGTATATGTATATGTATATGTATATGTATATGTATATGTATATGTATATGTATATGTATATGTATATGTATATGTATATGTATATGTATATGTATATGTATATGTATATGTATATGTATATGTATATGTATATGTATATGTATATATATATATATATATATATATATATATATATATATATATATATATAGGAATTCACATGTATGGAAGTTTTGTCTGTTATGGAAGAATTGCAAAATAAAACATCTTGTGGTCCAGATGGTCTACCATGCATTATAATTAAAGAATTTCGCCACTACATACTGAAACCAATTACGCACATCATTTACAAAACCTTTGAGACGGAACAATTTCCCTACGTCTTAAAAACTTCCAAAATTTGCCCAATTTATAAAAAAAGGGAATAAAAATGTGAATAACTATAGACCGATTGCACTGCTGTTAGTATTTTCGAAAATTTTAGAAAAATGCATGTCAAAACGATTGACACCATTTATAGAGAAATATAAGCTGATCCCTACACAACAACACGGCTTCTGCAAGGGGAAATCTACAAACACAGCGATACTAGAAGTAACTACAAGAATTATGCAAGAGGTAGATCATGGAAGAAGGCCAATTGGTATATTATTCGATCTATCTAAGGCCTTCAACTGTTTGCCACATGACCATCTATTAAATAAGCTATATAGCTATGGTATAAGGGGGAAAGCTGGTGGATGGTTAAAATCATATTTAATAGATCGTACTAAATTTGTTGCAGTAAATTACAACAACAATACAGCACATTCCTCTGCCGTACGAACAAACATAGGTGTTCCTCAAGGTAGTATCCTGGCCCCACTACTATTTTTGATGTATGTAGCAGACCTGCCAGCATACATAAATGGTTATCAGTGCACCTTCTATGCAGAAGATACCCCAGCTTCATTGTGTCTGTATCTAAGGGCACTGACAATGAAACATTTGCTCAGAAACTTTTGAACAAAATAGATAAATGGTTTGCAGCTAACAACCTATTCCTGAATAGAGAAAAGTCTGAGTACGTTATCTTCCAAACTTCAAGGAGCGATTATTCACAAGATCTCCAATTAAATATAGCAACCTATCCACTTCAGAGATCAAAACATACAAAATTCGTAGGACTCATTATAGAGGAACATCTTCAATGGAATCACGCCGAAGCACACATGTGTGCAATTTTAAATAAAAAGATTTTTCTAATAAGATGCCTACGAAAAATAGTATTGATAGCTGACCTGCTTCACTTCTACTATGCAGAAATTCAGTCAAGCTTATCCTATGGAATTGCAGTCTGGGGATCATCTCCACGTGTACAAACTGTACTTAACCCTTTCGTCCCGATTGGTACACATATGTACCACCGAGATTTGAAAATTCCTAAATGTCGTAATAAACTTCCTTCGGCTATGGAAAGTTTACCATGCTGTTGTTTTGGGTCTTTTACGTATAATTTATCACACTTACTAAGTGTGATGGTTTACTAAACTTCTTGATGGTGTAAATCAATCATTTTATAGCCAAATAATAATATCTTCAGAGTTTTCTTGTTTTCAGATTATTATTTATATTCAGGGACGAAAGGGTTAAGTCGTAAAAAAGGATTGTCAGAGCCATAATGGGATTGAAGAAAAATGAGTCCTGTAAAATATTAAAACATTTTATTCACAACTAGGAATACTTACAGTACCCAGCTTATATATATATATATATATATATATATATATATATATATATATATATATATATATATATATTGGAAGTGTCTACAATCATCTTTAAAAATAAACAGAACATCGACAAAAATATGGACAAACACACAAGAACTACAATACAAGAGGCAAAGAAAAACTGTATATGCCCAAATCAAATTTAACTTTGTGCCAAAAGAGTCCACATCAACAAGGAATTATATAATAAACTACCATCAGAAATGAAACAAGCTAAATCCGTAAAAATCTTCCGAACACTTCTAAAAAAATTTCTACTTCCTCACACGTTATATAGTGCTGCAGAACTCAATAATATTTCAATCAAAATAAATGCTACAGATATTTAAAATTAATTTGTCAAACACTTTATACTTATTTATTCATATTTTTTGTATTATACTTAAATATCTGTAATTTTTTGTAGACTTAGCCTAAAGTTACTCTTAACTTACAGGTGAATAAATTATTTGATTTGATTAGATTTATAATAAAGCTGAGACATCGAGTTTTGCTTACCCTGTACAGGTGCTTGAGCTTCTGTTTAAGATCTATATACCAAGCATAAGTGTAAACAGAGGTAGTAGAGTTTTACCGCCTGCACAGGGTTGTAGCGCCTATGCTGATAATTAACTGTGACTCGCAAATTCGCCTAGAACTCACAGTTTTGTTTATTAACATAACAATTTAAATTGTGCTTAAGACAATATTACTTTAGATTGCTCAAATTTATCAAGTAAACAGGTAGTTGTACATACTTGAATTATTCAATAGATGTGTTGTTTTGGTTGCATACGTTTACGTGGTTTCTATAATAAAAAGTTTTCGTTTTCTTTGTGCAAAGAGCGTTAATTAAACAAAACGCTTCTAATTATATTGTATTTTAATTATATGGAATGCTCCACTTACTTTTCATTAATGCCGTAGCGAAAAGTGCTTACTTTTCATTAATGCCGTAGCGAAAAGTGTTAATTAAATCTTGGAACGCAATGTAGACGCAATGTTCCGAAAGATTTTTTTAGTGCGAAGCTTAACTTACAAATACCCAGATTTCTTTTGCCTCTCTCAATTCCTGCTCTATTTTATGTTTTTATCGCGAAAATTCAATGACATAAATAGGTATTTCTTCATATTGTCTTGTCTCAAACATCAATTTGCGTGGGTGTAAGCTTTCCCCACTTTGGAGAGCAGTGATCTAGAAAATGAATAAAATATGAAATATATCTGTAAACGCTTTCTAGCAAATACATATTTTATTTATTTATAAAAATACATATTTTATGTAGCAACAAGTAATGATTCTGAATTGTTAAATGTTTTGTAAAAAGCTTCATTAGTGGATATTATTATTATTTCGAGTAAGAACTAAATTTGTTTATCGTTTACCTTATTATTATTATTTTTAATGAATTTATATTTTTATCTTTAACCAATTAGAATTGTGTGTTTGCGTCTTCTTTTTAAATTTTCTATTGCTTCCATTAATTATTTGAATGCTTCTATTAACACTTAGCGGACTGCTCGCCCCCACAGTGAACTTTACGATTTCAACTGCACATTTTTCGCAAAGCAAATAATACTGAATATTTCAAATAAAACAAGTCTGAAAATTATTTAGGTGGTCAATTATATTTGCGCTTACAATTTCGTTTAACGATTTTATTATAACAGTACATAAAAATAAAGTCTTATAGTACACTCGTATATAATAATTTGTTATAGATTGTTCAAAAAGTATAGTAATAAAGTCTAAAAATTGAAAACGATTTTGATTGAAAAATTGAACGACAATTAAAGAAAAATAACATGATCTATACGACCATCTTGTTACAGCGGAACACAGCATGAATATATAAATATATTCAACCTTTCCGAATCTCTATAATATTCCTAAGTGTTTTAAAGACTATAAAACAAATAGCCTGTTGACTGACAACCGATATTTGTGTTATTTACTAGGACTCAGTTCACTTGCGTGACACTAAAATAATACACTAAATCAGTGTTTCGCAAACTTTCTATCCACGTGTACCCCTTTGAAATATTTTTAACACTTCGTACCCCTTAGTAGAAAACTTCTGAGATATGGTATTATAAACAACAGCTGTACGTATCTTTTTTACGTAATATACAGTCTCCAGATTGGGGTTTCGAGTTAAAGCTTAATTTTATTCGATAGTGCATCATACAAACTATTAATTAATTTTGCTTTTCATTTAACAAGTTAAATTCATAGAAAAGTTCAATTATTTTTTTTAAGAGAAGCATCGAAGTCGCCCAAAGCCCATTATTGTATTGTTGTTACGACAACGATAAAATTGTTGATTCGTACGTCAAAATCTTGTTTAGTGTTTAATTAATTTGTGTTTTATTAACCATAAATGGATACATCCTAAGAATTCTTAAATGTTGACCAAATTGTGGAAAGATTACTCCCGCGGAAATCAAGACATTTATACAAAAAATGTGTAAAAAGTTTTGCAATTGGGGATCAAAAAAGAACATCAGCGAAGTCAACATTTAGGGTTGTGTTTACGGAGCCCACAAGTGAATTATTTCGATGCGTTGCTATAGATACTTTTATTTCACTAGCGAAATAAATTTTTTATTTCATTACTGTTCATTTCACTGTTTTATTGATCCGCTTCCAAACAATTAAACATGACTTTTTAAGGTAAAATCGCATCAAAATTATTACAAACCCTAGGAAAAATGTTATGCTTTATGAGTTCACTTTAAAACAGTTTAAGCTTGTCTTTATATACGTAAAAACAATCTGCAATCATTTTATCGTGAGCAGTTAGTAAAATAATCTATTAGTAGTTGTATTAATTAATTATCAAAGCTGAATTATTTTTAGATTTCGAACACTTTATAAAAAGTAATGTTTGATGCACTATTTTTTTATGTAATTTAAATATTATTATTTTTATTTCTCATGCGGGATAAGTACTATTTTGGCGCCCGTTTATGAGTGCGACAAATCGCCGTTTGTCAATTCAAATTATGCTTCGAGCACGCTAATAGTCAATAAAAATCGATAAGTTACATAAAAACATTTGAATAAATAAAATAAACACAAGCAAAACCTTAATATTAAAAAAAGTGACGTGAAAGTGAAATTTTTTTCATTACAAAATAAAAATTAAAGAAAACATTTTAATATGAGTGTAAATTCTATGGTGATACCGGAGACCGAGGAGAGTTCTTATGACGACGCATTTACACCACCGACGACAATTGAAAAATCAAATTCTTCATTTTTACTTCGTAATATACATACTACGTATCTTGTAAGATACGTCCCCTCATATGAGTAATAAAAAATTTTATCTGCAATTCGTGCGGTATTGTCAATTGCGAAAAACGAGAGCTCTCACTTCGTTCGTGAGCCCAATTTTGCTCTCGTGGCCAATTGAAAACTTACCGCCCTAGTTGCACAATATACTATTTTAATCTTATATACACTTTGCCACACATAAAAAGTTAATATTTTGAACTTCGTTTCGTACCCCTTTCAAACCATTCGCGTACCTCAAGGGATACGCGTACCATACTTTGGGAAACACTGCATTAGATAAATAACATTGTTTTTTAAGATCAGATCTTTAACCCAAAGTGAATAGCCGTGCAGCTTTGATCTTATGAATTATAAGTTGGAAAACACTTACATTAGTTTGAAACCATGTGTTGGGCTGTTGTGTTTTCCAATTTATAATTCATAAGAGCAAAGCTACACTTCAACTTACATTAGTTTGAAACCATGTGTTGGGCTGTTGTGTTTTTCAATTTATAATTCATAAGAGCAAAACTGTACTGATGAGAAATATATCTCGAAACGCGCCTGCAGATTGCTATTCACTTTGGGTTAAAGATAAAGTTCTGATCTTAAAAAACAATGTTATTATTAATAGAATCATTTTGGAAATAGAAACTAATTTTAGGTTCAACTATGCCTTAAACTATATCCAAACAACAAGAAATAGCACGAAAATACCTGAGAATGGGAACCACTCAAGTCTAGCTCTGGGATCAGAACGCGCTTTTGGTGCTTGAAAGAGATGACAGATTAGTAGCTTTTTAAGATGCAACCCTCGATAGTTTTCTTCGAGAAAATATGAAAAGATGTGCAATGTGCTCACTGGTACAGCAACATTCAATAGTGAATATCTTCTTATCGTCTTCTTCTTCTTCGTTTTAGGCAATTTTGTGCCTGTTCTAGTTCGATAACATTCAGAAGCTGTCTTTCCATCTCTTGCTGGGGCGTTCAACACTTCTCATTCCTTGGGGTTGGCTGTCTCGTGCTATCCTTACAAATCTTTCATTTTCCATTATTGACACGTGGCTATCCCATTCCTGTCGTCTGGCGTTCACCCATTCAGTTATTGGTTGTATTTTACATGTTTCTCGTATTTTGTCGTTAGGTATTCTGTCTCGCCTTGTCTTTCCTATTATTTTTCTTATTATTGCTATAACTGCCACTTGCATCCGCTGTTTAGTTTTTGCAGTTTCTGCCATAGTTTCCATGGCGTATGTCATGATAGGTCTTACCTCCCCTTTTTATATTTGTGCCTTCGTTTCCAATCTTAAATGTTTATTTTTCCATATCGTATTGTTTAGGCAGCCTCCTATTCTTTCTGCTTTCCTTGTTTGCTCCTCTACTTCTTTGTCTAAGTTTCTATGGCTTGTCATTTTCACTCCTAAATACTTTATCTCCATTATTTGTTCGATTGGTTTGTTCTCTACCATCAGTTTACACCTTAGCGGTTCTTTCGCTGCTGTCATCGATTTGGTTTTTTCCATAGAGATTTATTTCCATGCATGTAATAGTGAATATGTTGATTCAAATTTATTCGCACGCACAGCTTGTCAGGTGGAACCAAAAATTGGAGTAAGTGCTCTTAAAGTTGCGACTACCGACTTAGAATTTCGGTAGTAAGTTTTAACGATTTCCAAACGTTGCTCGCTCGTTGGTGAAGTTCCACCATGATAAAAATGTAAGTCTTGGCTGAATTTTTGACTTTGATAGATCATATCCGTTTACGATGAAATATTTAGATTATTTTCCAAGTATAAATTTAATTACAATTACAATTTACCATCAGTTCAAACTTCTATTTTATCAATTTTGAAGCCATAGTTCTTCACAATAATTAATTTCTACAGGATCTCTTATAATGTTTTATATATTTTATGTTTGTAATAAATTTGTAATTTAATTTAATTAATAATTTTAATTAATTATAATAATTTAAATTTCCTTCTTAGTTATCAACATTAATTATCGAACCTAATGATATTGTTAATTTCAAAATTAGTGCCATTCTTATTTGTATAGTCTTCTATAGTCTTACATTAGTTGTTATATACATATTCAAGTATGCTCAGTGTTTTAACATAATTTAAAATATGCTTGAATGAATTCTCGTGAATATGACTTTCTCATGCGATATTTAATTCGTAATTAATTACACGCAAATTAAAGCTGTTAAGAATTTTAACGTCAGCGATGGACATCATTAATCTCTAATTGGTTTACAAGATTATTTGTTTGTTAATAAGTTTTTATATTTATGTTGAAGAAGGTAATATTAAATATTAACCCGGAAAGTTACCAAAAATTAAAAATAATACAACTAACACAACAAAAAAAAAATACAACAAACAATGAATAAAAAATAGTATATTTTACAACTAGGGCGGAAGGTTGTCAATTGGACAAGAGATTGAGATGGGAAACTTGTTGCAAACAATATTTGCAAATACCGCCCGTGTTGCAAACAATATATTTTATTACTCATGCGAGGGGATGTACTTATGCCCGCTCCAGACTCTCGCGGAGTAACTTCGGCGAGGATCCTCGCCGAAGTTGTTCGAGGCGAGGAACTACACGGAGTAGGCATCCACACTCTCGCCTTACTTCGCGAGCACCTCAGTACTCGCACCTCGTGTCCCTTTGACTCGGGCACGAAAAAACGCTTCATGGAGCGAAGTTAGCCAAGGCGAGGCGAGGAAGCACAAGGCGAGGCGAGTAACCTGACCACACTCTCGTTCCTCGCTCAACTCCGTGCTACTTCGCGAGAGTCTAGAGCGGGCATTACAAGTTTGGGATCCAGGCGCCATCAAAAAAAAATAGAATATAAAATGAAGAAGTCAATTGTCTCCGCTGGTGTGGATTCGTCATAAGAACTTTCCTTAATCTCCGGTATCACCATAGAATTTACAATCATTTTAAAACGTTTTCTTTAATTTTTATTTTTATTTTGTAATGAAAAAAAATGTTGTCACTTTCACGTTGTCACTTTTTTAATATTGAGGTCTTGATTGTGTTTATTTTATTGTTTTTTCTTTAATGTAACCTAGCAATATTGATTATTTGCGTGCGGTACCCAAGTTAAATGGTTATACAACGAAAAGTGGCATTTCTCGTACTAAAAAACGTGCGCTAATATAGTACTTTTAATGCATGAGTAATAAAAATTGTTTTTGTGTATTTAATTCAATGCACAAAACACGTAAAAGAAAACTGGAATATTATTACGAAGAATTCATAAATAAACTTGTATATGTAACAAAATCTTTTAAATATTAATCGAATTATTTTTTGTGTGGCTTTTACCTTGTGGCTTTTACCTTTCTCGTCGTGTTTGGCTACTCTTGCCTGTCTGGTCATGTATGTCTAGTATGTTTCCAACCTTATATTCTATATCCATTTATATTATTCCTGTCCGTTGTAATGGTATTTTCGTTTTTTGCCTATGCAGTCTTGTTGCTGAGTCACGTCTGTATCCCTACTCTTGTTGATTTAGCCTCTCCAGACTTATCTGTCTAGTATTAACAATCTTCTTCTTTCTATCAAGTCTTTTCAGACTTACTTAGGCATACTTCTGGTATTGCCTGTCTGGTATTATCTATTTAGTCTTGTCTGTCTAATTTTCTCTGCGTAGTCTAGTCTTCTATCTAGACTTGTCTCTCTAGTTTTATCTCTTGTCTTGTCTTTCTAGGCCTATGTCTAGTCATGTAGGTCTAGTCATATATGTCGGACACAGTCATATATGTCGGATACAGTCATATATGTCGGACACAGTCATATATGTCGGACACAGTCATATATGCCGGACACAGTCATATATGTCGGACACAGTCGGACGTTGGGTACAGATACCAAACGTGAGAGGGTGCCGCTTTGACAGCCAGTACGTGGTGTTGTCAAAGGCTCCTTCTATATCCAGGAAGGCACATATCGGTTCTTCCTTTGTCTCTAGTGCTGCTTCTATTTCATTTGTCAGCTGATACAGGGCGGTTTCTGTGCATTTCCCTGCTCTGTATGCATGCTGACAGTTGTGTTGTGTTGCACCTACCAACACTATTGTTCTAAGGTAATAGTCAATTACCTTTTCCATTGTCTTTAACATAAAAGCTGTTAGACTAATGGATCTAAATGACTTCGATGGAGTCCCCAGAGAGACTCCACCTTCGGTATGACTACCACCTTAGCCCTTCTCCATAGCTCCGGTATGTATCCGAGCACTAAACTACTTCTAAAGATTTTTAGAAGGTACGGCATTAGTTCTCTCCCTCCTTTTTGTAGGAAGGCGGGAATTAGTGCGTCCACACGTGGCGCCTTAAATAACTAGAAAGTGCCGATTGCCCATCTGATTCGGTTCTCTGTACATATGGACGCGGCCCTCCTCCAGTCAGCCCGTCTTAGTCTCCGTGATTGCATCAAGCCCTCGGTCTCTTAGCATTTTCTACATTCCGGAAAATGGGTTTCTAGTAGGAGGAGAGCTCTCTGCTCTTCGTCCTCCGTGTAGCTCCCTTCCGGTATCTTGAGAGTGGCTGTCATTTCCACTTTATCCTTCGCTAGTGCTTTGTGCAATCTAGCTGCCATTGGGGTGGATTCTGTGTTTTCCCAGAAGTTCCTAAAGTTTTTTCTTTTGCCCTTCTGATCTCTTTTTTGTAGGTGGTGAGCACCTCGCAGTATTCTAGCCAATTTCAGTATTGTTTAGCTTTGTTGAAAGCCTACGTACTTTCGCTCATAATGTAGAAAGTTTTTTTTTCACCACCTTTCGTCCTTATGCTCCCTAACGGTTTTTACCGGGCAGCTGGATTCAAATGCCGTGGTAATTGCTACATTTTTCCTACATCTTGCTCCAGTACGTTGTAGTGTTTGATACTACCCCGCACTGACATTGATACTACCCCGCACAAAGGATGAACCTTTAAGCACGTTATGCTATGAGGAGGACGAAACTGCCGCCCATATAATCTTCCACTGTGAAGCAATTGCACGTAGGAGACACTAGCTTGATACTACAGCTGAGAGGGTCCCCGTGAAAAACATGGCACATAGAATCCTGGACCTAATAGAGGGATTGGATCTATTTGCATGAACGAAACAATGTGGGGAAATACAATAGGCCAATGGGCCCTAGTGTTTTAAGGGCTAACCCCCCTGGACCCACATTGGTTAGAGGAAAAGAAACCCCGCACTGTCACTTGCTCTAGATTCTCTTTTAGTTTGATGCGAAAGAGCACAAATGTGCTATGCGCTGACACAACCCTTTTCCGGACACGGCGGTTTCATGACATACCTGGAGAGGTTCAAGAGAAGGAAGAAAGCAAGTTGTGTCGCCACAGGCATGATGACGCATATCATACTGTTTTCGAATGCCCAAACAATGAAGATCAAGGAATTCAGCTTGAAGAGTCTTTGGAAGTTAGACTGGGTGTAGAAGGACTAGGTTTTGCAATGCTGCAAAGCGAGCAAAATTGGTTTCAGGTGAAAACATACATAAGAGGTATTACGGAAAAGAAAAGCGAAGCGGAGAAATTAAATGAAACATTGGAAGACGAGCCCCCGAACCTCAAATCTCGCGAGAGTAAGAGAGACGTAAGGAAACGGACACCACCCCGAAGTAATGCGAAAGCTGTGCCAGGCTGGCGATCTGAATTTTAGAGGCCACTTGTTGGTAGCATCTTCTAGTTCGTATCCGTTTCGGATGTTGGCTACCATCTTGACTGTGTTGTTCCTATCACTTGCAACTCGGAATAATTCAGTAGATGTTTTGATTTTGATTTTGATTGATGTTTTGATTTTGATGTTGAGATCCAGGCTGTAAGATTTTTTAACCAGGATATTCTTCTTCATCCAACACTTCTCTTTCCTGGTATTTTTCCTTGAAGAATAGATTGTAGGAGATGGCACTTTCCTCATGATATGTCCTAGGTATTGGATTTTCCTGAATTTCACGGTGGTTGATACTTCCCTAGGTTTTTTCATTTTTTGGACAACCTGAAACATTTGTGACATGGTCAGACCATGGTATCCGCAATATCCTACTGTACAGCCACATTTAAAAGGCCTCTAACCATTTACATAAAGACTCTGTCAGAGTCCACGTCTCAGCACCCTAAAAAAGAGTAGAGAACACGTAATATCGCAAAAGCCTGATTTTCGTAGTTATTGTCAGCCCATGATGTTTATATATTTTTTTTCCGCATCTTATTAAATTCCGCATCTTATTAAAAGTTGTCCGGGCTTTTCCAATTCGAGACCTCACCTCATTAGAAAGGTCCCATTGATTATTTATGGTAGTGCCAAGGTATACATACTTATGCACTTGTGCAATGGGTTTCTGGTCTATATTTAGTTTGCATGCAGAGACTCTGTTTTTTAGAAGAAAAGAAGAAAAGTCATATATCTCTCTTCGCTGGCACTACAGCCTTGGTTGGGCCCTGGCCTTCCTCAGTTTCTTCCTCCACTCGTCCCTGTTTATCGCTTTGCCTTGGGCGTCTTCCTTGATTACTACCGTTTTCGCTGTTGGCCTACTGGCCTTCTCCGTCGCATTTTTCCATTGAGAACCATTTTTGACTTTCTGTCTTCAGTCATGACATGCCCTGCCCACTGCAGTCTGCATTTTAGTGTACCTAGATCGGACATTCGAAGAACCCGCGGTTTCTTCCAATGCCCGGTAAATTTCCCTATTGTACCGAATTTTAAATTCATTGTTTTTGTAAACTGGGCCCAGGATTCTACGCATTATTTTTCTTTCAAAAGTATCTACTCTTGCTTTGTTGCTCTGTGTGTGTTGCTCCTTGTTCGTTTGCTGGCGTCTTTTTAGGTTATGATCAGTCCGATTCAGAGGCTTCTCTGTGGGCTTCGCAGTTTGTGGTTGTTTTACGGGGGCAAATTGCCAGCCTACCGCCCAACCATCCTCCTTTATCCGAACTGGGATTGACAGGGACAGGTCCAGGCTACTCGATTCACTCAGATCTCCTTAGGCGGAGATAAAGTCCTATATGTCTAGGTGTGTATGTCTAGTCTGATCTCTCTGCTCTTGAATGTCAACTATTGTACCCTATTCTTGTCTTATTGGAAGTCTTATCTTATCTGTCTAGACTTGTCTGTCAAAAATTGTCTTTGTGGTTTTGCCCGTCTAGTATTATCCGTCTAATATTATCTGTCTAGTTTAATCTATCGGGTCTTGTCTATTTAGTATTGTTTCTCTAGTTTTATCTATTTAGTGTTGTCTGTCTAGTCCAGGGGTGTCGTAATCTTTATGTATCAACGTGCCATTTTTTCTAAAGAAATCTTCAAAGGCCATAGACGTGCTGTCAAATAGTGATTATGGGAAAATAATAATAGGCTAGCAACTCAGCCCTTTATTTACTAACAAAGAAAATACATTTTTCAATGTATTTCCAAAATTTTGTTCCTGCATTTGTACTTATATTGCTTGTCAATCCTTCTGTTTCAATTAATTGCAACTCCTTCCTTGTTTCAATAAATTTTTTAATCGATATTGAATCAATCATCTGCATTTCAATTTCTTCAATTTCCATCCAATCGAATTGGAACGAGTTCAGTTTATCAAATGAAGTCTCATTAGGGTACAAAATAATCTTGAGTGTTTCCGATAATTCTTTGAACTGAGAAAATCTCCCTGAAAATTTCTTGATTAAGGAATCAATTACAAAAATGAATTTGTAGCGGCAAAGAAGCCGAAACATTTTTATTTCTTAGTTTACGAGGGCAGAAGAACAAATTGACGAATAATCACCCCCAGATGAGGGACCAGTATACCTGGACATAGTATAAATACCTGGATCCCCGAATAAGAAATAAACATGACAATCAGACGCAAACAGTCAAGCAAGACAGTCGACTCCAGTTCAGTTCAACCAACAGGCGCAACCAACCAACAAAGTCCAGTGAGTCCAGCTAGTAGACTCAGACACACCAGTCCAGCCAGTGGACCCAGTCAGCGAAGTGACACTAGTTCAGCCAGTGGACTCAGACACACCGGTCCAGCCAGTGGACCCAGTCAACCAGACCAGTCGAGTCCAGTTCAGAGAGTCCAGCTCGTATCACACCACAAATTCTTCAGTAACTTTTTCTTCGCCTGGTTTCTCGTGTACATCTAAATCGCTGATATTTTTTTCAGGTTTTGGAAACACTTTTTTGTGGTTGTGTAGTTTTTTGTTACAATATCGTTTCTGAAAACATGCAGTTTAGCGTCAAATGCGCGAATGAGATCTGTCATGACGATAATTGTTTTATTTGTGCTTTGAAGCATTATCTTCAATTCACTGAAATGTTGGCATATGTCTGCAAAAACACAAATTTTGAAAGTCAACTGTGGGTATTGTTCAATTTTTTCAAAACGCTTCCGTAGCGTAGGATCACTCGCGTTCGTTCGTAATATAACATTTCATAGTGACCTAGAGTGTTATTTTGAACTAAAATGCAAACCGTTTTGATCGGTGGCGTGCCTAAAATATTCTGCCGCGCGCTATCAATTGCACACGTGCCATCAATTGCAAACGTGCAATCAATTGCACACGTGCCATCCAATTGCACACGTGCCATCAATTGCACACGTGCCATCAATTGCACATGTGCCATCAATTGCACACGTGCCATTGGTTCGCCTTCCTTGGTCTAGTCTTACCTCTCTAATGTCATCTCTCTAGTCTTATATGTTTGGCTTTGTTATTTTAAGGTGGTATGTTTAATTTCAACGCTGTAGTCTTGTCTCTGTAGTCTTAAGCTTGTATTGTAGGTTCATCTGCGTAGTCTAATAGGCTATTATAATAGAACAACTAGTTTGTTCACAAAAAAATTTCTAAAACTCGCATTTGTTTATGTTTCGTTTTAATAAATTTTAATAATTCCAATTGTTTTTTTCTTAATTAGATTGCTAAATTAATGCCATTTTGATTGCACATATATACATAGGTATTTTATACGCTTCACGTGTGATACTTGGCCCGTATAAAATGAAATTGTATAAATTTGCACTTTGTTCCGAATCGAAAATTGTGATAAGATAAAAGCGAGAAATATTGATTGTTTCTGAAATCTATGTGATAAGAATTGAATAAATATTATGCAGTTATCGTTAAAGCTAAAAGTTATTGATAACACCTTAAAATAGATGTAAAAATTAAGTTTCGTTTTAGAGGATTTTTGCCAAGGAGTGTGGGCAAGATTCCACCATTCCACTTTCATATGTGAAGCGTCGCTGTTAAAAATCGCTAAAGCAGTTAGTCGTTTATCAACTAGCAACCTTGTCGTGCAATTAAACAATGTTGACTTATATTATCCTAACTGGAATAGTAGCGTTTTTAATTTACGTTTTCTTCTTGCAACAGGACGAGCTATCCGAAAAAGCTTCCAACCTCAAGGCCAAAAAGGATGAACTCGACGCGTCTTCGAAGCAGTGGAAGAACAGAGTCGAGAAAACGGATGCTGTTAATTATTCGGTTGCTGGACGAATGCAAATCAAGGATGTTGCAAGTGTGCCGATAAATATTACCAACCCCGACAAGATTAGGAGAACGCCAAAAGCCAAACGTTTTAAGGGAAAAGAAGGTAAATATTTTAATAGTAGTTATTTACTGTTGGGTTTCTGTGCTGAGTCAGAGTTTTGGTTTGTCGGTGAATGTCGTCAAAACATTTTTTTGTTTGAATCATAACATTAAGGTTGCAATTTGATTACATCTATAAACATTCAGTTTGCGTAAACGTTAAACTATGCAGTTAGAAAATATTTTTTCTAATAGTTTTCTTAGTTTTTTTTTTTTATTATCAATTATTATCAACTACAAAAATTCCTTCAATATATTTTTGATAATTCTAAATAGATTCATATTTTCTATATTTCTCTTGAAACATTTTTGTTACATCAAATATTTTATTGAGTTTCTAAATTGACAATTCATTTATTATTATTTATATACCCAAAGATTGTTAATTTTCAAACTCAATGTTAATTTTAGGTTTTTCCTAAGGTTTCCTTTATGTTTTTAGTCCCCGCGCACTAGGGAGCCTGGCTGCGCAGCCAGGCTGCGTAATATTTGAGCAGCCAGTTAATAGCAGCCCTTTCGACGTATACAGTTCGTAAATAATTATTTAACGTTTCGGAACACAAAATACGTTTGGCTGCTACGACAAGTGGTGTCGAGACTAACGGCAATCAAAATCAACATATATTCGCTACACTCGCTCTGGCTGCGCGCAATTAATGGGCTGCCTTTTAATCAGGCGTGTTCTAATGGCTGCCGCAGCCAAAAATTACTCCGTTATGTGTAAGATTGGCTACGGGCAGCCTGGCTGCGCAGCCAGGCTGCCTAGTGTGCAGGGGGCTTTAATATGAAACTTTAGGTTGATTATAACAAAAATAAGAATCATAAACTTTAGTTTGAATATTTGTTATATTTAAAAAAAAATAGTGCGTTTTTTATAATTCCCTCGGAAACTACAAATCGCATTGAAATCATTTTCGGCACACTGAAGCTAAGACGTCACGCGACAGCGCTTGTCAAATAATGATTACATTGTTTTAAATAGACCTTTTTATGGTTAGTTAAGCGCATGCGCATCTTTCAAGTTTGAAAGGCGGGAATATGAAAGTTTCGGGCAAATATTAAGGTTATACGTCAAAAAAATCGGGCAATTTTGACGTCTAACAGGGCGGAGATTGACGCATACGCACCAAAAAATTCAACTATGAAAAGGTCTATTGGCACGTTTCACTATGGCTACGCGACAGCTACGCAACGTGCCCATTTAAAACAATGCAATCATTATTTGACAGGCGATGTTGCACGACATCGCGTAGCTGAGTGTCGCGCATATGGGAACCGATATGTAAATTGTTTGCAAATTTTTTGTTCAAATTTTCGCGATTTTTAATAAGTCGATATTTCTAGAACGATTGAAGATAATTAAAAACGGATTGCGGCGTCGTTTCCAGGAGGTCATTTCCCTTGGGTATTAATTAGTTTCCCAGTTCTTTGCCCAGCCGAAAAAAATTCGCTCAATTTTGCCAATTTTATCAAGTCTTATCTCACATACGAAAGCGGCTAGCAAAATGCAATTTTTATATTTATAATCAGCAGCGAAAACACTTTCAAATTTTCCATTGACTTGACAAATAATGATTTTAAGAAAATTTCTTAGAAAAGAAAATTTTAAGACATTATCTCGCATTTTCCGCAGATTTCATGTCATCACTTTCGAGCGGCTTATGACAGACACTTCTACTTTTTACCAATCGATTAGTCGCAAAACATATATCAATTTCCTAGGAAGATTTTAATTAAAAAATCGATCTCAGGAACTAAACAAACTCTCTTCTATCTACTGCAAGCCTCAATTTTACCCTCAACCATCTCAAACAATTATTTCAGCCTCAGCAACTCTTACTTCAGCCTCAAAAGAAACCCCAAGGTTTAAACCTTAATGCTTCGCTTAATATATAAACAACGCTAATACCCTCAACCTCACCTAAAACCTCAAAGTTTCTAGAATAACTTTCAGCTTTAAAACCCACAAATAACCCTCAAAGTTTCCACGCAATCGAGTGATAAAGCTTGGAAACAAATACGACCTTAACAACAACAAATTTAACCTCATTTTAATCCTCGCACATTTCTCATGAACTTCAACCTTTTGTATCCTCAAATTGTCCTCAAACTTTTCAAGAAATTAAGTTTTAAAGAATTCATATTTTTGTTTACCCTCACCAATTTTAAACCTCCATACCTCACTTATCCGACCTCAATAGCAACAAATTTAACCTCGTCTTATTTTTTCTAACCTCACCCACTTTAAACCTCCATACCGCAGTTAATACGACCTTAACAACAAAAAATTTAACCTCATTTTAATCCTCACTGTCCTCTAATTAGCGCTTACTTTTTTTATCCTCAAATTGTCCTCAATCTTTCCAAGAAATTGCGTTTTAAAGGGTTCAAGTTTTCAAAGAAGTTGAGTTTTAAAGAATTTAAATTTTTGTTTAACTTCACCAATTTTAAACCTCCATAGCTCACCAATTTTAAACCCCCATACCTCACTTAATACGACCTCTACAGCAACAAATTTAACCTCATTTTAATCCTCACAGTATTCTAATTAACGCTTACTTTTTTTATCATCAAATTGTCCTCAATCTTTCCAAGAAATTGCGTTTTAAAGGGTTCAAGTTTTCCAAGAAGTTGAGTTTAAAAGAATTCAAATTTTTGTTTAACCTCACCAATTTTAAACCTACATACCTCACTTAATACGACCTCAATAGCAACAAATTTAACCTCATTTTAATCCTCACACATTTTCAATGAACCACAACTTTTTGTATCCTCATATTGTCCTCAAACTTTCCAGGGAATTGTGAAATAAATAAATCATATTTTTAAACCTTCATACCTTACTTAGTACGACATTGACAACAACAAATTTAACCTCATTTTAATCCTCGCACATTTATAATGAACCTCAACTTTTTGCATCCTCAAATTGTCCTCAAACTTTCCAGGCAATCGTGTAATAAATAAATCATATATTTTAAACCTCCATACCTCAGTTAGTATGACCTCAACAGCAAAAAATTTAACCTCAATTTGATCCTCACAGTTTTCTAATCAACGCTTACTTTTTGTATCCTCAAATTGTCTTCAAACTTTTCAAGAAATTAAGTTTTAAAGAATTTATATTTTTCTTTAACCTCAGCAATTTTAAACTTTCATTCCTCACTTAATACGATCTCAACAGCAACCAATTTAACTTCATTTTAACCCTCACATATATCTAATGAAGCACAACTTTTTTATCCTCAAATTGTTCTCAAAATTTCCAGGGTATTGTGTAATAAATAAATCATATTTTTAAACCTTCATACCTCACTTAATACGACCTCAATAGCAAGAAATTTAACCTCATTTTAATCCTCAGCACATTTCTAATGAATTACAACTTTTTGTATCCTCAAATTGTCTTCAAAATTTCCAGGGAATTGTGTATTAAATAAATCATACTTTTAAACCTTCATACCTCACTTAGTACGACCTTAACAACAAAAAATTTAACCTCATTTTAATCTTCACACATTTCTAATGAACCACAACTTTTTGTATTCTCATATTGTCCTCAAACTTTCCAGGGAATTGTGTAATAAATAAATCATATTTTTAAACCTGCATACCTCACTTAGTACGACATTGACAACAATAAATTTAACCTTATTTTAATCCTCGCACATTTATAATGAACCTCAACTTTTTGTATCCTCAAATTGTCCTCAAACTTTCCAGGCAAACGTGTAATAAATAAATCATATATTTTAAACCTCCGTACCTCAGTTAGTATGACCTCAACAGCAACAAATTTAACCTCAATTTGATCCTCACAGTTTTCTAATCAACGCTTATTTTTTGTATCCTCAAATTGTCCTCAAACTTTTCAAGAAATTAAGTTTTAAAGAATTCATATTTTTGTTTAACCTCAACAACTTTAAGCTTCCATTCCTCACTTAATACGACCTCAGCAGCAACTAATTTAACTTCATTTTAATCCTCGCACATTTCTAATGTACCTCAAATTTTTGTATCCTCAAACTTTCCTGGGAATTGTGTAATAAATAAATCATATATTTTGAACCTCCATACCTCAATTAATACGACCTCATCAACAACAAATTTAACCTCATTTTAATCCTCACAATTTTTTAATAAACGCTTATTTTTTGTTTTCTTTTCAAGATTTCAAGAATTTCCTCTTTAAACTTTTCAAGAAAAGAATTCATATAAGTTTTAAAGAATTCATATTTTTGTTTAACCTCACCAATTTTATCCATCAATCGAGCCATCGATCTGTTGGCGGACTCTTACATTTGAATTGGCTTCTCGGGAAATTTTGTTATGTTTATAATTGGGAAATAGGATTTATTTAAATTGGGGAATAGGAATAGGTTTATGAAGGAAATTCAAAAGCACTAGACACACACAAGACTATATGCTTTACTGAACATTATTTCCATAAGAAAAAATATCAAGTTGTGAGTTACTTCGAGTCGCAGCACAAGAAGTTTCAGTTTTACGTCAAAAATTCACATTTGAAATAGTATAATACGTAACGAGAGTTGTAAGAAGTATATTACGTAAGAGTAGAACAGTTACGCTCGACCCGTGTAGAGGGAGTGCGTAATTTCGCGAGCACGTAATTGCCTTACAACTCGAGTTATGTACTGTACTTTATCTATGATCACACTAATTTGTTTCTGTTTATCCCCTTGACATACAATGACGTGTCTAAGACGTCATGTATATGTGATAAGATCACATGTATAATATATGGACACGTCAACGCGAATTTTATTCGTATGTTAAGGGGTTAATAAGAAAAATATGTTTGATATAATAAATTTATTTCTTATTAGTAACATTATTTAATATAATAATAAACAAACAGTTGTATTTTCATATATAACTGTTACTCCACATTATTTAACTTGATAGAAATGAAAAGAAATACATTCTTAATGGTTACATACCTTATTATTTAGTACTTATTTGTGCTCATGTGCTCATAGACATAGGCAACCCAATGTACGCAACGTCAATTTCCGTTCGTTTGAATTGTGGCACCGGGGGCGCTGAATGTATGAGCAGGTAGTAGCAGCTCTCAACGAATCGTAAACCAAATACACGTGTGTGTTATCAATCATAACTTTATCATAACTCATTAATCCCGGACTGTTACATACGTTTGATATACGTTTTTGTATATTTACATAGTCCACGAACTGTACAATAATGGGCATTTACAATAGTGGTCGTAGATAAACACATTTATCTAATTATATTATCTATGTATATATGATATGTTGATATGATTTAAGATGCAACCCCTATTTTCATCAGTCGATGACATTTCTTGATCTGAGTTACTCTCGCGTCGCGCCATAAGAAGTTTTACTTCAAAAAGGAATAAGCAAATTCTTAATACTGCCAACAAAATTTCCTTAAAAATTTCTATAGAAACTAAACAAAAACATCATCTGCACGTTATAATATCTCGGTCATTGTATTTCAAAATTTCCAATTCTACAGCCTCTGCAAAATTCTGAGCGTTGAATTATTTCATTTAATTAGTGTTTATAAATTAGAATAAAATTGCATTTCTACTGTGCTTACACGTATGTTTGTTACTCCTTTTAAGGCGATGATAAGGAAACCAGTTCATCACCAGCTTCTCCAAATATAGATAATGACCTTGGCTTTAGAAGGAGCATCTCTGTTCCTACAAGCAATACAGACGATTCTTCCGGTACGTACTCTCATTTCTATGTTTTTATATGTTTTAATAATAGCAATAAAACAAAATATCATTTACATGTTATCTTTGAAATCACTATATTCAATTATAACAATAATAATATAAATACTGTATTCTACCAGATACCTTTCTGCCATATAATATTATTATATTTTGTTTATGTTCATTAAGGATCTGATACGTCTTTGAGGTCGTCAGGAAGAAAAGTGACTGTTATGAGACCGGACGATGACACTTACCAAAGTTTCTTCAAGAGCGTTAAAGTTATGAAAAGCGAGGAAATTGTTGACGTTTCTCTGGACGACTTCGATTCTGTGACTCGGTATTCGGACAGTTTGTTGGTGCAGAAGAAAAATGTGAGGGTGCAGAAGCGTCGCGGTGCTTCAAGAAATCCTCTGAAGACCCTTGCCGCTCGTTCCGACATCAGAAACGAATACACCGAGATTACAACTGGAATCGCCCAACGCGAAACGAAACGATTAAACATTGAAAAGCGTATGTTATCTACATTTTATTTAATTTAATAGTATGCTAATTCTATTTTTTTAGTGGGTAAGAATTCTCATTTGGCTCTTGAAGCTTTAGCTGGTTTGGCTAGCAAGGAAGATTTTGCAGCAGTCGCTTTAAAGAAGACTTCGTTACCAAACTCGAGCTATTTGGCTTACAAGAATCTGATGCTTCTGCAAGTAAAGGGAAGAAGACATGTTCAAGTAAGATTAGTCGAACCAGTGGCAGCGAGTATAAATCAAGGAGATAATTACATATTGGTAACACCTGATGCCCTTTTCAATTACATCGGAGCTTACTCTAATGTAATCGAGCAATCTCGTGCAGCGGACATAGTCAACCATATCCAAAGCACTAAAGATTTAGGATGTAAAGTGGAGAAGCCCACAGTAATTAACTCAAAGTCTATGACTCCTGCTAAGGATTTGGAAAAGTTTTGGGGATTGCTAGGTGCTGATGCTAGTGTTGAAATAGTTGATGCAGGTCATCCTGACGAAGATGAGGTGTATGAGTCGACTATAGTTGATACAAATATGATCTACTATGTAGAAAATGATGCATTAGTGCCTTTGGAAGAATATTGGGGTTCGATCCCAAAAATTGAAATGTTAAAACCTTCAAAGGTCTTAGTTTTTGATTTCGGAAGCGAGATGTACGTATGGACAGGCAAAAATGCTAACGTAGACGAAAAAAGAACTGCTTTACGTTTGGCCAAGCAACTTTGGGAAAACGGCTACAATTACTCTGATTGTTCCCTCTGTCCATTAAACGTATCAAAAATTCTAGGTGCTAGAGAGAAAGAAGACATCTCTCTAATATCCGACAAAAGACCTGACTGGGCCCTTTTCGCTAAAGTTTCCCAGCACGGAGAAACAATTTTATTCAGAGAAAAGTTTCTCGATTGGCCCGACTACAGCAGAGTAATTAAAGTCAGAGACGAGAAGAATAGCGAAAAAACTTGTGATATAGGATTAGAAATAAAACCATGTGATGCAAATGCCTTGTTAAAATCTGAATTTAAAGAACCTGATTTTGAAATTGAAGGTAGCCATTTAGGCAGAGGACGCCATTATTACGACACGGAATCCAACAAACACTGCGAGATCAAAACATTGGATGTTACCAGTTGGATTATTTTAGAAAACACGTACGAAAAGTTGGACGAGGAATCCATTGGGCATTTCTACGACGGTGATAGTTACATAATCAAATGGAACTTTAGGGTTACGGTAACGGGAAGAGAATTGAGCGGAAAACCTTCTAAGCATTTACAAGTTGGCAGAGATAGGTGTATATATTTCTATTGGTTAGGAAAGAATTCTTCTGTTAATGAAAAAGGTGCTGCTGCTATTTTAACTGTTGAACTCGATTCAGAAAACGCCAAACAAATCAGAGTCGCACAAGGTAAGCATTAGTTTTTCATTATTTTCCATATTTAATAAATGTTTTATTTTAGGTTCTGAGCATCCGATGTTTTTGCAATTATTTAAGGGAAGAATGTTTATACATAGTGGGAAACGTGATGGAGAGAAACACGATCAAAGACTTTATATATGCCGTGGAGAAATCGAGCATGAAACAGTATTTATTGAAGTTCCTTGTAGTATGAGGAGTTTAAGAAGTAGAACTTCGTTCCTGTTGGTAGAAAGCGGTAAAATTACGGTTTGGAATGGAGCCAAATCATTAGCTCAAACTAAAGACGTAGCAAATTTAATGGCCGAGTACATAACAACGAAAAATCCAGAGGAGCTGGAGTTAGATGAGGAAGTTAAGTTGAAGGTCTATGAGGAGGGCAAGGAAGATGCCGAATTTTTGGAGTGTTTAGGAGAGAAGAGGCAGTTGTACAATTCGTTGGTCAAAAGCTTAGAACCATATGAAAAGACTTTGAAAATGTTTATGTTTAATAGTATTTCTGGAAAGTTTGAGGCTAGTGAAGTTCTTTGCCACCACAGAAGCCTTTACACTACACCTTATCCATTTTTACAGTCTGATCTCTACTCTACAAATCAGCCAGGTAAATATCAATAAACGAACGAATAGGAAAGTCATAAGGAAAAATTGTGGAAATGCAGTAAGAGTGCTCAAACGTTCAGCGCCCCCGTGCCACAATTAAAACTGACGGAAATTGACATAAAACTTCCAGTGGCGCGTAGAAAACGCCACCGTAGCTACAGATTTTATCAGATTCGAAATAAGAAAAAAAATTCAGTAATATAAACAATTTTATATACCCCCCTTCAAATTTATTTTCCGTACACCTATGTGTCTTGCATGCGCACAATGCGTACATTGGGTTGCCTATATCTATGAGCACTCTTACTACATTTTTGGCGGAAAAATGATACATTTTCCAAATTTTCTAGCTATATTTTTGTTGGATAATTGTCACGAATTGTGGTTGTGGCAAGGATGGTGGCCAGAAAGGGAAAGCGATCAAGAATTATCGGAACAAACGGGATCCGGTGCCATACGATGGCAAGCCGAGCGGAAAGCGGCCATGCAGACCGCCGTGGACTATTGGAAGATTCAGCATCCCGACGACAAATCCGTTCCTGCTTACCTGGTTTGGGCCGGCCTTGAACCATTATCCTTTACTAATCTCTTCCCTATTTGGTGCGATAGGGATGACATTGCAGAATTAAATATAAAGGTAATTGTGGGTGGTAAGGGTAAAAATAAATTTATCACTCACGTTTTGTGATAAAAGGAAATATATTTACAATAATTAAATGACACTAAATAACACTATAACAACGGATTCACGAAGCTGCTACTTACTATAAACTTGTTGGCGTGACTGCGACTCGCTGTTGAACTGAACTGTTTGCGCCTGACTGTCTTGCCGGGACTGGTTTCCTTGTTTGGGGGTTCAGGTACTTATGTTATGTCCTGGTATACTGCTCCCTCATCTGGGGGTGATTATTTTTCTATTTTCGGCTATTTGTCGCTTTGGTGATTACCGATTCTCGGGAAAAACATCTTATCGTAATTGCATCATTGACCCTAATAAAATATTTTATATCGGAATTTTTTTTTCGATTTCGATTTTTTATATCGGAAATTTTATACCTTGAGTTCTAAACCTAGTTAAACTACTCCTGGACTTAGATTATACTAGAGTTGTAGTTGTAGACTAGCGTACAGTATTAAACTAATCATGGAATTTATTGGACATAGCCTAGTAATCTAAACTTGAGAAATGCAATGGATTAAAAAATTATTGTGGAATATTTAAATTCTAGTTTAATGTAAAACTAATAAGGATACTTTATTTTAGGAAGGGAAGAAAGCAGGTGATATGGTATTATTAGAGAAAGAACTTGCCCTTTTAACAAGGACAACGTATCCTTTGGCTGAATTATTACAAAGACCGTTACCAGAAGGTGTAGATCCAACCCATTTGGAGGTTTACCTCTCCTCGGAAGATTTTCACAGTCTCCTTTCTATGTCGAAAGAGGAATTCCAGAAACTGCCAACATGGAAACAAACTGCTCTCAAGAAAGATAAAGGATTGTTCTGACACATGCTCGATCCTATGCTGATGTTGTTTGCTAGTAAATTTGAAAGGTTTTTGATGCGTTGCTTGGAGTCCATGAAGACTGTAAGATTTAAAAGATTATCTTGGCCATAAGTAACAAGGGTGTTTTCTATATGAAATAAAAATTTGAAATTAAAAAAGTATATATTATATTTATTATGCCAGGCAATGGGTCAAAAACTAGTCGGTTTTATTTGTTTCATTTTGTTTGCGAATATATTTCTTTCAAAAATGAAATCGAAAAGTTTTTGAATTGTTGTGTTATTTATTTGTTTTATAAACATGTTTTTTGAATACGTTGGATATATGTTACACTGTTTTTATCTTAATGTACGATTATATCAATGTTTTTTTTTCGTCTTTCTGTTTCTTTTAATTTTAGCTTTTGTACTAAAATAATAAGTAATATATCCAATAGCATTCGTTTTGTTGTGCATTTTTGTGATTTGTACTTAAATATTACTAAAATATTGTTATTAATTTATTTGAAACATAAATTTATTAATAAAAATATTTTGTATAAACTAATTTATGAATCCATTTCATTGAATTAAAGAAAAAGATAAGTTGTAATATATCTATTAATTATTATTTTTAATGCTCATTATGTATTTATTATAAATAATATAAAATTATCTTATAGTCATTTTTCTATGCAGAAATGCCTAAAATTCACAAATTTATCCAAATTAGAATTGTGTTTCCATATTTGTCCATTTTAGGTTCACACATTTTTTAATTTATAATTTGATACAATCTTTTTTAAAATAATTTTTTATTACTCATACGTTAAAAGTACTATCTTGGCGCACGTTTTTTAGCGCGACAAATGCAATTTTTGGCTGTATTACCACATAACTTGGGTAACGCACGCAAATATTCAATATCGCTAAGTTACATTAAAAGAAAAACAGTAAAATAAACACAATAAAGACCTCAATATTAAAAAAAGTGTCGAGAAAGTGACAGATTTTTTATTCATTACAAAATAAAAATTGAAGAATTTTAATATGAGGGTAAATTCTAGGGTGATACCGCAGACTGATGAGAGTTCTTATGAGGAATCATCACCGCCTGAGAAAATTGGAAGGGCAAATTCCTACTTTTGAAATCTTTATTTTGGATGGCCCCTGGATCTCAAACTTGTAATATACGTCCCCTCGCATGATTAATAAAAAATATTATCTGCAACACGGGCGATATTGTCAATTGCCCTCTTGAGCGAATGTGCGCACTTGCACAATTTCACTCTCGTGTCCAATTGACAACTTACCGCCCTAGTTGCAAAAAATTCTATTGTTTCACATGTCCGTACCTTTTCAGAATTAGACGCAAGTCCGCATTTTGAAGATGTAATATAAATATTTTGAATTTATTAATTGATAGGTAGACTTTTGGATCTGTTTTTTTAGGTATTTGTTTTAACTATTTTAGGTTTGGCGGACATACGTCAAAAGTGTCTTCGATGATGACAGGCCGGAGGCAACAACCAGCCCAACGCAATATGACCTCACAGGATCAAGCATTCTAAAAACCGAATTTGTACACGCCATTAAGGTTGCAAGGAACAAAAAAACACCAGGTCCAGACGATATCTACACAGAATATTTCAAGCAGATACAGGAGATGTTTTCATAAACCTAATTTTAAAACTATGCAACAAGATCTATGACACTGGACAACTTCCAAATGAATGGCAAAAGTCCACGTTCATAATGCTTCCCAAAAAGAAAACAGCAACCAAATGCAAAGATCACAGGCCAATCTCACTAATGAGTCACGCATTAAAAATATTCCTTAGGGAAGGGCTAAGCGGAGACTTCGGATTTAAGAGCGGCACCACTACACGAGAAGCGATATTCTGCCTAAACACATTTGTACAAAACTGCTATGACCAGAGAAAGGACATCTTCCTGTGCTTCATCGACTATGAAGAGGCGTTCGATAGTATCAACCACGAACGTATCATCGAATATCTAAAAAGAGCTGGTATAGATGTAATGCCGGCTCCACACATTGGCCATGTGATGTGGCATACGTCACATGTCCAATGTGTGGATGAAGAAGTTGGCGCTTGTGAATAGGCTGGTGGAGGTTGGCACATGCATTGGCGGCTGGCCATAGGATTTTCGGTTTTATGTTCCGCTTCAAAGGAATTGGCGCATGCTCCCACATGACAAGTTCTCCCTCCACATATTGGCCATATATTTATTATCACCTTGTTATAAGTTATGTTATCAGTTTTTGTCTTGTCTGTGATTGTCATTTATTTTGCAAATCAATTAACCTTTATTTAAATAAATAAAAGCAGTTGCTATATAAAAAGCAGCAACCGCTAGTTCAAGATCAAGATCACTAGACATGGCTCTACAACTTGTGAACTGAGAAGTTGGCACTTGTGAGCCAATATGTAGACGCCCACTTGTGGTGTGTGAAAGAACAGCAAATGTTGGAACACACATTGGCCTGGCCGTGTGAGCCAATGTGTTGAGCCGACTTAAGGATACCCCAAAACCCCTTCAGGCAACAGTCGGCCAACGTCAAAATCAACAACCAATTAACGACAGAAGAAATCGACATAAAAAGAGGGGTACTTCAAGGATGCATAATGTCTCCAATGCTATTTAATCTCTACGTCGAACAAATATTCTCAGAAGCCTTCGATGATCTAGAAATCGGAATAAAAGTGAACGGTACCACAATAAACACTATAAGATACGAAGTCGACACAGTGATCATTGCAAGTAACCAGCAAGACCTACAGCTACTAATGAACAACATAAACAGAAAGGGGTCACAGGACTAAGAATGAAGATCCAAAACAAAATTTATGGTTATAAGCCGTAATAATCAGGCAGGAGCGTCCATCACGGTAGAGGGGGAAACAATAGAATGAACTACGAGCACGAAATACCTAGCTACACTAGTAAACGGCAGGTGGGACCCACTACAATGAATCAAGAGTAGGGTAGAGCAAGCCAGGCATTCAAGAAACTGCGTCCCTTGCTATGCGAGAAAAACCTAAATTTAAAAGTCCGCCACAGAATGGTCAAATGATACGTTTGGCCAGTCCTACTATATGGAGCAGAAACCTTCACGATAAAAGTAGCATCCATTAAAAAGATCGAGGCGTTCGAGGTGTGGACACTCAGAAGAATGCTCCGTATCCCATGCGTGGACCACATTACTAACGAGGAGGTGCTGAGAAGGGCAGGAGTTTACAGATTACTATTCAATACCATAATGCCCGCCATACACACAACGGTCCACCGAAGAGCGTGTGTGGGAATAGACCTGTGCAGTTTTTTGAACCTGCGCAGACGACCGGAGCAAGATCAAAAATTAATTCTTTCGACGGTGGACTTGTGCAGGTTACGTCAGTTGTTTCTAGTGTGTTTTGGAATGTAGTGGTTTTGAATGTATTTGTATATAAGTTGTTGGGCTTAGATATGATATTAAGTCATCGTCCTCAATCGATGTCATTGCAAAAAGAACTGAAGACCGTTCCGGTATACCGGAACTACCCCATACACGATGGAAACGTGCGGTTGACCTGCTCAGGCAAACCTGCACTGGTAAGCTCTACGGTAGACCGTAACGTGTATGGTAATTATACTTAGAGCAGCGCAATATCGGGTATCTGGGTCATATACTAAGGGGGCAAAATTTCGAATTCCCCAGCTCTTACTCGAAGGAAGGATAGAAGGCTGAAAGGGCATCGGACGTAAACAGCTATCATGGCTTAGGAACATCAGGAACTGGAGCGAAATCAAAAAGTTTGGTGATTTGGTGACATGTGCCAAGCAGCAATAAACAAAACATTAACAATTGCTCAATAAAGGATAATTCGCCTACGCACATAGGTGTAAGGCAACAGAAGAAGAAGGCTTATATTTTATGTGTGAATAACTCTACAATAGGTTGATATTTTGATCACTCATAATAAAAATTAATTTCAGTTCATTGATATGATCAACTATATGATCAACTTTGTGCAACTGATCCTTTTGGTAGAAAATCCAAGAAGTGATCCGATTAGCATTTTCTTATTGAAATGGTTTTACTGATTAGTTATGGTATATGGTATATATGCATAATATTCGAAACCCTTATAATGCATTGAAATAGTATATAGAAAGAGTGAGGGCTTATTAGATAGATTTTCTCGAAAACATGAAAAAAAAGCTTTACAAGATGTCAATACCAAATAGAAAATAGGCTGACAGAGCACCATTTTCCTTGCATTTGAGAAAACAGCACAATTATAAGCGTACAAATATATAAACAAACTAAATTTATTGTGCAGTTATTATCGGTATTGGAGTGGTAACGGAGCAATGACGCGAACAAATAGCTCTTGTCCAAATGTCAAGCACACCTTCACGTTGGACACTCCGTTACATACCTAACGAGGTTCTGGCGACCGAGTATATTCGCTATAACCTCAACATCGGCAATTAGACCGCAGCTTAACACCAGAATCGAGGCTTGTCTGGACGCTACAACTGACAATTCCAGCATCAGAAACGGAACCAGCAGTCAGGGTATATTTATCTTGTATAGGATTGTATAGGATTCACCCTAAATCTCCTGATTGTGAATCCTATACAGCATAAATATACCCTGACACACTGAAGACATCCATTTGACTCAAACAACGGGCTCAAAGGGCTCAAAACTAGCAATTGTTGAGCAAATAGACACGTTGCGAAAATATCGTCACATAAACAATCACACGAATTCAACTCACCACTCGACCTCGTATTCGTCGACTTTGAGAGAGCCTTTGACACGCTACATCAAGCAACCATATCGGATTCTCTACCAAGATACTTCCTGGAGAGTATCACATGCCAACATGGTCAGCGACCTAATATCAACCAATCAATTCCGGCGTGAAGCACCTTACCCCTCTTATTCAACATTGACACCGTACTAACAAGAATAAGCCGCGTAAAGCGAGACACATCCTGGACTCACCACTCTACCTAGTATTGCTGGACTTTGACTGAGCCTTCGATACGCTGCACCAAGCAACCATATCGGATACTCTACCAAGATAGTTCCTGCAGAGTATCACATTATGTCGTGCGACGCGCCGCCGCTCAGAAATGGGACTGGGCGGGACACGTCGCAAGAGACCAGGATAAGTGGAGTGGTAAACTAATTCGATTTGGACCGTGGAGCAGCAGAAGGAGGATAGGAAGACCGCAAAAGAGATGGAGCGACGACTTGAAACGAGCGGTAGGACTGAACTGGAACCAGGTGGCACAAAATCGTGACAACTGGCAAAGTAAGAGGGAGACTTATAACCAAAGGGTAGAAAACAGCTGAAAAAATTCACAGGCCAACGTGGTCAGCGGCCTAATATCAACCAATCAATTCCGACGTGAAGCAAGTGTGCATCCTGTCATCCCTCTTATTCAACATTTTTCATGACACTGTACTAACAATAATAAATCGTGCGGCATATCCTGGGGTCTAACCGCTCTCTTAGAGGATTCGGACTACTCAGATAATATATTCCTCGCGCATACTTTTGAAGATGCGCAATCAAAACAAGAAGCAGTAGCGCTGGAGGCTGAGCAAGTTGTGTTACGAGTACCTAAGCCTAAACCTAAGCCAATTCAAATCAATGAGGTTAATGTCCAACAACACACCTCCCACCGTAAAAGGATACACCGTCGAAAATGTTACTACATACTGTGGGAGCAGTATCAACAACAGCGGAAGGACAGAAGAAGACATCCAAGCATGGATTCTAAAGGCACAACTCTGTTGGTACATTCCAAAACATCTCATCATCATCATCAGCATATGGCGCTACAGCCTAAATCTATCCTTGGCTTTCTCGATGCTAGCTTAGTGCTAGTTTTAGTGGATGCTAGTACAGACTTGAATGGGGTAGTCTGTCCGACGCCCTTCTCGCCTGTAATCGTTGTGTATCTTTTCTCATCTCGCCCTCTCAGTCCAACCTTGGCCACCCTACCGGTCGCCTACCTTGCGTTCTTGCGTTCAGCACTCTCTTTGCGAGTCGCGAATCGTCCATCCTCAGCACGTGTCCGGCCCATTGCAGACTTTGCAGCTTTATAAATGTGGATATGGGCGGCTGTTTGTATACGTCATAGAGCTCGTTATTATGTCTGGGCCTTCGTACGTTGTCATCCATGATCGATCCCAGTATTCTCGGCAGACAAGATGTCTACTGTGCTCTTTGTTTTCTCTGTCATAATTCAGGTTGCACTGAAGTAGCACGCGATGGGTCTTTTCTTCGTTTTATATATTCGCAGCCTGGTTTTTCGGTGGACGCTATTTGATTTTAGTATTCCCGAAATTGCGTAGTAGGCTCTGTTCACCGCTAGAATTCTGCGGCGTATCTCTTCGTCCACTGTCCCGTCCCTGTTAATCTCCACTTCCAGATACACAAATTTGTTGACTGTCTCAATGTCATCCTGGAGCCGAATGTCTGGCCCGTTTCTTCGCCTTTGTGTCATTGTCTTTGTTTTGCTAATGTTTATTTCGAGCCCGCTGTCTTTGCCAAGTTATTTTAACTGTGTATCTGTCTGTTGTGCCGTATCGACCCTTCTGCTCATTATGTTGATATCAACCGCAATTTTCAAAGTTGATATTAATCATCCGCAAGTGTCCGATAATTCCACGACCTTGTTGGTGAGAGATTGGCTCTGCCTACTCCCATTTGTTTTATGACATACTCTAACGTGATGTTGAAGCGTTTAGGTGCCAGCCCATCTCCCTGCATCAAACCTTTCGTTATTTTAAATGGATCCGTTAGCTGGTTTTGGATCCGTATTACGGCTTCTGATTTTTCCATTGTTGCCTTAATTATTCTTATCAGCTTGGTCGGTATATTTAGCTGCTGCAATCTCTGGTAGAGGCTGTTGCGGTTAATAGAGTCATATGCCTGTTTGTAGTCGATAAAGACGTTATGTATATCGATGTCGTATTCCATAAATGGTATGGTATGATGTCCTGAGCTCCCATGCTTTGCTCATTATCTGCTTTACTGTGAAGATCTGGTCGACAGTGGATCTATCTCGTCTGAAGCCTGCTTGGTATTCTCCGATGAGCCTCTCTGCGTGTGGTTGTAGGCGCTTATTGATGATGTAGGTAAGTATCTTATGCGCCGTGCACAACAGACTAATTCCGCGGTAGTTGTCGCATTTTAGCTCGTCTTTCTTCGCCAAAACATATGTAAGTCACTAATCTGCTCGTTTAACATCAAAATCCGTTTGTTCGACTTTAATGTCAAATCTGCACGGATGTAGGTACTGCTTCTGTACGCATGCGAGAGGTGGAAGATGACGAAAACTTTAAAGTTTTTTTTAAAGTTTGTCGGTCAACAGATTCCTCCGCGTGAAAAACCCTCCGTTTTTCAAAAATCCTGCTGTCTCTTCCTGTTGTGGTTTCACTTGGAGGTAGGAGCTTGCACGATGCAACTGGTGTTGTTTCAAAAGTTGATAAAATTGGTGTTAAGCCTATGGTTTCATTTATCGAATTATATAGCAACCTTATAGAGAAATTATGTTTTAAAAATGATCTCTGCTATGTTCAGAAATGATCTCTGCCATGTCAGGTGAATTTCTAAAAAGCTTTGGATATTTGAATATTCATGTAAATTTCCCACAGAAAACCTCTCCGAACTTCTAATCTTCCTCTCGGTTAGTTAAGTTGGCCGGTTGTCTTCTTGATCCAGCCAGTGATGGGACTGTTGACTACTGATTCTTGCTCTTTGCGGTTGCGGTGTGAGGCAGGATTTAAATATTTGTCAGTATGGGTGGATTCAAGAAAAACTTTTTACTTATAGCTGTTGTAAAACTTATCTGATTTATTTTGCTTCAAAACATCTATACTTGCCGCAGCGACCCCGTGGAGCTTTGCCAAATTTTACTTTTGTAAACAAAGTTGCAAACAAAGTCTTTAAAAAGACTGATTTATGGATAAAATGTATTCACTAATTTTAACTAACAATAGACTCGAGAGCACGTGGCATACAACCAGACTGGTCGACTGGTTTAAAGTTTCGGTTGCGTGATCTACGCTTCAAAAGCGTTTGTACTGACAAATAGGGAATTATCCCCCTTAAAATCACGTGAAGATCACGCAAGATAATTACTCCATCGGGTGGCTGCGGAAACTATAGAAAGACATTTGCTGCTGTTCTACCACCATAATGTATTTGATGTAGTTGTATTGTGAAATAAGGTGCATTAGAAATGTGTAAAATGTCTACAACGGGGAGAAATTACAAAAGTGGCAATTGCTTTTTCCTGACGATAAAGACAGAAGAAACAGAAGAAAGAACAAGTGATCACCAATGCAGAGTTGTTGCAGTAAACAAAGCAGGAGCCCATCGCGCGTACCAAAACGAAGAGAAAGTGGGGGTGGCTAAGCGACACCCTACGTAGATCCAACATTGCAAGGGTTGGGACCTATTCAACATTGCAAGGGTTGCAAATAAACCTCAAGCAAGTCGTAGTAGAGGACGCCCCAAAATTATATGGCGAAGCACATTGGGAAAACTTGGGGCGAAATCAAGGCGGCCGCCCAGAACAGAGTCTGGTTGCGAAATCTTGAGGAGGCTATATGTTCCGAATTCGAATGATGAAACCCAATATATATATATATATATATATATATATATATATATATATATATATATATATATATATATACATATATTGCACATGCGCGAAAAGTACTTCTTGACGCACGTTAATACGAGAAATGCCATAACCTGGGCAACGCACGCTAATATTCAATATCGCTAGGTTACATTAAAAAAAAACCGGCCAAGTGCGAGTTGTGACTCGCGCACTGAGGGTTCCGTACAAACTTGTAAGTAAGGTATATTTTTTTTGTGGAGGACTTAACTATATGCAACCCATATGCTTCTGGTGCCTGACAATACCACGCAACACATTAGTGTATTTTCATAAGTTTCTAATAGTAAATTCGCATTTTTCTTGTAATTAAACTACATATTAACAGTTTTCAGATATTTCCCTTTACATGTGCTGTAAGACACCGCTTCTTGCCAAATTTCATGATTCCAGGTCAACGGGAAGTACCCTATAGGTTTTGATTCCCTTGTGAAATCGCAAAATATGCGACATAAACGGTCATAGCTTTTGATCGCATTGACTTACAAGTTTGATTTTTTTCACAGCGGAAAGAGACCGCAGACCCGAGTATTTGATACAAATTTCAACTTGTTACCTCTACGTGTTCCTGATAAAAATGGTCTTGACAGACAGACAGACGGACGGACGGACAAACAGACAGACAGACAGACGGACAACAAAGTGATCCTATAAGTGTTAAAAGTTGAAACAAATAAATAAATAAAATACAATTTATTTAAAATCATAATCAAGACCTCAATATTAAAAAAGTGACGTGAAAGTGCCAGAAATTTTTTCATTTCAAAATAATAATAAAAATTAAAGAAAATGAATGTAAATTATATGGTGATACCGGAGACTGAGGAGAGTTCTTACGACGAATCGACACAACCGGAGACAATTGAAAAACCAAATCCTCAATTTTTGATTCCATTTTTTTTTGGATGGCCGCTGGATCCCAAACATGTAAGTTACATCCCTTTGCATGAGTAATAAAAAATATTGTTTGTAACACGCGCGGGTATGAACAATTGCCATCTCGAGCGAATGTGCGCACACACTTTGATCATGCGCCCAATCTCGCTCTCGCGTCAAATTGACAACTTACCGCCCTAGTTACAAAATATACTTATCTGTATTAGATATCCAGCTTATGAATATAAATTTTATTTAGAATATTGGGTGAATATTAGTGTGTAAATTTACAATTTTTTAATTTAATTAAATTTCAACGTTTTATCATTTATATAGTTTGAGTTTTCTCTCAACAGAAAGAATTAGCAAGGAAGATAAAATTCCAAAAAGCAAGATGAAGAATGCTGGTGCAACCTGCTCAAGTTCAATTTGCAAAACATTCGCACTAGACAAGCATTCCGTTGTTTGAGCTTGCCAAATCAAGGATTCTCTTCGCATTATTCCACGTTCCATCATCTTCCGATAACTAAAACACACGAAAAATAAACATAATTAAACAGAAATTAATTACATTTTGTTATATACGTTATAGAGAATAATTTTCTATATTGCGAGTTCTTCTGTGCCAACACGTAGATTTTACTCGGTTTGAAGACGTAAATTTCGCACAAATCGCAAATTTCAGCTCCGTCGAATGTTTTTGCGATCAGCGGATATCCTGTAGCTGGTTCAACATGGTAGGCAAAACCTCCTTGCTTTACTTTCGCTATTCCATCCTCCGGCGTGAAAAAATTCTTGGACTTTCCAGCCACCAGAATCTTTTTATCCCTCAAATATATAATATCGGGATCTTCAGAAGTCTAAAAAACATTAAATAATATATAAAGTCTTAAAACATGATTTTGCTAAGAACTATTCAACTTTAATTTATGACTATAAGGTAGACTTCCGAGCAAAGCGGCTTTGTCGTCACTAACGCAGCGATACTGACGCGGCGACATAGAGATAATATTTTGCTCTATGGCGCCATTCAAGCGCAGCGACAATGACGCGCTCAGCTTTAGTGCCATAGTCATGGCACCTCATACATTTCGATTGTGCATAATACTATCGCTATGTCGCCGCGTCAGTATCGCTGCGTTAAGGTAGACTTCCGAGCAAAGCGGCTCTGGCGTCACTAACGCAGCGTCAAAGCCGCTGCGACATAGCGATAGTATTATGCACTATGGAAATGTATGTGGCGCAATTCGAGCGCAGCGACATTGACGCGCTCAGCGTCAGTGCGTTAGTGACGTTGCGCTCGAATGACGCCTCATACTTTTTCATAGAGCATAATACTATCGCTATGTCGCCGCGTCAGTATCGCTGTGTTAGTGACTCCAGAGCCGCTTGGCTCGGAAATCTACCTTAACTATTATAAAGAAGTGTCAGTTATATCTCAATATAGAGATTTTATCAACGTGTTTCAATTTGTGCATCATAATCATTGCATTTTTTTTAAATTTACTTTAAATAATCTCTGTGTGTATGAAATGTCTTCCATTCCGAGTTCTAAATTGCTATGAACCAATTCTCCGATTGTAGAAAAGGCTTGAGTTCGTGAGTTTATTAAATCAGAGACTATACTAGATGTGTAATAATTATAGAGCAACAGAGATAAAACCATTAGATTCAAAATTACAATTCTTCCCGTTAGATTTTGCTCATCCGTTTCAATATCTAAAACACAAGAAACTTTATAAATAGTTTGCCAAAAAATATACTCATATGAATGGTTTTAATTGCACACATTTACTAAAAAAATCAAATTGTTTGAAACATTTTCTATTTTAATTACCTTGTTGGCAGAATGCGGCTAGGGTGTTGAGAATGGAACTAGACCAGGAACCCTTTTCGCTGTCTGTTTCATTAAATTTGGTGAGAACAGTGAAAGTAATTCGAAGGAATATACATAACAAAATGCAGAAAAGCAAACAAATGTACCAAGTTTTTGTGGCAAAAGGATCAAAGAATTGATTGCGAATTTTTCCAATTGCACTCGGATTACGAAATATAAAACATGTGCTAAAAACAAAACAAAAACAGTTATTTACATTAGAGTGCGGAAAAGTTTATTTTATAACGCGACAGCTCGTTTGTTTCCCCATATTAGCTTTTTTTAGCCGACAATTATTATTTAATAAACAAATAGATTTAGATCATTTACAATATTGTAAATTATTTAATTTTGTTTGGCACAATATTTCAAAGTACGGACGGCTACTATGCGGTAAAGTGAATTTACCGCATAGTAGCCGTAACATTGTGTGTAAAAATCTAGTTTTTCTTGACATATACACGATGTCAAAGCTTGCTTTACAATTCAGGAGGCTAAAAATGTTATTTTGTGCGAACTAAGTAGATTAGTATTTTAACCTTTGATGAACAAGATTTTAGAAAATCTGAATGAAATTTGTCAGAATCAGTTAAAAAATCAGAAATTTGAATGTGGTGACTTTTGCAATATTTCGAGGTGGTTTAAAAAATATCCCACCATTGTCAAAACGGCATTTAAAATAACATCACCAAAAAACGTGGAAAACATTTAATATTGCCGTACCTTAAAGGGTTAACTTGTGTGCTTTAAAACGTACCCAAAATAATAAGTAGATATTAAATAATCTACAGCTAAAACTCTTTCTCTAGTCATAATTCCAGAAGTTGATGCAACATCAGCCATTTTGTACCAAAGGTGATGAGTTAATCCTCCTTCGATTCCACTTGCTGATGAACCATACCAAGCACGTGTTGTTAAAATTTTATTTCTTAAATATTTTATAAAAGCAATTGTTCGTTAATGCACGGATATTAATAGTTTGTTACTTACTTAAAGTTATGAACTTCGACAATGTGCAAAAATAAAGCATAGTTTAATTTATTTACAGAATCGTCTTTGCTCTTTCTATCAACTAAATATTCTTCAGGTGGTGTAGTAATATTCTTGCTTATCTGTAAGAAAGTCCATACAGAGAAGACATAAACATTTGGTAAAATTTACATACTACAGTTGTAGATCGCAAATGCAATCCAGACAAATCCTTCCTCCGTTCATAAAAACTTCTTTCATCCAAGATTGTGAAACTATCTTTCCTAAAATCCATCATCTTATTTATTTCTATATTATTTTTTATTTTCACTGCCCCATTGACGTCTCCAAAACCAGGATTGTAAACATCGTAAATTTCGTACATTTCCCCGTGTTTTCTTACAATAGACACATCAGAATCCAATCTCAAATTCACATTTATGAATGTATCGAATATGGAAGAATTTTTATTTGCGAGAATTAGCCATTTGTAATTGTTGCTGAATCTTGAATGCCATCGGTTTATCTTCAAATCTTAAGGATACACATAAAATTAGATAAATAGTTTTACTAAATTTAAAATTATATACATAATGGGTAGAATTGATGAAAAAACCATCCTACGTTATAGAAAATCATACAAACTTAAAACAAACGGAACACAGCCCGAATATATAAATATATTCAGCTTTTCTGGAGCTCTATAAAAATTATTGAGTCTTTTTAGGACTACGGAAGCAATTCTCACATAAAATTTGTAAGTTATTTTATAGCTCTTAGTCCACCTTCGTGGCACTCAACAAAAACCATAAAAATAACATTGTTTTTCAGATCATGTTTTTCCAATACCTTAAGTGGATAGCCATCTGTGGACGCGTTTCGAGATTTATCTCTCGTTAGCACAGCTTTGCTTCCATGAACAATAATTTGTAAACCACTCACTTGAAAACCCATGTGGTGTTTAAGGTTGGATGTATCTAACCCTAACAAACAAAGTTATGTTCATGGAAGCAAAGCTGTGCTGATGAGATATGGCTATCCACTTAAGGTATCGGAAAGACACGATCTTAAAAACAATGTTATTTTTATGGTTTTTGTTGAGTGCCACGAAGGTGGACTAAAAGCTATAAAATAACTTATAAATTTCATGTGAGATTTGTTTTGGTAGTCCTAAAAAGACTCAATAATTGTTATAGAGCTCCGGAAATGCTGAATATATTTATATATTCAGACTGTGTTCCGTTTGTTTTAAGTTTGTACATAATGGATATTTAGCACTGTATTCGTGTTTGCTAGAAAGTTTCATAATTTGTATTTAATACCTACTCCACACTCTCGCGAGTAACTTCGGCGAGTATCCTCGCAGAAGTTGTTCGAGGCGAGGAACTCGCATGCACTCTCTCGCCTTACTTCGCGAGGACCTCAGTGCCATGACTGACACCGAACAGGTAGTACCTGCCGCTGCAGCTATTTGTATCTTTAATTGCTGCTGCAGCTATTTCTGCCTTTAATTGCTATTGCAACTATTTGCGCTTTCCTCGTATTCGTGTTACATGACTCGGGTACGCAAAACCGCCTTTGGAGCCAAGTTAGCGAAGGCGAGGCGAGGAAGCACAAGGAGGGCTAAGCAACAACCTCTCTTCAAAAATATACAAGAACTATAGAACCATATAGGTACAAACCTATACGCATATACATAACTCAAATAATTTTTTATCCTAAATACTTAATAACTTTACTTACTAAAAAAAAACTTTAAATCTACCCACCCCCTGCTATTTCCATCTTTTCACTTTACTTAAAAATGACAGTCTCTTGCCGCTTTCGTCTATGCATTCACTCTATTCCTTCCCTAGCGCTCTCTCTAGTCATTCCACTCAGCCTTCGAGCATTCATCCTGTACCTTCTTCCACGCTCTTCACCGCCACACCTAAATCTTGCCAACATGATCCTCCGACTCTACTACTCAATTATCAGGTAATCGGCCGTGCATTTGTAGCTGTCTATCTCTCTATTCAGTCCATAAGCCTTCTGCAGGGTGTGGTGGCAACAATTTGCCACGCTCGCAATGACTTCTCGCCAGCGGTCTCTATCTTGGGCAGATCTCATACTTCCTGCCCCGTCCCGTCAGGGTTTTTGTCCGGTCTATCCACCGTGTCGGCCTAAAGCATGCACTGACCCAACTGATAACCTTACCTGCACATGGTGCACTCTGCTAGCAACTAAGTTGGTTGATGAGCAAGGCTCTGTCGACCGAATGACTGCCGGTATAAGCAGTCCCTTTCCTGGCAATCAACAGCTTCGAGTAAAGGAATCAACATGAAGTAGGGCACTCTCTTGTCCTGGGGGTGAGAAAAAATCCCCCGAAGGAGGAGGAACCAACCAGAGTGGTCAACGGCATAGGCAGGCAAGGGGAAACCACCTGATTATCCTCCCACGAGCACATCAATGACAGCTGTCTATAGTCTTTGTGAAATTTGCTACTATTTATTTTGAATTGGCGCTCTTGGCAGTCCATCTCTAATAGCCTGTCCCTTAGCATCACTTTCCATTGAGCACCCTTACTTTTTACTCTTCCAGCCTCTCGGAATAAATCCCACCTCTCTCATATAATTTCCTTTTTGCTGGGCCCTTTTGATCTTGACCTCCTCTTTCGTTCCTCAGACCTCACCCATACAATAATACATTTCGTATACATACCTTCCATATCATCTGCATGTTGCACTAAATTTTCCATCAAACTTTTCTATCCATCCCAGATTCGAGCTGCAGCCACCCAAGCTTTCTTTGTCACATACTATACGTACTCTCTATTACTATCCCCAAAAACACACCCCAAATACATAAACATTCGCACAGAGTATTTCTCTACCCTGCCTTTCAAATCCTTTTTTCCTATACTGTCCACCCCTTTTAAACCACAACCACTTTGTTTTTCTTTCATTCACACTTAATTTCCTGTTTTCTAAGTACCAAATTTGCCTTTCATTCACCTCTTTCATCTCACTCGCAAACTTTGCAAACACAAACATGTCATCCGCATAAGCCAAACCCCACTTCTTTTTCCCGATCAACACTCCTTTGGCTTGGTCGGACTGTACATTTTTCTTCTTATTCGCCACATAGAGGTTGAAGAGTCTGGGACCCAGCAGGTAACCTTGTCTCAAGCCCTTCTTCACCTCACAATAATCAGATTCCCACCCGTCCACTCTTACCTAGTGCACTGTTTCCTAATACAGGAGTTCGTTACAGTTCTTCTATAACTAACTTCTCTTTGTAGCTTCCAGGAGCTTCTTTCCAAGCTTCATTGTCGAGCCCATCCAATCTTCCCGTTTTTCTTGGCTTTATTGATGTAATAACTTCTTCAACCTCCGCCTCTGTAATATGCTCGAGATACTCTTCTCAGCCAGTCTACTGATTGACCCACTCTACCTGACTGCCTCACCGCCCGTCCTAGCAATATCATGCTTTTGCCACTCCTCTATCGTTTGCCATTGGGTATTCTTTCCTTCCTTCCTCTTCTCTCTGTAACGCATTTCCATAGCTTCGCTGTTTTAATTTCCATTTTTTGCTGCCTATCCTTTCTCTCCCGATCTTCCCCTTTTACTTCTCTTCTTCTTCTTGTTTCAAATAGGCTTACTTTGAACCACGCTTATTCAACTGTTGGGCTTTGATCTTTTCCCAGTATTGTCGCATCTTCTGCCGGTGTTCTACTTTCCCTCTCTTCAGTCCAGGGGGTACTTTTCCTTTGGGTTTTTCCTGAAATCCTCGGACTTCCTTCAGGGTGCGTCTCACAGACTGTCTGTTTTGGAGATGTGTTATTCCCAGTTCTTTAATATCCTTCTCGATTTCTGTCAACCAAGTGGTACGAACTTTCTTGTTTTTCCAGGAGGTGAACAGATAGTTCGTTAGTGGGTTTGGAGGCAATCTTGCAACGTGGCCATAGAAAGCTATCTTTCTTTTCCTCGCACAGTCAGAGAGCCTCTCAATATGTTCGTAGAGCTCAGAGTTATGTCGCCTTCGGAATTCACCATATTCCTTTACCGGGCCTATGAACTTCCTGAGGATTCTCCTCTTACAATTTCTCTACCAGACCTCTTCGGTTCAAGACACTCCATGATATACTCGAAAGACACTCCATGGCATACTGGGCTTCTGGTCGTAAGACTGATGTGTGGTGCTTAAGTTTCAGGTTGTGTGACACGCATTTCTTGTTGTAGGTGTTCTTAGTCAGTCGATAGGCAAGTTCTAACATATTGACTCTCATGGATAATGATGCTCTTTCTGATAAGTTGGGTTCAATCCATTCGCCGAGATACTTATATTTGTCAGTGCTCTTGATGTTCCCCTGCTCTAGTAACGTCTTTCTGTTTGCTTCTTTGATGTGGTTGAAGAATTCTGTTTTCTCCAGCGACACTTGAAAACCCACTTTGGTAGCCTGTTTTCCGAGGCAATTTACCTGCATTGTTACCAACTCAAGAGAATCAGCAATCAGTGTAATGTCAACCAGTCCATCGTTCTTACGTCTCAGGTTGATACTATTCTGAACACCCAAGTTGATCAGTTCCTTGTGCCATTCTCTCTTAACCTTTTGACGGACACAGTTGAAGATAAGTGGGAAGAGTCCATCTCCTTGTCTCGCTCCAGTTTTATTTCGAAGCTTTCGGAGATTTGGCCTCTAAATTTTACCTTGGAATGGGTGTAGGTCAAGGTTTCTAGGATGAGTTTGCGGGTTTTGTTGTGTACACCTAGTTCCTGAAGTACTTTATTAAGTGTTTCTCTATAAATGGAAACGTAGGCCTTCCTAAAAAACAAAGGTGACGACCATCTTACGGTTTATCATGTTGGAGTATGCAAGTACAGTTTTAAGATTGAGGATCTGTTCAATATAGGATCGGGTCTTCCTGAAGCCTCCCTGATATTCTCCCAGTTGACTATCCACCTGATTTTCTGCCCTTGTTTGTAACGCCTTGGAGAGACTCTTGTATGTTACCGGGACGAGAGAAATTCCACGGTAGTTGTTTAGATCAGTATTTTTTTTTCTCTAATTTTTTCAGTTCCACTTTCGTTTCTAGTACTTGCTCTTTAGGTTTACTCTTTAAGTAATGGAAAGGTTACTACTCCCTCCCAACTTCACTATCGTATTATTATCTACCTAGAGAGTTTTCCTTGAATTTCTTGCTGACAAATGCTGATTTCATTTTCCTTACCATCATGTCTATATCGTCTAAAGAGCTCGACTCGATATCTATATACGTGCATCCACTCACGCAAAGCAAATCGACGTCCCTTTGAATCAAGCAGTCCGCCTAATAACAGGTTGCCTGAAGCCTGCGCCACTTCATCAGGTATACTCTCTCGCTGGGATAGCACCGCCTCACATCAGGAGAGAGATAGCCGCTGAGGCAGAAAGGGGACGACAAGAGACCGACCCAAGGCACCCGCTCTATGGCCACCAACCAGCTAGACCCAGACTCCGATCCCGCCACAGCTTTTTGGCCAGAACAGCACTTTGCAAGTCTATCAGGAAGCCAGAAGGCTCCAGAAATGGCGCGCTGAGGCCCAAGACCCAATCACCCAACAAAAAGAGGAGCTGGCACCGGGACATTTTCTCCCATACCCAATCTGGAAAACGCTCAACAGACTTCGCACAGGAGTCTCGAGGTGCAGAGATAACCTGCAAACATGGGGAATGCTACCAGAGGACGAAAACCCTCAGTGTTCCGGCGGAGAAACGCAGAATCCGCTACACCTGCTGACCTGCACCTACCTGTGACAGAACTGCACAGGGAACGACCTAATTTTAGCAAATGACAAGGCGATCAGAGCCGCAAACTTTTGGAAGGACATAGTGTGATCCGAACACGAATAGTTGTAGTAGACTCTATATACTCTAATTTCTTTCTGTATTCTTCTAATCAGCATCTTTAGCTCACCTGGTCACCCATTTCTTCGTCCAATCTTCTCTTTCCCTTTGCAACTTCAGCGACACCATTGCCGGCATGTAGTCCGAATGTAGAACCTCACCGCACTCTCGTTCCTCGCTCAACTATATGCTACTTCGGGAGAGTGTAGAGCAACATAAAATATTCTACAGGTTATCCATAATCGTTTTATACAACATTTATAATAAATAGTTAATCAACAATTTGTAGGCATTTCTATCATTTTGGAGAAACTTTTTTATTTGCCACTGGCGGAGGTCGACAAACAGCCGTTCGCTAGCCACATGCTGCTCATTGAATAAGTATTTGCGACTCTAAATTTTCTCGAATTTTCTACCGAATTCACGATGCCATAACTTTTAAACGGTTCATCATAGAGACTTCTAAATGCATTAATCGATTCTCTGTCTCTCTGTAGCTCTTACAACCTATGGTGGGTCTTGGCTGACTCAACAACTCTCCTCCATTGGACTCTGTTCATCATTAGTTTCTCTGCTTCCATGATAATCAGGGATCTAAGATCTGATGCTATGTTGTCTCTCCATCGTAGTCGCGGTCTTCCTAGTGGTCTTCTGCCGGTCGGAGCCTGTTCCCATACCATTCTACCAACTCGTCCATCCTCCTGTCTCTTTACATGGCCGCCCATCTCAGTCTTTTCGCTTTTATCGTTGTTACAATGTCTGGTTGGTCATGTAGTTCTTCTATTTCCCTGTTTTTTTCTGCGGCATAGTGGTGTAGTTTATAGGCCCGTATATACACCGTAGTATTTTTCTCTCTGCAACTCTCAGTCTGTTTTCGTTCTTTTTGTCATTGTCCAGGTTTCGCAGGCGTAGGTCATAATCGGTCTTATAATGGAGTGGTATATTCTTATTTTTGTCGTCCGAGATACATTTTTTGATTTAATTTTTCTCTGCAATGCAAAACAACATCGATTGGCACTTTGTATTCTGTTGTTAATTTCTTTGGTCTTATTATTGTCCGACGTGATAGTGACACCCGGATATTTAAATTCCTGGACTCTTTCGAAGTTGTATTTGTCCATCGTCCCATTTTGTCCTATCCTATCCCTACGTTTAGTCCTTGATGTGGTCATGTACTTGGTTTTACTCTCGTTTATTTTTAGGCCCATATTTTCCGCTGCAGATTCTATTTTTTTAAATCTGCTTTAACGTTCCTGGTTGTGCTTACAATGATGTATGTCATCCGAAAAGGCCAATATAAGACGCGGGCCCCGATTTCTAAATAGCAGTGTCTCCATTTTTGCCTCCCTCACTAACTTCTCCAGAGCTATATTAAAAGAGGAGTGCGGAGATTGCGTCTCCCTGTTTCAGGCCATTATTTATCGTAAAAAAGGTTGATAACTTTCCCCCGATTCCTACTGCACTTTTGGAGCCTTTGTTAAGCTGACAAGTTTTCTCGGAATTCCCAGTTCCATCATAGCATTCCACAGCTCCACCCTCAAGACGTTGTCGTACGCTTGTTTGAAGTCGATGAAGAGTTGATGTATGACTTTATCGTGATCATGTCTACTGTTGATCTTCTTTTTCTGAACCCAAATTGGTAGTCACCTAGCTGGTGTTCAACATAGGGAGTTTGTCTTTCGAGAAGTACCAGGGACCAGACCTTGTATCCCGTATTTATCAATGAAATTCCCCGATAGTTGGAGTAATGTAGTTTGTCGCCCTTTTTGTTTAGGGGCACGATGACACTCTCTTTCCAACTACTTGAAATTTTCTCTTCCTTCCAAATCGATTCACCATCACAAAATAGGTCAGAGAACTCAGCCATCGATCCATGGAAGCACTCTTATATCGACTTTAAACAAGCATTTGACAGTCTGTGGCACATAGGCCCCATGGCACATAAGCCCTAGGTAAAAGAAAAGACACAAATGTACCACGAAAGCTACCGAGGCTAACATAAATGACAATGAAGAACACAGAATCTGAAGTAATGAGACAAGAGGGTGCAACTGTAGTGTTCGAAATCAATCTTCACGTAAGACAGGGTGACGGATATAATATTATATAATTCTGTTATGGACACCTGCTCGTCAATTTTTAAATCCTTCAACTATAGCTAATCACATTGCCAGAATCGCTTTTAGGAATGTAAACGAATTGTTAAACATTGTTGATTATCATGTTCACCAATTCGTCTTCATTAAAAACAGTTTCCACATTAAATTCCTTGAGCGTGTTTGACCGTGTTAAACCAAAACCGTACAAATAAAGTCGAGAAATCGTCGCCACCAGAAATACAATTTATAATCTGCAAGTCGAGAAATGGACGCATTAAATGTAAGAACCTTAACTCGAATATTTCAATTATAATAAAGACTAAAAAATTCTCAGTAAATTATATGGTGTTTTGATACTTATCATTTCCAAAAATTCTTTTGAAGATGCACAATTTAAATCTAAGAAATATCCATATATATTATAAAAAACCGTGTCTGTTGAATTTTCCTTATAATTATTTAAAAATGAGTCTACGTCCACCATAGATGTTCGAATAAATTTTTGGCTTAACTCCTTCTGTAATTGTAGCAAATCTAAAAGAAATGCACATTATTAAATAATTTTGATTAAAATACGTCATCCTAATTGTTTGTTATTTTTTATTCAATTCACCCTTTTTGTTTGAACAAGAAAATATTGTAGCTAACTCCACATTTTTCACCAGAATGAAATTAGTAATTAGATTGTGTAAATTGCCATTGTTTCTTAATGGCAATAAAAGTATGAACAATATTATTAGTTTTAAAGAAACCATTCTAGCTAATAAGTTAATAAAATAGTTTGAATTTTAAACTGAAATTGGACACATATTACAATGTTTCATGTTCGAAATGATATTTCTTTGTGATTTTTTAAGTAGAAATAAATTTCTTTGAAAATTTACTAAATGGGATAATTTTCTTTTGAATTTAGCACTAGATTATTCTCTTTGTTGTATATTTACCTACGATAATCGAGAATTAAAATGTTTTAACATTTTCTTCAATTTTCGTTCTTTGTTTTACATAACTCTAAAGCCCACTATTTCTCATAATCAGTTTAACAAAGATTGTACACAAGAAAAGTAAATGTGAAATATATTGTGAAATTTTGTATCTGAAATTTTAATAATCTATAAAATACTTCATACACAATAATTCTTAGATTGAGATTTTGTAAGTAATCAATTAAGATTTTCTAAGTTAGAAGTAATTGATTCAATTTAAAAATTCAATGTAAAAATATTGCAAAATGATATAGCACTAGCTGACAAGCCCTAAATATAAAAGAGGACGTTTTAAAAGTTACTTTTCAATTCGGATTACTTCAACTTTACAAAATTGGAATTAGGTTTATGAACAAGTATGCTAGCCTTATCTAAACTTAAACTACAGCGGAATTAAGGAACCTGACATTATTATTATTATTATTTTTTACAATACACTAATCGAGTAAGACGCCTTCCCTGAACTAAAAAGGGGAAAAATTGTGTAAAAATGCGGTTTAAGACTTGACGAGCGTTACGTTTCTTTTTACGAGCTTTATAAAAGGTCCGCGGCTGTAGGTGCGTTTTAAAATTTTCACTTCTTCATAAAAAATTCCGTCCCTCTTGCGCGTCGAAACGGGAAATTGTCATTTTCTGTTGTAAAACTGAACGGACTTTCGACCCGTGTCGGTCTGCCGCAGGCAAGTCCCACACGGCGTCCTCCAGGTGCCAAAAACAGGAGATCGTTTCTAGCACCTTTGAGGAGCAATTTTGGTCCGCGGCTCGATTTTTTACTGCTTCATCTTGCCGCGTCGATTTCACGTTTTTTGACGTCATGCGGAAAAGTACGCGATCGTCGCTTCACCCGGTGCGGCGGAAAATGTATGTGAAAAAAAACGTTTTTTCCATCTCATCTATGAACGCCGCTCTCTTGATTGAGGAGCGCCGTGTCTCCAAATCGGTTCGTTCGATGCAAGATGTTTAGGTGGAATAATCTGGGACCTGCGGCATTCTATTCCCGCTATGGGTCAATTTTAACGCAAAAATCGGAAAAACGCAGTGTTTTTTCACCTAATGTGTGGGGATCCTTCTCCCGGTAAACCCATCAGTGGGATCGGGACCGGTCTGGCACCAATTGATTCGGCGTAGTGCCTTTTAGTTTGTTTTGGAGTTTAATTGCGATTGCGTACCGGATGGCGCCTTGACGCCCGAAAAATCATGTTTTGTAGACGTCCACGAGAATCCTCCGGGATTCGCAAAATTAAAGAGAAGGGCGTCGCGGTGGCGGTTTCTAAATAGAGAACAAAAGGGTCTATAAGGCGATAGGAACGACGCACCGCTCGATTGCATTTGGGGTTCGCGGCACCCGTCCAAACTCGAAACGAATTGAAAAAATTTGAAAAATGAAAAAAATGTTTCAACAAAAATTTTCTATCATTTCGTTCGAAAAATATGTGCTTTTTTCTGTTTTTTTCATTTTTTGAGAACATTAAAAAGTAGTAGTAGCGAAATCATTTTCAGCACACAGAAACTACACGATAATACGAACAAGTCGATGTGTAAATTGTCTGGAAACATTGAATAATTCGACAAGAAATTTCAAACTGAAATTTACCCGATTCTCGATTTGCTAAGTAGATGTCTCGGAAACGGTTGCGGATAATCAAAAACGGATTGCGGCATCGTTTTCAGAAGGTTATTCTCCTGTTAATACACTAAGAACGTCCGCCAGACATTCACGACTTTCCGAGATCTCTACTCGAGCGCCGAAATTTCTTAAATTTTTTTCAATTCTTGCAGACGATAGTGAACGGAAATAGCTAGCGAAATATTATTTGCATATCTGTAAACAGCAGCAAAAATTCTTTCAGAAATGTTTTTAAATTTTGTTGTAACTCAAAAAATAACGAATTCACCAAAATCGATTTTTTCGCATTTCGTCGATTCCGCGGTCTAGACTCCCCGTGTCGATGGTATTTCTTAACTGAAAGCTTTCTAGGGAGTATTATATACATTTTCCGACTACTTAGGGACGCTGAATCGATTGGTGAAGACTAGAAGTCTGTGTAGTGAGCCGTCCAAAAGATATGACAGCGTCAAATCAGTCGGAAATGTGTGATGGTACCGAGACAAACAATGATAAAAAACGCAAACATTTATAAAACTTTTTTATTTTTAATCATTTAACTGGAAACCCGTTTTAGGCGCTTCAATTTCCTTCGGATCACCAAAAAAAATCTCCAAATTTAAAAAAAAATTCAAACAAAATTTTCCATCATTTCGCTCGAAAAATATGTGCTTTTCCGGTTTTTTACGATTTTTTCAAGAACGGTAAGAAGCAGCGAAATCATTTTCGGCACACAGAAACTACACGACAAGACGAACAAGTCGATGTGTAAATTGTCTGGAAAGATCTGGAAAGAGAAAAGAATGAATAATTCGTCAAGAAATTTCAAACTGAAATTTACCCGATTCGCGATTTGCTAAGTAAATGTCTCGGAAACGGTTGCAGATAATCAAAAACGGATTACGGCAACGTTTTCAGAAGGTCATTTTCCTATTAACACACTAAGATTTTCCGCGGGACATTCACGACTTTCCGAGATCTCTACTCGAACGCCGAAATTTCTTCAATTCTTGTAGGCGATAGTGAACGGAAAGAGCTAGGGAAATATAATTTGCATAGCTGTAATCAGCTGCAAAAATGCTTTCATGAACGTTTTTAAATTTTGCTGTAACTTCAAAAATAACGATTTTGACCAAATCGATTTTCTCGCATTTCGTCGTTTCCGCGGTTTAGACTCCCAGTGTCGATTGTATTTCTTAACTGAAAGCCTCACAGGGAATATTATATATGGTTTCCGACTATTTTTGGGACGCTGAATCGTTTGCTGAAGACTAGAAGTCTCTGTGGTGAGCCGTTCAAAAGTGTTGACAGCGTGAAGTCAGTCGGAAATGCGAGATATTGAACAGCCAAAAAATATATGAAACTTGTTTATTTCTAACTTTAGAGCGAAATAAACTGGAAAACTATTTTCAGCAATTCAATTTCTTTCGGGTACCCAAAAGAAAAGTACGACAAAATTAAAAAAAAAAAATTCAACCAGAATTTTGAATGATTTCGTTCAAAAAATATGTCTTTTTTCGGTTTTTTCGATTTTTTCGAGAACTATAAAAAGCAGCAACATGATTTTCGGCACACAGAAACTACACGACAAGACGAACAAGTCGATGTGTGAACTGTCCGGAACGATTCAATAATTCGTCTAGAAATTTCAAACTGAAATTTACCCGATTCTCTATTTGCTAAGTAAATGTCTCGGAAACGGTTGCAGCTAATCAAAAACGTATTGCGGAAACGTTATCAGAAGGTCATTTTCCTATTAATACACTAAGATTTTCGCCGGGATATTCACGACTTTCCGAGATATCTACTCGAGCGCCGAAATTGCTTCAAAATTTCTTCAATTCTTGCAGGCGATAGTGAATGGAAAGAGCTAGCGAAATATAATTTGCATATCTGTAATCAGCAGCAAAAATGCTTACATAAATGGTTTTAAATTTTGTTGTAACTCGAAAAATAACGATTTTGATAAAATCGATTTTCTCGCATTTCGTCGTTTCCGCGATTTAGACTCCCAGTGTCGATTGTATTTCTTAACTGAAAGCCTCCTAGGGAACATTATATATGGTTTCTGACTAATTTTGGGACGCTGAATCGTTTGCTGAAGACTAGAAGTCTATGTGGTGGGCCGTTGAAAAGTTATGACAGCGTCAAATCAGTCAGAAAAACGAGATGGTGTATACCGAAAAAATATGAAAAATCCTTTGGAAAAGTAGTAAAATAACGGAATATTATTATTAGTTGGTTATTTTTAACAACAAAAATGTATAAGCGAAAAATTCTTAGGGGGGTAATTACCCGATTAAATCTAATGTTGCAAACAACTACTTGTTACTAGTAGTTGTACATTTTGTAAATGTTGTTACTAGTAGCTGTACATTTTCTTGTTATTAACAAGCATTAACTAAATAACATTGTTCTTAAGATCATTTCTTTGTATTTAAATTAAGTGTATTTCGTAATTAAGTGTATTATCCGTATTCCAGATCTATCTCTCATCAGTGCAGCTTTGCTTTCTTTAATTATAAATTGGAATACACTTACATGAACTTGAACTTGAACTTGTACGAGGTACTTGACTGGCAAGGTTATCTAAACTAAACAAAATATATTTTCTTTAAATAGGTGTCTGAAAGTGTTTAAGTGTCTGAAAAGTGTCTAAGTGCCTGAAAAATGAACATATTGGCTCTCTGATCTTTACAACTCTTTCTTTACAACTTGGCTCTTCTCACTTGAGAGTCTGCATCCATGTTTTAGAATAACCACCTTATTTATAACCATTTTGGAATATTTTACAATAATTATATTAAAATTTGAAATTGAATCAAACATTTTGATATTAAGAAAACTAATATTAAAAGCATTTATGCTTTTACACATATGTTAACTGACTTATAATTAATGTTTTATTATTAATTGAAAATATTTTGAATATATCTAAAATTTCTTTATAAAATTGAAAATGTTTGTATTGCTTTCGGAAATTGAATTTAGAAACATAAATTGCAAAACTAAAACATATATATATATATATATATATATATATATATATATATATATATATATATATATATATATATATATATATATTATTTATAGATTATGTATGAGAGAATTGAAATAATTTTAAATTACATAAAACTGAAAAACATACATTTCGTAACAATGTTGCTCAGTTGGGAAACAAACGGTAAAATTCCAGTTGTAATAAATTCAAAGTCTGCAATATTAATTGTGTATTTTCAGATGTGCTGAGACTCCAACAAAGTCTCAATTTAGTTGGCGTACGCTCGACTATATTTAACCAGAATTCTTCCCAATTTCATAATTTTGCAAACAATCATCTAACAATATCAAACTTTGACTGCATTGAAAATATACATACTTTTAACAATGTAAGAAAATATAATTATTACCTACGACTAGAAATATTATTTTAAAATTAATAACAATAATTATATTTTAACAGTTTTTAACAATAATTATGTATAATTTTATTTTAATTAATTTAAGTGCGCAAATATTCAGGCTTTATCCAACATTAATAAATGGTTAATATTTTCTGAAAACTTTTCAATGTTTGAAACAATCAAACTGCGAATGGATTCTGATATAACGATAATGAAACCTGATGGCCAGCTATTCGAAGTGTACAATCCAGGTTTTGGGTTTGGAGGTAAATTAACAATCGTAAAATATCTTAAAGGAATTGGAAGATATGAATACAGGAAAAACATGTCTGGTATTATTATGAGAGTTGCAAGCGTAATGTCTGGGAATTATAAAAATGTGCCCTTTGAAGACTATTTTATGGATTGCGAGGAGAAATTTTTAGATAATGTTCACAAATTGAATTATGGCATGTTTAAGCTGCTACAGCAAATTCATAATTTCAGGTAACACATTTAAGAATTCTAAAATTGTAACGCTCACATACAAACAAATTCCGACAGAGCAAACAAAACCTAATAATATTAGTGTCTATCGAGTATTATACAATTGTGTAATACTATACGTGGTCTGTTAGAAAAGTATCCGACCTTATTTTTTATTTTGAAAACCTGATGGATTTGGATCAAGCGCGCTTGCATGAGCCGACCATTGCAACGTTCGTGCGCATGCGTAATTTTTTTCCCGCCTGTAGATAGCGTCAGTTGCTGTCGAGCAGTGTTCGAGTGACGTAGTGTGTAGTGCTCTCGTCGGTTTTTCAATGCAAGAAAAATGACGGAACGACTGGAGCAGCGCTACTGCATCAAATTTCGCCAGACGATAACCAGGTGGAAACCATTCGGAAGATTCAGACGGATTTCGGTGACGATGCTATAGGCATCACACAGATTAATTACAATGCTCCAGCACATTCTTCGCACTTGGTTCACAATTATTTGGCGAAAAACCAGATTCCTCTAGTTCGACAGGCTCCTTACTCTCCCGATATGGCCCCCCGAGAGGTCGGGCTATTCCCCAAAGTCAAGAGGCAATTGAAAGGAACGCGATTTCAGACAAGAGAGGACATTATGGCTGCAACGACAGCCCAGCTAAAGTCGATTCCGAAAGAGGCTTTTTCGGAATGCTTCCAACAATGGCGGCACCGCTGGGAGAAGTGTGTGGAGTTCCAAGGAAACTACTTTGAGGATGATTAGGTTTCCATCGCTCTAGGTGTGCCAGTTTTTTTAACCGGCTAAGGGTCGGATACTTTTCTAACAGACCACGTATTAGTATTATACCCAGTGATAATTATCTAATCTTAGTATTATACACAGTGTTATACCATTATCTAATATTAGTATTATACCCATAATATTAGATCCAGTTCAGACAAGATTACACGCATTAAACAAAATTAGACAAAAGAACCGACAAAATTACTTGGTAATACCTGTTCGCGCTAATTTTAGTAAATCTGTATTTTTAATTTAACATTTGAATCGATTTCGGCACCGATCAACAGAAGGGGAAAGGTGTATCAAGCTGCGCCGAAATCGCGCGATGTACCTATTAATTTCGTCGCGAATTTATATATTTGCGAGCGGTATGCTTCGAGTGCGCGTAGCTCGAACGACACGTGCACGCATCTTTAAGTTTCTCGTTTTAAAACAAATTAACCAGGGGTATAATCACGAGCCCAAAGGGCTGAAGCGGCATCCAACGTCTGGAAGACAACAATTTTAAGGTAATCCCTCCACTTACTATCCCCATTTCCTCCCTTAAAAAAGGCGCCGGAAGGAAGTTCACACGTGGCGGAGACGCGAGCAGCCCTAACTGGTAAGTGATTAGACCAGCCCTGTTTAAGAACTGGAATTAGACTGGATTAAGGACTAAACAAAATTAAACTGGATTAAACAAAAATCCAGAGGTTTTTGCATCTAACCGTTTTTTGTGGTTTAGGAGAACCTCTCATTAAACCTTCTTTTCCAGTTAGTTTTTAGTTTTCGCCATCCAGGTATCTCGAATTTCGCATTCCTTTAGGGTTGGCAGCCCGGACGGTTTGCCGCGCTGGTTGAAAATGCCTCTACGACGGGGAACCGAAGCTCGGTCTCCCGCTTGCTAGGCTGATATGTTGTCCACTATACTACCGAGGAGTACTTTTGTACCTAACCTAACCTCGTCTAAAAAACAATTGCAATTTTAGTTTCACAATGATGTTTTCTGGTAAGGCAACAGGCAGTACCACAACAGGTATAGAAGAAAATATTTCTAAATGGCTAGCAGAAGATCTTGTAGATATTTCTGCTACTGCGACATTTTTAAATGCGGAAATTGTCGAATCTTTCGACTTACTTATCTCCACTTACAAATTCAGGTATTAGTAAGCAAAATAAATCGATTTGTAAAGATACATGAACTAAGTTTTTGTTTAGATCTGGTTTTGTATTTCGAAATCCGGGAAACTTCGAAGGAAGAAATGAGTTTTTGCTACCAATGTCAGCAAACGTTTGGGTTGCAACTTTAATTTTGACCATTATAGTAGTCTTGCTTCTGCGTCTTGTATACACTTTCAATGCGAGCATGAATGAAAGCGTCGAAGAAATTATCAAAATAAATTGCGAAGAAGGAAAAGAATGGTCAGCAGTCGTTAGCGATACAATCTCGATACTAATTCAACAAGGTAAGACTTCCTTATTACACGTGAGTAGAAATACAACAAAGAAGAAATATAACCGAAGATGCGTCTGGTTCATATTAAAAAATAACTCATATTTTCTGCTATATCGTCAGTACCACGGCAAAACCATCTATATCACATTTTTCTACTAATGAGATAAAGAGCTTTTAAAGTTAAAAAGATTTCGATAAATAAAATTCTAGGGTTATAATGTCAAAACTTTTTATGGGATGATCCATTATGTCTTTTAATGATCTCTACTGTAAATGAAATGATTGACTAAATATTTTAAGAGGAGAGCCCCTAAATGGGAAATAGACGGTTTTGCCTCAAATATGCTGATTGACACCAAGACACATTTTGACACCAAGTTTCAATGAATAAAAAGTGTTCAAGTCAAAATTTATTTCAAATTTTCAAAATGTTCAAGTCAAAATTTATTTGGAATGTAAACGTCAAATAGTTGATTGATCAAAATAATTTGAATTATTCAAAGATGATTAATGAAGTAAAATATCTTCATTATTGGTCTGAATTTTCTTCATCCAAGCTCAATCTGATCGATCGCTGGCAAAGACCTGAAACATGATTCGGTTTTCAAAAACCCCTGTAAATTATCAATAAATTTATGAACGCTCACTGAAACCACAAGTGATATTTAGGCGGAATCTGTCGAATAAAAGTGCAACCAAATCGTTTTTCTTCGCCTTCGAGATCGGTAGTTGTCTTTCGTAGAGTTGTTTAAAACTTCGGTCGTCCTCTTTTTTTTCGGGATCGAGCTGAGATAATCTGAATGGTTTTAGATGCATTTTTATCATGAAAATGTTTGCTTTGAAGAATCACCTTCCAATTTTCATCATCATGGGCGTATTTAATCTTGATCAAATCAATGTCAATTTTTTCGAATCGTACATTTTGCTCTCAACCACGACACTGCTTCACCGTCGTTATCTTTGTCGATTCGTCCCATAACACGCGATTGAGCATTTTTTAAATCGACGAAATCCTGATGATACATCTGGATAACCTTGTAGGGCATAGTTTTTGACTCTTTGGTCGATGAAAATTGATGTATTTTTTGCAGCTGATTCTATAGCGGAATGTATAGAGTCGACATTCATTTGGGTATGGCCAGTTTCCAAATAATTGTGCTCAATGAAGTTGAATGGCATCGATTTGATCAGGACCATGTGCATACCCAACAAAAACTTATTTTTGTTTTGACCGGCGCAATTGTCGGACCAAATTTTTACTTTGCGGCGACCTATAATTGGTATTGCTTATTATTAGTTGTCAAGTATGATAGAAAAATAAGCTTAATACTCATACATTTTATCACTTGATCTTCTAAGAAGCGTTTCAAACACAGCCCTATTTCTGAGCTGCCTCTGCCGCCTTAGACCTCACTCCAAACGTAGCAGTAGCCGGCCTTGTCATTTTCAACATAGTAAGTTAAATTATAAATACAAAGTTTCCGTTTATAGTGAAATTGAATTTATCTGCATGAGGAATCTGCAGCACGGACTTCAGGTTAATTGTTGCAACGAGAAGCGACCGATCTTTCTTGGCTTCTTCAATGTCGTTTTGCATCGATTGACGGCAAGATTCTTTTCTGGCCAAATGATCTTCATGATCTTTGCGTAACTTTTCGTAATTTGGATCAGAAATCAGCGTATTTTTGAATGAAGCACATGTTCCGCAATGATCTTTTCTCGGCATGTGAAAAGACAAATTGTATTGTTCTCCGAAAATTCTTTGATAAAGCTGGAACGAAATGTGTTCACAATATTGACTGTTCACGATTTTGTTCACAATATAGACTGTGCATTTTTGTTATGCTCAGCTTTGGATCCAAATATTCACGTTTGCTGGTTCTACGACAATAGTGCGATTCAATTTTAGCAAATGATTCAATATGGGACTTGACGGCATTCAAAACGGCCTCTTTGGTTTTGTTTGTAGGCTCGTGTGTACCTCTGCGATCTGGCATATGAAACGATTTTGCTTCATCACAATGATCGTTGGCGTGAGTAACTCTGTCAAAATTGATGTCCAGCGTTTTGAGGAAAAACTCTTTACCCACTTTCATTTCGTTTCCATCGATTAACATGAAAAAAGTGTAGCTGAACTGCTTTCTTGGCGGATTTGATTCTGGCCCCTGGACTCTTCGACGACTGACTGCGGATTTTTTTGTGAAATGAAAAAGAAATTCCTTTTTAGCCTTGAAGTTTTCTCCATTGCCCCAAAAACTTTCGAAAAATTGCCGACGGTTTTCTTCTTTGAACTTGGTGCATTGATAACCACTTTTTCATTATGTTTGTGATTAGGCATTTCTTTTAGCTTCTTGGCTTCGTACCTTTTATTTTTGTGACTGGTGTAGGCCTTCCCCAGATTTCGATCCGCTTTAATCAATTTACGATTGTGATGGCTGGGATCGCTTCTTCTGCAGCGGGTACCACGATTTGTACCTGGTCCTTCATCACTCTGGAAAAATTTAGATTTATATATTACATCGATCTGGAAAAATTTAGATTTATACATTACAGAAATATAGTTCTATTCTGCTTACAGAATTAGGTTCATCAGCACGATCAACATTTGTTGTGGCAACGTTGGGAGTAGCGGGCGTATTATCAGCATCAGACGGTACATAATCCTCATCACTGTCGATTCGAATGCAGCGCTGCTTCCGGACAGGCGAGGATAATGGGGGTCTTCCTGCCATACGTAAGATTGGAACCGATTCATCTTCTGAAGAATTGCTTTTGTCCATGTTAGAACTTAAATCAAATATTATCTGTTCGGCTGATTTTTTAGACATCTATGAGAAATCTGTTGGTAGAGCGACCCGATGTCCAACTCGCACAGTGATTGGTCAATTTAGTAAACACCGCAACGCGCCAACCTAACAAAATTAAAACAACCAAATTGTTAAAGCTAAATTTCACTTAAAAAAACTTAACAAACCTCAACAAGGATAAGGGAAATGTGAGCAGTTTTGCTTTTTTAAATCGAATGCGCTCAAGTCGAGAAATATGATAATTTGGATATAGACGGTTTTGCCTTGTGCTATATAACATAATATGATAACATTTCCTAAATTAGGCAAAAACGTCTAATGTAACATAGACGGTTTTGCCTTAACACAAAAAGTAACTATCATTATCTAATATGCTGGAACCTCTTAAATAAATACAACAGGATATAGACGGTTTTGCCATCTTATAGTACATCATCGATAAACTATAAAAAACTTCGATAATTAATTCGAAAATTTCAAAAATGTGATATAGACGGTTTTGCCGTGGTACCGACGATATGTACAGCGTGTTTGAAAAAGAACTCCTTAGTTTTAAGGATAAATTGAATGTTGAAATTAATGAAAAACTACATCAACGAGTACATACAATAAAAGAGAGTACTTTCAAGTTTTGTTTTAACATTAATGGACTTCAGCGAGGGATCCATTTGTTGTCCTGCACACGTCGAAACGATATTCCACTTCTCGCCAAGTATTCACCAACATTTCAGGTGTAACTGTCCCAACCGCCTTGGCCGCGACCATTCTTTCGTGTAAATGATTGATGTCTCGGATATTTTTACTCTACACAACATTTTTTCCGGGCTTCGTGGTGGAGAAGAGAGCCAGTTCTGCCTGTCCATCTTCCTGGAAAGCGAGACTATAGAGTATCTTATTGTAATGAAGTGGTGCGCCATCTTGTTGGAAAAACATAAGCCAATTTTACGTCTTAATATCATCCGTTTGCTAACATCGTAGTAATTGTCCTCATTTATTGTTTGTTCTACAAAATTGAAAGGACCAATTGAACCAACACAAGGACTATGAAGCCGCACCAAACATTATCTTTGGGAGAGTCACGTTGATGCTGAATAAATGCATGTGGATGCTCTGACCCACAAATTCTGCAGTTGTGACAATTGACTGTTCCACTAACATGAAATGTTACCTCATCAGAAAAGAAAACATTTTTCAAAAAAAAATTCATCATCATCAATTCTGTTTAGAAAGTCAACAGCAAACTCTAACATTTTGATTTTATCAGTAGGTTTTATTTCATGTAACAGTTTGCAATTTGTAGGCACGCAAATGAAATCTTTTACACATAGCACGTTACCTACAGGCAATCCCAATTTGGAGATTACGTATGACTTCTTTGGGTTCCGAACACACGAAACACGGATCTGTTGAACAACATCTGAACAACATCTTCAGAAATTGTCGGTCTACCTGGCGATTTCTCTTTTAATATATTACCAGTTTCCTTGAAAAAATGTAGCCAATGACGAATAGTTTTTGCTGTAGCAGGTTCAACACCATATTGACGTCCCAAATTACATTGCACTGTTAGAACATTAATTCAGTTTGCACAAGCCAAATAACACACTGCGCTTTTCTTACGGAGTAGCGATTGCACTGTACTGCTAGTCTGAACTGAATTAAGCGAACTCAGCCCTGGTGCCTCAAGGTCTCAAGGTCAAGCAGGCGTGCCAGCTGCAGGGGAGCTAACCTTGGACAGTTGATCAATCAAACACCAGAAACTTGAGTAGTGTGTATCACTTTGAACAGTTTCTATGACACAATAAAACTAGGGAGTTCTTTTTCAAACTCACTTTAAAACGTACATATAACCGCAAAATTTACTGATCCTTTCTAGAAATTGTTTATTGCGTACGAGTTTTACCTGCTTTAGAAGCGACATACTTGCTTCGGTATGTAGTGTTGTTATACTTAAAATAATAAACTCAATATCAATACTCAATATAATGTTATTATACAAAAACAAATTCATAATCTTCTATATCGTCCTTCTTATAAATCTTGCTCCGAATCGAAATCTCTTCAAAATAGTCTTCTTTCTTATTTCCTCTTCAAAATATTCTTTTTTCTTAATCTTCTTCGTCCTTATGCTCATTATACTTGAGTCCTACTTGTTTAGGTTTGTGGCCAATTTTATATAACACTGGAAATATATCTGTAATACTGTTCGAAAAATACAAAGAAGTTTTCTTCATATTTCGAATGGGATAAAATATATTTATCTTCAGAGACGCGTTGGTAATCTCTTAGACAAGGAATGGTCATGATTGCGTAATAATCACTTGTTTTCTTCTTTTTTCAATTAAATCCTAGTGGTCTTAAAACTACGATTTCTGATATACAACACTGTTGAATTTAGAATACGATACATAATAATTCTTTTAAAACGTTTTCCTTTTAAAAGAATTATCTTTCCGATTTCTAGTCCTCATTTCTCCTATCTTCCTAAAGGTCTCTGTCTATTTCTCTTTCTAAGCTGTCTTTATCTATCCCTTCTCTCCAACTCAACCTATGTCTGCTCCTCTTTCTTCTTCTTGTTGGTATCCATTTCATGATTTGTTTGGGTATATGTTCCATTTTCTGTACATGCCCTTACTATCTCAACCGTTATATATTAACCGTTTTAGTGCCAAGACCGTTTTTTAACCGTTTTAGAGGGTTTTTCAAGATCCGTGTCGGATTGTGCCATGCAGCGCGATAACGCTTCGTCCATTGATTTCAAAAATTCGGTTGTTCTTTACTTCATCTAGTATGGATTGGCCTGCAAATCCAAGTCCAAATCCTCTGTAGCTTCCAGAGTTCTTTGCGCTGTTTGCTTTAGTGTTCACACCTCACTATTATACATTATTACCTCGCACAAAGAAAATAATGGTCAATAATTACTTATCGAGTGCAATGCTTTGCTTACCATCATGGATAAAACAAAAAATATTTAAAATAAATAATTATTATTATTAAATTAAATTATAAAATTATTATTTAATTAATAAAATATTTTTTTTAATTTTAGGGACAAATTATGAACCTACATTAATATCTGGCAAGGTGATTTTGTTTAGCTACTTAGCACTTGCGGTGTTGCTATATAATTATTATACGTCCATAATAGTTTCTGATTTATTGAGTCTACCGCCTCCACCTTTCAAAAATATTTACGAACTCGTTAAAAGCCCATTGAATTTTGGAATTGTAGATTCTCCATACCTAGAAACTATGTTCAAGGTAAACAATTTTGACTGTAAAATAAACAGATTTTCACAATTGTATTTTTCAGGGTTCTGATCAAGGTATTTTCAATTACATTTATTGGCAGAAGATGAATTTTCGGGAAACTATGCCGAACGCCTTTGATGTTGAAGATGGCGTTCGAAGAATGCAGAATTCGCCCTTAATACTTTTTGGTCACACCGACGCTATCTATGATTTAGTAATGAAAACCTATGATCTGAAAGCCATATGCGACATAAACGAAATCATTGTGTTTCAACCAAAACCAATGTATCTTTATTCCCAAAAACAAAGCCAATACACAAAGTTATTCACGATTAGGTAAAGTATTTAATACACATTTTTCATATTTTTCTAGTCATCAGTATCAGTCTCAGTCTTGCCGTCTATAACACGACAAATTTCCTATATTGTCTGGTCTTGTTTTTAACCCCCGACACAAAAAGAGGGGTGTTAAAAGTTTGACGTGCTTGTGTGTCAGTCTGTCCGTCTGTCCATATAAAGTGGCTGTTTGTGGAATCGTATCTCCTAAACGATTTTTGAGCCATTTTGGTCGAGGACGTTCTTAGCTATAATTTATGAAGATCTGTACATGCATTTGATGACCATCAGCCCATTTTCTACTTAGCAAAGTTGATCTGCAACCAATTTAACACAAATGTTTGTTTTTGCTTCACACGAGAGTCTCGTTCTGATCTCGTTCCGCGCAGCAGTAATATTTTCTACATAAATTTGAACCCGAGCAACTCGAACTTGCCCGAGCCCAGAGCGAGCAAATTTATGAAGAAAATGTAACGGCTGCTCGTGTCAGAGTCAAAGATTGAAGACGAGATCAGAAACGAGACTCACTCGCGTGATGCCCTAATGCAGGGATGGCCAAAAAAAACCAATGACCCGCGGTTCACACACTGACCCACACAGGCTTTTTAAGTGACCCACGCCTTAATTTTCTAACTTTTATTACTTTCTTATCAAAGTTTCTCAACCAAAAAGGTATGGATATTAAATATATCAAAAATAAATTTCTTCTCCAATTATTGTATTTTAAATATGTTTATCCACTCGCACACCAAAACGAACACATTAATAAGTAAATTATTGTATGTGAAGGACCATTATTATAATCGTGTATAAAAATATAAAAATCGTGCGTAAAAGTCCAATATAAATCAAATGGAGTTTCATTATTAAATGATTTCTGTTTGTTGGTACTATAGCAAAAACTCGCGTCACTAAACAAAAAACATAGACGTGGTGAAAATTTTCTGACCTCTAATTTTAAGTCTCGGCCCCTCAGTCTGGATTTGTCTGGCTCTAACATAACTTAATCTAATCCAGATTAAATGTACGTTTACCTAGATCACATCACGAAAGGCCAAATGGTTTTCCCGTCACTATGCGTTTTTACTAGTTAGCAACTTTTGTCACGGTTGCGCTGAACGTTCTAAGAAACATTGTGGTTCTAATTAATATCTTGAGCAGAATAATCCACATCCTTTAATTGGATTTCATTGTATAATACATCAAGAATTTTTATGGACTTATTCATTAATACAACACCAAAGGAGGTAAATTCTTATAAACTAACTTGTTTACTTCTCCTGATATCGTCCCTTAAAGTTGACTTGGCACAAATTGAACCTTCACTTGTTTTTTTTTCATTTTTTTGCATAAAAAGCAAATTTGCAGAAAATTACAGCTGTGAAGTAAATATCAATTTCTTATAACGCCATGCGAATTTTTTGCAAATTTTAAAAAGATTCTTATACAACATTAAATTTGCAACAAGTTTTGTCTAAAGCGTTTCTCAAAATTCATTACTTTATTGTGTGTCAGTCTGTCCGTCTGTACCTATATGTGGCTGTTTGTGGTATCGTAGCTCCTAAACAAATAGACCGATTTAGATGCGGTTTTTTTTATTTGAAAGCTAACGTGAGCGAAGAGGTTCTTAACTATAATTTATGAATATCTGTTCATGCGCATGATGATCATCATTTCCTTCTTGACAAAATTAATCTGCAACCAATTTGAAAAAAGTGTTTGTCTAATTCCGTATATCCAAACTTGTGTTTGAAAACTGACGTGATCGAGAAGGTTCTTAGTTATAGTTTATGAAGATCTGTTCAGGCATTAGATGATCCTTTTAACTTATAAATATTTTGATGATGAGCGTCGCCGCGTCGGGGAACTGCTAAGAAAAGAACCAGAATACAAAGAAATAAAAAGAAGATTGATAATGATAAATTGTGGATTAACTTACTCTATGTAAGCAACGTACGTAAGTAACAAAACAACAATATCCAATCGTTTAATTTTCAGTCTTGATTTATTTACTCAGAAACATTTGCAAAATAAAGACAATAGTTAACGACGTCTGTTCTCAAATATCTGCACGTTCTCTTTCGATACCATATCGAAACTCTGCAGGAACTTAGAAGACCTTGTAAGATAGATTGATACATCTAAGTTCATACGTATTTTCTAAACGTTATGCCTATGTAGGTATAACTAATTATACTTCTTCACATAGCGGTCCCCCGACGCGGTGACGCTCATCATTAAAATATTAATAGGTACTTTTAATGGAGTTAAATGGGCAAGAAAGAAATTTTATTTTTTTGCATTTTAGAAGTTTTTTTGTGTGGGGGGTTGCTTAAAATTTTAATTTTTTTTATTTGGTATCATGCCTTAAATTTGACAACCCAAAGTAACTTTTAAGCTTCATTCCGTTTTTTGCAATTTTCTGCATAAAAACACGAAATACAAAAAATTGTTAAAGGTAACTTTTTTAGAGAATTAAATTCTTTACAACTTTTATCTAAAAAAAATTGCCTAAAATTCCTAGAGTTATAGTCTTCCAAACTTTCAACGTATACTTAAATTAGATATTCTATTTTCAGAAAATTTTCAAAATAGTTTTCAAAAAACTATTGCAACATTAATATGTTATAGACAATTCAATTCTCTAATAATTTTTAAGCCAGTTTTGTGTATTTTGTCTGAATTTCTCAAATATTCCCCATTTAGAATCCCTTCAAATCGTTCAAAAAATCACAAAACAAGTGATAAAACCCAACAAATTTTCTCTTAGATAATGAAATTCTTAACAATTTTTGTCTAAAACATTTTCACGTATTTTGTTACAACTTCCAACGAATACAACGAATCAAACTTGTCTAAATTTGATTCCCTCTGAATTTTTCAAAATATCCAAACCAAAAATTTTTCAAAATAAAATTAATCAATTTCCATTGTTTAGACAATGAAATTTTCTACAAATATTGTCGAAACCACTTTCATTTCTTTTGCCTAATTTCTAAGTTACAACCAATCAAACTCAAAACTTAGTCCGATTTCACGGTGGCATAACTTTTGATTGGCTTATCACAGTGACTTATAGTTTTTACTAATCGATTGAGCGTCCCAAAATTAGTCGGAAAACATATATCATATTCACAAGAAGATTTTAATTCAAAAATACCATCGAACCAACCATCGATCCGCTCGAGGACTCTTATACAGTATAATCTCGATAATCCGACACATATGGGACCAGACAACCGCCGGATTATAAGGAAGAGTCATGAGAGGGAAGAGTGCGAGTGGTCTCCAGTCCGCCGGATTACTGGTCGTGTCGTCCGATTAACCAACGGCCGAATTACCGAGATTATACTGTATATATTTTTTTCATTTCCAAAGTAGAAGTTGTAAAACAAGAAGGAAACTTGAATTTTGTAAAAGCCGTATAAGTGAAAACAAAAAAGTCTTTGACTTCTCTCTTGTTTTCCAAGTGATGCCACTGGCCTAGTGACCCACGAGCTAGTACGCAAAATATAATGAACAAAATTTGACCCACTACTCAAAAAGGTTCGCCATCCCTGCCCTAATGTTTGTCTAGTTCCGTATATCCAAACTTGTGTATGAAATCTGACATGATCGAGAAGGTTCTTAGCTATAGTTAATGAAGGTCTGTTCAGGCATTTGATGATCATCAGCTCATTTTGACGAAACTTAATCTTTTTTGTAAACATTTTTCACCAATCACGTATTTACAAAAAAATTATTAAAGAAATGAAAAAGTTCGAAATAAAATAAAATATTTTTTAAGTAACCCCCGACACAAAAAACCTCTAAAAAGAAAAAAAAATCTCTCTTGCCCTTTTAACTTCATTAAATGTACCTATTAATATTTTTATGATGAGATTCGGCGCGTCGGGGGACTACGAAGTAAATCAAATAATAAAACCTGAATACAAAGAAATAAAAATAAGATTGATAATGAAAAAGTATGGATTATACATGGATCTACTCTGACAACAATACAAAATTACATTATCCAATCGTTCAGCTTTCAGTTCAGTTTGATTCAGTTTTGATTAGAAAAATTCGTAAAATAAACTCAACCGTCAACAACGCATTACATATTGAAACTCTACATGAACTTAGTAGACCTTGTAAGATCGATTGATACATTTAAGTTCATAGTACAATTTGAAAATAGTAGATATTTTCTATTCGCTATACCTATGAATGCAAAACGAATTATACTTCGTCACATAGCGGTCCCCCGACGCGGCGACGCTCATCATCAATGAAGTTAAAAGTTCACTTTTAATGAAGTTAAAAGGGTAAGAGAGAAATTTATTTTTTTACTTTTTAGAGGTTTTTTGTGTCGTGGTTACTTAAAATTTTTAATTTTATTTTATATATTGTTTAGTCAAAGTTTTAGGATTATTTGCATGATAAGTGTAAATTAAGTAAAGAAACTAGAAACCAATGTAGAACTCGATCAAGCAACACAATATTTAATTGTTAATATATTTGAGAAAAGTCAGTTTCCTTTGTTTAATTTACACAACTCGTCTAATGTTTTCTATTAGAATTTCTATTACAAATTTGTTTATTTCATGTTCATGTAAAAAATATTCTTATGTTGTTAGTTATAGAAGGATGGTGGAAATGGGAGCTTTAAAATACATTTCAAGCAAATGGTTAACAAAGCAACCTCCATGTTTGGCGAATCGGGATATCATACAAGTCGGATTGCAAAAATGCAGACCTGTATACAACATGTTTATAATAGGCTGTGCGATGTCACTGCTTGTGTTAGGCATAGAGAAATTTATTGAGAAACATCTTGCACAAACTTTAAACAAACTAAAAAATGTGATGAAATAAATTTATAATTACTACAATATTTAAATCTTATTATCAGCCTTCAAACTCAATATGCAACTTTATATAAATTGTGAAATTTCATTTAGTTTTGTCGATATAAATATGATATTTTCCGATTTCAGATTTAATATTGTAATAGTAATAAATATGTCGAAAAGTCGTAAATAATATTCTTATTGTGATATTTATCAGTGATCAATTACATTTGTTATCAAATAAATCACAACGGTCGCTTTATCCGAATCTATTTATTAATATAACAAGCGTTATCGGGTTTGGAAACAGTCGAACGTCTTAAAAGATAACACAAATTTAATCGAAACATGGTATTACATATGTAGGTAAACACATACGTATTTGCTCTCTGCTATTGACTATACGCAGCGATTCATCTATTTATTTTAGATAATCCAAAATCAACTTCTGATAATTCCCTATTAAACTCCTTTAATAATATATCCATAAATGTTTCATTTTTAATCTAATACAAAATAAAAATTGATTTTCATGCCCAAACAGAAACTTTTAAGCAAATTTTAAATAGCAAAACGAATTATTAAGAGACTGAATCGACAAATACTTTTTTACGGCCGTAGCTTACCGCTGGGAGCTGCGCAGACGGGTGACCTTTAATAACTCCGCCAATCTCCGGAACCGCGTTTAGCATGTCTTCAGAGTGATGGTTTTAAGTTGATTGGTGCACTGGTGATTTAGCTTAGTTTTCGCTGTCACACTGTTTTTTTCACTGGCGTTTCAACCTCTCGTCATCTTCTTTGGTAGACATAATGTTTTCGACAAGCCCGTCGGCCTTCTCCCAATTTTCAGTTTGGTTATAAAGTTGATTGGTGTTTTTGCTCGTTAGCTGGTGATTTAGCTTGGTTGGGCTGTCCGATTGTTTCTTTGGCGTTTTCAACTCTCGTCTTCTTCTTAGGAGGACCTAATGTTTTTGACAAGCCTGTCGGTTGTCAATTCTTTTATTCTCTTCAAAACACGATCGCTTAGGACAGCGACAATATCATGGAAAGATTTCAAACTTTCCGTGGTTTCTTGACTAATAGGAGCCCAAACTGGTATTTCATAGAAAAGGAGAAGTGCGAGTATTCAAAATCTAGCCAGTAGATTCAAAGTCCAGGTTCCTTTAGAGAAAAGAACTGATAAGGCTTCACATATGCCGGAACGTGACACAAAAGTGGGATGTGCTAATGTAGCATAAAGGCTAAACCTCGCAGAACAAGATGGCATTACAGTTCTTGTCATGTGGGATTATGTCGACAAGCAAAATTGTCTTGAAAAGTTTCATAAGGGATAAAAATAGTTTTTATTTCCCATAGGTGCTATAGTAGTGCATAGTAGTGCATAGTTTTTGAAAAAAACTTTTTTGTCTGTCTTCTCCCAATTTTTGTAGTTGTCCAACATATAACTCATTGTCCGCAATACATGTACCGCATTAAGTATGTCTTCAAAGTGATGGTTGTGAAGTTTATTAGCGATTTTGCTCGTTAGCTGGTGACTTAGCTTGATTGTGCTGTCTCACTGTTTCTTTGACGTTTCAACCTCTCGTCATCTTTCTTGGAGGACTTAATGTTTTGACAAGCCTGTCGGTCTTCTCCCATTTTTTGTTGTTGTCCTACATATAACTTATTGTCTTTCCTGGTTCGAATGGCATCTCCACACTACCTGTTAGTTTGTCTCTTTCAACGTCCTATCTATAGCAGTTAAATATGATGTGTCGAGTACAGAACTCCGCCAATCTTTGCGGAACCGCATTAGCATGTCTTCAGAGTGATGGTTGTGGAGTTTCTTAGCGATTTTGCTCGTTAGCTGGTGATTTAGCTTGGTTGGGCTGTCTGATTGTTTATTAGGCGTTTTCAGCTCTCGTCTTCTTATTTGGAAGACCCAATGTTTTTGACAAGCCTGTCGGTCCTCTCCCATTTTTTGTTGTTGTCCAACATATAGCTCATTGTCTTTCCTAGTGCGAACAGCATCTCCACACTACCTGTTTGTTTGTCTCTTTCAACGTCCCATCTATAGCAGTCAAATATGGTGTGTCGAGTTCAGAACTCCTCCAGTCATTCAGGAACTGCATTTAACATATCTTCAGAGTGATGGTTGTGAAATTGATTAGTGCTTTTGCTCGTTAGCTGGTGACTTAGCCTGATTGTGCTGTCTGACTGTTTCTTTGGCATTTAACCTCTCGTCTTCTTCTTTGGAGGACATGATGTTTTTGACAAGCTTGTCGCTCTTCTCCCATTTTTTGTTGTTGTCCAACATATAACTCATTGTCTTTCCTGGTTCGAACGACATCTCCACACTATCGGTTTGTTTGTGTCTTTCAACGTCCCAACCATAGCAGCCAAATATGGTGTGTCGAGTACAGAGTCTATCTCGCCGCAATATTCGCAAAGACTATTGGCATCAGCTCGAATTTCATGCAGGTAGTTACGAAAAGTGATATGAGAGGAATTGTGTTAGATGATAATCTGCTGCACCGTGTTTAACGATCAGCCAAGTTAAGATTTCTGGTTTGACCAGCTGCGTCTATTAGCGGTTGTCCGACGCGCGCCATCGTCTTTGGCATTCCTCTAGAAGGTTTTCTCTGGCTGCTCTTCTTGCATGCCTGTTACTATCATTCACGTACAATTCAGCTCTCTCCTTTACTAAGAGGTCTATGAAAGGTATGCCGAGATTACTAGGGCAGCTTCTCCGGTTTTGGTTTTATATGCTCTACAGAATCTAATTGCAGCTTTTCTTTTTACTGCTGCTAGCTTGTGCAGATTTCTTTCTACATCCCTGCTTTTTGCCCACGTTGAGGTGGCGTAAAAAACTGTCAGCTGAAAAATTTTCAAGCAACTGAAAACTGTCAGCTAGAACCAGTAAATATTCTAGAGCAACTAGTAGCTAAATTCCATAGGGCGATCGTATGGAAAAACATAAGGAGTGACCACAATAAAAGTGCATGGATTGATAAAGATTCAATTACTAAGAAAAAAGAAGTGAGAGAGGTCAAGAGATGGAGACTGGGCGGAGGAAATTCGGATATATTAAAAAACATGAGGGAACGAATGAAAGAACTTGTGAAGAACAAAAAGGGAATTTGGAAAAGAAAACAAATGGAAGAGGCAAGGAAGCTCAGCATTGAAAGAGAAATATGGAAGTTCATTACCAAAAAAAGGAAAAGGCAACTCGAAATGGCACTCAAATTTAAATGGACATTTGTAGAGCACATTCGGGAGATGGTGGAAGAAGAGAAGAAGGTCAACAACCAAATATTAAGTAGGAGGAAATGGAGCAGGTTCTGAGCAGGCTTAAAAGAAGGAAAGCGACAGGCCCGGATAGGATCCCAAATGAAGCGTGAAAGCTAGCGCCGATGACAATACAATAGAAACTCCACGAAATAGTCAACAATATTTTTGTAACTATTCTGAGCAGTCTGCGTTTGTAGCTTCTTAGGGCATCTACAATGGGCATAATTTTGTTCAGCGCAGAGATTACCTTCTTACCCTTGGCTGTTGCCTTCGTGAAATGTGGGATGAAGGAAATTCTTTGATACTACTACTACTCCAAATGGAATAAAAACAGCACTAGATACAAAGGAAGTAGCGATATGTGCCTTCTTTGAAGTAACCTTTGACAACACCTTGCACAAGGCTATCAAATCGGTTCTAGAAAGAAGGAATATAGACAGTATAATCTCAAAGTAGAGGTTTGTAGCTACTTGGTAATACAAGATCGTTCTCATAAAATCTGTGCAGAATCTTCTGAACTGCGATTCACCTGAACCCCATTACTGCAAAGTGTGTGGGAGATATGCTGAGAAATAGAACGACTGAGGCACAAGTGGGAAAAGATCTCCACATTTCGAGAGTGCTCACAAGGAGGTGTGTTATCACCACTGATGTGAGCCTGGTAGTTGATGAAATACTAGCTAGGCTGAACGACCAAGACATTAAATGTCAAGGTTACGCCGATGACATATTTATCATTGCCAGAGGGAAGTTTGTGGGAACGCTCTGTGAAATCGTACTGAGAGACCTCAAGGTAACTAATAGATGGTGTTAAACAGAAGGACTGAAACTCAACCCGAGCAAAGCTACGGTTTTATCATTTAATAAAAAAGAAGACTAATCTACCTACAATCCATACTGTTAGATGGTGTGGGCAATAGAATACAAGCAGGAGATAAAGTTTCTGGGTATAACACAAGATAGCAAACTCCAATGGAACAGGCACGCCGAAGAAGTGGTAGCAAAAGCCAAACGCGCTCTAATGGTGAAATTTTACAGGAAAAGTAAGGTTTTTTTGTAAGTAAAGTAAGTAGGTTTGTAAGTTGTAACCCCACAATCCTGCGAAGGATGTACACCATGATACTGAGGTCAGCGATCACTTACGCGGCGGTTGTGCGGGGCTGTAGAGCTGGTCTCAATGAAGAAGCAGAGAAAGGACTTACACCGGCAGAAGATGCGACAAAACTGAGGAAAGATCAAAGGATGTATGATCCTATTCAATTATTTATTCAATCTCTTTCGCCGCAGTACCAGCACTGATCGCTTCGCCTTTTGCCTATTCTTTGTAGAAAGGCATTAAAGCACCCATGCCCCGTTTGCGCCTGGGTCACATGGTAATCGATGTTTCCGTGTTTATGTTCAGCCCAGATTTGCACATCCGAATCAATTCTCGCGTTCATGCGCCGTTTCTTGCCCCTTGCCAGGCATTTTGCCAACTCGCCATGGAGCGCTGCCGCTTTCTTGGATAGGCTTTGGCATTTTCTGAGAGCCATCCTTTCGTCTACAAGGAGTGTTATTGGTGGGATCCAGCCGCCACTTGTACAGCCTCTGCCGAGACTGTCCGTTATGGTCTTATCTGTCTGGTTTTGTCTGTCTGGTCTCGTTTTTTTGTATGGGGACGTAGCAAGCACTAGCGTTAACTTGTCAAGTGGCCCCCTTGGAATTCACGAACATCCCGGTACCGCTTTTCGCATGTCGTCAGGATGCCGTTGTCTTTGTTATGTCACGCATTTGTTGCCTTACAGCCCCCATTTCACATCATGTGTTTAGGGGTCAGGAATTTTCTTGGTTAGGTTGTTGTTGTCTACCATATAATTCATTGTCTTTCCTGGTTCGAACTGCATCTCCACACTACCGGTTTGTTTGTCCCTTTCAAGGTCCCATCTATAGCAGTCAAATATGGTGTATCGAATACAGAGTTTATCTCGCCTCAATATTCGCAAAAGCTATCGGCGACGGTTCGAATTTGATGCAGGTAGTCACGAAAAGTGACCTGAGAGGAATTGTTTTAGATGATAATGTGTCGTACCGTGTTTCCCGATCAGTCATCTTAAGATTGCTGGTTGACCAGCTGCGTCTATTAGCGGTTGCCCGACGCCCGCCATCTTCTTTGCAATTCCTCTAGAATGTTTTCTCTGGCTGCTCTTCTTGTTTGCCTGTTACTACCATTCACGTTACTACTACTGTTGGATGGTGTGGGACCCACAAACTAGTATTGCACTTGTTTCTATATTTCATATAGAGGAAGATGACAGATTCTACGGCTCAGCAGAATCTCCTCATCTATTCAAAGACTGCGGAGCACTGCTCCGCAAGAGGCAGATGTGCCCACTGCTTGAACGCAGAGGAGTTTCATTCCTTGAATTCCACCCAAATCCAGAAATTCTGAAAGGAATCAGGACTAGAGGAGGCGCTCTAAATGTGTAATTATATTAACGTTTAGAGGAAGAGGGTGGGTTACAATAGATCTCTGAAGGTCGCAGTACAAGTTACCACCGAAATCTACAAGTCTATCGACTACTCCAAGGCATGAGATTTCATCATTTTTTTATTAAGCGGGTCTCTTGAATTCCGAATTTTATTGGCTTTAATGTTCTAAGCCCGATAAATAACACCGCTTCGGGCTTTTCCGGTGCAAGCGTTAAGTTATTGGTTGTCATCCACTCTATCAGTAGTTGCATTGCACGGTTTGTCCCTTGCATTTTGATTGTTTCCGTTCTAGTTAAAACTATCAGCGCCAGGTCGTCGGCGAAGCCAATAAGGGTGGAACCCTGTGGGAGTTTGAGTATTAGGACACCGTCATATGGAATGTTCCAATGATGTTACAAAGTTGGGCACATAACTGAACCCTGCGGAGCAGAACACCACTTCCCTCTCCACTGTACTTCCATCCGCTTCTAAAAATAGGGTTCTGTCACCAAAGTAGGTCCTCACCATTCTAAGTAGATAATGAGCTACGGCTCTTCTTATCAGTTCATCCATTATAATCTTCCAGTTTGCACCGACAAATCTATACGAACAAAAGTAGACGGATACAACTTGGCATATAGGACCAGATAGACTGTAGTAGACTAGACAGCCAGGACTAAAAACACCACAAAATATTTTCACTCCGCGAAAATCTAAATATGGGCCAATTGGACGAGACAGTCCTTCGGATTAGCAATCCGAGGATGTTGATCGACCCCAAGAAAACTGCTCCTTCAATCCCAAACTGCAAGTGCGCATGAATCCGCTGCTACCCAGCCAATGGCAACGAGTGTTGCCCAACGAGCCATGCGCAACGAGCTCTACTACATAGAAGGGCTCAACATCGCCCAGAGGAAAGAAACATGAGGAAACTCTTTCTGGAAGATTTCCTCCAGAAAAACAGGGAATTAGACAAGGTCGGGCCAGCGTACATAAATGAAACAACTTAATCTCTATCTATAATACAAGGATAAGTTATTGTATTATAGATATACATGACCAATGATCACTCTAATTTTTTCATTGACTGCGCTGCACAAAATTATGATTGTGCAAAAATCTTCGAAAGCATTAGAAAGTGCAAAAAATGAAGTTTGAGCACTTTGATTTCCTTTGGGTAACCAAAAAAAAACACGAAAATAAATTTCGTTCGAAAAATATGTGCTTTTTCGTTTTTTTTTCGATTTTCTTGAAAACGGTAAAAAGCAGCTAAATTATTTTCGTCACACAGAAACTACACAACAAGGTGAACAATTCAATGTGTAAATTGTCTGGAACGATTCAATAATTCGTCGAGAAATTTCAAATTGAAATTTACCCGATTCTCCATTTGCTAAATAGATGTCTCGAAAACGGTTGCAAATAATCAAAAACGAATTGCGGCATCGTATTGAGAAGGTCATTTTCCTATTAATACATTAAGACTGTCCGCGGGAAAATCACGACTTTCCGTGATCTCTACTAGAACGCCTAAATTTCTTAAAAATTTCTTCAATTCTTGCAGGCGATAGTGAACGGAAAGAGCTAGCGAAATATAATTTGCATATCTGTAATCATCAGGAAAAATGCTTTCATAAACGTTTTCATAAATTTTTCTGTAACTCAAAAATAACGATTTTGATAAAATCGTTTTTCTCGCATTTCGTCGTTTCCGCGATTTCCGACTCCCGTGTCGATAGTATTTCTTAATTGAAAGCATCCTCGGGAATATACCGCCAGAAGCTCTTAAAATTGCTGCAAAGATATGTCCTGACTTCATATTAGAAATTGCAAACGCGATAATGAAGGATGGAAATTTCCCTGATATATGGAAAAAATCCAGGTTGGTCCTTCTAAGAAAGGGCAACAAACCTATAGAGAAACCGTTTTCCTATAGGCCCATGTTGGAAATTGAGTGGCGGCATCTCTAGATCAGCAAATTAAGCGCTTTAGCAAAAAACCACCCCTAGCGCGCATGTACGCCTCAACCCGGGTCTGCGGCAGATCCGGTCTCGCTCTCTTGTTCCAACCGTCGTAAGGTAAAGACCATAAAAGTTCGGTGCTGCTTCGAACGCATATATGTAAGTTTTTAACCGTTTTCATTCGGCTGCAATATTAAGGGTGTTAAAGGTTGCAGTAGACGTTTCAGAAGGCTCCCAGCGGAAAAGGAAGATATGTGCGCTGATCACGTTAGACGTCAAAAATGCTTTTAATTCAGCTGCATGGCTGAACATTGTAGAAGAGCTGATAGCCAGAAGTTTCCCCCCATGTCTACTGAAACTGGTGAGCAGCTATCTATCGAATCGCTGTATCATATTGGAGGCGGAACGTAAAGCTGTCGAAAGAGAAGTTTACAGTGGTGTTCCGCAGGGCTCAGTAATGGGACCCACCCTATGGAACATCCTGTATGACGGTGTTCTAAGGCTGATATTACCAGAGAGCGTTGACATAGTAGGTTTCGCCGACGAACTAGCTCTCATCGTGACGGGCAAAAACGAGAAGCAAATAATGGACAGAGGGAACATGGCAATGTTAAACATGGCAATTTAAACTAGTGGCAACTTGGATGAACGTGAAAAAAATGAAGCTCGCTCCATAGAAAACCGAAGCTGTGTTACTAACAGGAAGGACGAAAATAGGCCCCATAATGTTCAAAAGAGAAAACGAAAAAATCATGCCAAAGAAATCTATAAAATACCTGGGAATTACTATAGACCAATGTGTCTCCTTCAATCATATTGCGACAACAATGCAAAGGCCCTCAAAACCTGTGCTGCACTCGGAAGACTTATGCCAAACGTTGGAGGACCAAAGAGCAGCAAACGAAGAGTGTTATGTACAGTAATCCACTCCACTATGCTGTACGGTATCCCAGTATGCAAGAAGGCCATGGAAAAGGTTACCGCGAGACAAAAGTTGGCAAATTCAGAGGAAGATGGCACTGAGAACTTGTAGTGCATACAGGACGGTGTCAGGAGACGCGGCACTTGTAATAGCGGGGATACCACCAATACAGCTCCTAGCGAAAGAAAAAGCTGTTTTACACAGCACAAAAACCAGTAGTCAGGCTGGAGACAGAAATCAGCGAAAGAAGACTGAGAGGTCACAACTGTACACGAGATGGCAACTACTGTGGAACAGCTCAAACAAAGGAGAATGGACCCGACTGTTAATCACCCAAGTAAAACCATGGGCGACAAGGATACATGGAGAGGTGGGCTACTACCTGACACAATTACTGTCCGACCACGGGTGCTTCATAGGACGAGCCTCAGACGGCTCGTGTGTCTACTGTGTGGAAATGGACAGTGTGCAACACACAATCTTCGATTGCCCCAGGTGGATACCAGAAAGAGACAAGTGGGCAGAGAGAACCCAAGCAACACTGGAAGTGAAAACACTTACGGGCATAATGTTAAGGTCGGAGTTGGACTGGATAACCACGGTGACCATGGCTACCGACATATTACGAGAAAAAGAAAAAAAAGAACGCGCTTATACATACCTGAACCTCTAATCACCTACGGTGGAAGGAGGAAGAGGCCTTAATTTGACCCAAACAGCAGACACCTTTAGAAACTAATAAATAGACAACGTCATCTTGAAGCTAAATGCCATGAGGCGGTACCAAGATGATTGTGTTATTTCAGGGGGCCACTTGTCAAGTTAACAGAATGTACTTGCTACGTCCCATTAAAAAAAAAGACAGAAAGGACTAGACAGACAGAGTTATACAGACAAGATTAGAAAACCAGTACTAGACAGACTAGTATTGAGACTAGATATTTAGTACTAGACAGGTAAAGCTAAATTGGCTATTTAACATAGCTGAACTTTAATTTAGCTGAACTACAAGTTTGGAATCAGATGAATTCCTTAGACAGGCAATATAAACAGAGATCTACTCAATTGTAAATATTTGTTATTTTTTGGATAATAGATGTTATTTGACTAGCTAGAGATCTAGGATCTCTTATTGGACTGGTAGTTGTGGTAATCTGTCAGTAAATATTGATTTTTGTTTCGTATGTTTGGTCTCTGTAAGTAGTTCAAATGTTCATTCACATAAATCAATCTATATATAGAACAGTTTATTGAAAAATCAATATATTTTTATAAACATTTTTATGGTTTTTAATTTGATAGTGGATTGATTAATGGCGAGCCATTAACATTGTTACTAAGAAAAGATTTATCAATTAGGTTCTATGAAAAGGCAATTGTATATTGAGTATTGATAACCTTTCAATTCCGCTTAATTTATCCGAAAGGTTACTGTTTTAATGACTATTTGCCAACCATATTTTACACTCTTATTGAATGCACATGCCATTATTGAATTGATAATGATGTATAATTAATACTTAATCTGCTTAGATGCGTGCTATTTTTATCTCCTTGTTGGGTAATTAAAGTTAATCTAATTAGTTTTTAGACAAGCTGGAGTCAACCTACTTTTGTGTGTAGAACTGTACGTCGATTTTGTCAATAATGAAAATCAAAAATTATTAATATTTGTGGAGCATTTTCAATTTTAACAATCTTAGTTTTAAATTGAACAAATATGTTTCTCTTTGATCAAATATTGACATTTCCCTTCATCAAAATAATCATTCAGGATGTGCTTTACAATAAACATTTTACATTTGATTTACTGTAAGAATTTAAATTTCTGCACAGAAATGTTTGCTTCAATTTTATTTCCAACGTCAATTGCATGTACTAATTTAATCCATTTTGCAATATTAGTTTCATTTGGCCGTGAAGAAACATAACACTAGTAACCTGAACTCATATTTATTGGTATTAAGATAGTATTAAATAGCGGTTTGACACGCGAGTTATTGCAGTAATTTGCTAAACATCCTTTCGATCTGTTTATGAAACTCTATATAATTCCATTGAGCATATTTACATCGCGGTGAAAGTTATTCGCATAATAAATACTTCATTTAATCTGCAATATCATTAAAGTTATATTACATTGCATAACTTATTTCCAAAAGAAACCAGAAACTGGATAAACAGATATAAAACGAGATCTATGAAACTGGAAATGTTAAACTAAAAACACAGGTTACGCAGTGGGCGTACTAGATATAAACAGAACAGACAGACAAAACAAAAGAGACAAGACCAGACAGACAAGACCGGACAGATAAGACCGGACAGATAAGACCGGACAGATAAGACCGGACGGACAAGACCAGACAGACAAGACCTCATAGATAATACCGGACAGACAATACCGGACAGACAAAACAACACATACAGGACCTGACAGACAAGACCAGCCACATTAGACCAGACAGTCAAGATCGGACAGACAAGAGCCGACAGACAAGATCCGACAGACAAGTACCGTCAGACAAGACTAGACACTAGACTAGACAGAGAAGACCGGGCAGACAAAACCAGCCAGACTAGACCAGACCATCAACACCAGACAGACAAGACCAGATAGACAAGACCTGACAGATAAAACCCCACAGGCAAAAACCGACAGACAAGACCAGACAAGCAAGACCAGACAGACAAGATCGGACATACCAGACCGGACAGACAAGATAGGACAGTCAAGGCAGGACAGAGAAGACTGGTCAGACAATGCCGGACAGACAAGACCAGACCGACAAGACTAGACAGACAAGATGAGACCGACTAGACCAGGCAGACAAAACTAGACAGACAAGACCAGACAGACAAGACCAGCCAGACTAGATTAGACAGTTAAGACCAGATGGACAAGACCCGACAGACAAGAGCCGACAGACAAGAGCCGACAGGCAAGATCCGACAGACAAAAGCCGACAGACAAGACCAAACACAAAAGATCAGACACACAAGACCAGACAGGCAAGACCACGCAAACAAGACCAGATGGACAAGACTAGATTGGCAAGACCTTCAAAGACTAAAAAACTTAACATTTAAAACTAAAAAAAACAAACTTGCTATGTTTAAGCCCCAAAGAGCCAACTGGGCCACGGTCAAGAAGGCTATCGAATTTAGGTTTGCAAACACCAACGTAGACGTGCCGATATACGTCTCCAAGAGAAGCATCACCGACAAGCCAGCAGCGCCGTCGTCGACAACTCAGATAGCAAAGAGCACCTAGGTTCAATAGACCACCCACAACAGAGGCCGTCCTCGAAAAATCAGAAGGGAGACCATGTGCGGAACTTCTGAAGATAGTCAGGACGGAAAGAACAGACCTAGCAACGGAGAAGACCAGCTCTATAAACTAGGTCAGAAAAATAAGAACGGGGGATCTTCTACTAGAAGTTAAGCCAGGCAGTGCCAAGGAGCTGAAGGAGAAACTGGAAAAAAATTCCCTCTGGCCAAAGTCCGAGTGCAAACGACCAACGTGGTATTACTCATTAGAGATCTGGACCTGATCACCACTGCGGAAGAACTACTCAATGCAATCAGAAAGGAGTTCGGTGACCCAGAGGCCTATGAAGAGAACCAAATGGCAACAGTCATTGTCTCAAAAAACCAAGCCGAAGAACTGGTAGCAGCATGCAAGATTAGAGTTGGACTCACGTACTGCCGGGTCAGAGAGAGACTACAAATATTAAAGTGTCATAAATGCTGGCTGACTGGCCATTCCGCCAACAACTGTAACCAGCTTGATGAACTTACGGCCATTTGTTAAGACTGTCTGCCGGACAAGAAAAGCTCTAACAGAAAGAAACAAGTCTACTGGTGGACGGAAGAAATAAGCAACACCAGAAATATATGTGGACAGGCCAGGCGAGCGTACCAGAGAGCCAAAAAGAAAACCACAGAGGAGGAGACTAGGAAGGAAGTCCTCAGATTAAATTATGTAAAGGCAAGGCGAACACTGCGGAAGTTGATCAACAATGAGAAAAGGCGATGCTGGACAAACCTCGGCGTGAGTATCGATGAAAACCCTTAGGGCGACGCATATCAAATAGCCACCAGAGAGCTAAAGTGCTGAAGCTCTGGCACGCGCCCTCACCCTGACGCGACGGAAAAAATTGTTCGCTCCTTGTTTCCTACTCATCCGGCCCGAACTTGGAGAGGGAGACCACCACAATTCGAGGAGCCGGAATTTACAAATGAAGAACTCGCAGCTGCCAGCGACCGACTCAGTAAGGGCAGAGCTCCAGGACAGGACTTGATACCTGCGGAAATCGTCAAGGCAGCATGTAGGGTCGTTCCACATTATGTCCTCGATGTCATGAATGGCACGCTGAAACAGGGTGTCTTCCCAAAAGTATGGAAAAGACTAATACTCTTGCGAAAAGGCAACAAACGGGCCAATGAGGCAACTTCCTACAGATCTCTATGCCTACTGGACACTGCAGGTAAACTGCTTGAGCAGCTACTTCTTAATAGGATGAAAGATTAACTAAACAGAGGTGAAGATCTCTCAAGAAACCGATTGGGCTTCAGGGAAGGCCGATCAACCATTCACGCCTTAAAGAAAGTCGTGGCCTTCGCCGACAAGGCCAGAAAAGGAACCAGGGGTACTCGCAAATTATGCGCCCTTATCACACTGAATGTGCGCAATGCCTTCAAGTCGGTGTGCTGGCAAGACATCCTCGCTGAGGCGACGCGGCGTAGATTCGCACCATACTTTCTGGCGATGATAGACAGCTACCTAGCTGAAAGAGAGATCGTCGTGGAATCAGACAACGGCTGCACTTCAAAGGAGATCGTCAGTGTAGTGCTCCCTGCGGCAGTGAAAGGCCCGACACTCTGGAACATATTGTATGACGGAGTCCTTAACCCTTAACCACCTGCCATGCGTCTCAGGTGAGAAAATTACTGCTATTTTGGGTCTGAGAGACGTATGTCAGGTGGTTAGCTGTTAAACTCAAGCTGCCTGAAGGTCTAGAATCCGTCGGCTTTGCAGACGATCTGGCACTAGTAGTACGAGACAAAACCGAGCAGGGTGTAATGAGAAAGGGCAATAAAGCGATGCTCTTGGTTGACCTGTGGATGGACAACAAAATGCTCAAGCTGGCTCCGGAAAAAAACGGAAGCGGTCCTATTAACGGGAAAGCGGAAAATTGGGTTCATAAAGGGACTGAGGGACACTGTTATCACCCCAAAGCTATAAGATACTTAGGGGTTGAAATAGATAAAAATCTATCATTCCGGGAGCACGTTAAAAAAGCAGCCGATAAAGGCCAAAAAACCCTGTGCGCGTTCGAAAGGCTTATGCCTAACGTCGGAGGACCTAGAAGCAGCAAAAGAAAACTGCTCGGTGACGGTGCTCGGTGGCGCACTCGGCAATGTTATATGCTGCCCCAGTATGGGCAAGAGCCATGAACGTGGAAGTCACCAGGCACAAGCTGGGAGCGGCCCAGAGAACGCTCGCAATTCGAGCCAGCAGTGCCTACTAGGACCGTGTGTAGGGAGGCGTCACTGGTAATTGCGGGCATGTCCCCAATAGAGCTGCTAGTCATAGAGAGGCTAAACATACGAGGGTGGTTTGAAAAGTCCGTGCAAAGTCCGATAGATGGTACTACCGGCGCGTATCGAGGTCATGTTTGGTTAGTATCATCTCTGGAATGAACGCATACCAAGTTTCAGCGGTATTTATTATTACTTTATGAAAGGCAAAACGCCTCAGGAGACTAAAGAGAAGCTTGAAAAGCATTATGGTGGCTCTTCACCTTCGATTAGAACCGTATATAAGTGGTTTCAAAACTTTCGGTCTGGGCATATGGGCTCAAGTGACGGAAGGGATAAACAAACTGGAACATCGTTGGACGAAGTGTATAAACCTTAAAGAAGACTATGTTGAAAAATAAAAAAAAATTTACCCCAAATATGTTAGTAGTTTTTATTTTTGCACATACTTTTCAAACACCCCTCGCATACTCACAGATTCAGAGAGACTCAGTTGCAGTAGTCAACAAAAAGAAATAAAAAAGACGACTAGAAGAGACCTACTTCGGACATGGCAGAAGCACTGGGAAGCAAGCATCAAGGGGCAGTGGACCAAAATCCTGATAAACGACGTGGAAAAATGGATCACCAGGAAGCATGGAGAAGTAAATTACGACCTCACTCAGGCACTCAGTGGCCATGGGTGTTTCCGGGACTATCTCGACAAAATAGGCAGAGCCTCTGACAACCTGTGCGAGGAGGAAGACAGTGTGGCACACACTATATACTCGTGCTATAGGTGGGATACCGAGAGGAGCACCCTACCAAAAGATATCGAACCGCGAACGACAGTACCCTACATCCTGCAGTCTGAAGACAATTGGGAAAACGTTCAAAATATTATACATAATATAATCACCTATAAGGAGCATGACAAGAGAACCAGGCAGAAAATAGAAAAAGAACGACAAAACCCGAACCCCTAATCAACATGACTGGATGGGGGAAGTAAGGTATGTGCCTAAATATATTAATACACCAGCATTCTGAAGTCATGCGAGGAGCAGTACCAGGATGCCAGGGTTTCCGGGGGCCACTTGCCAAGTTAACTTAGCTGTGCTTGCTACGCAACTTATAAAATAAAATAAAAGATCGGCAAGACCAGATAGATGAGATCAAATAGACAAGAGTAGAAAGATAAGACTAGCTAGTTACAATTAAGCAGACAAGACCAGACCGATAAAACTAGATAAGAATAGATAGATAAGAGTAGACGATCGGAAGTAGATAAGAGTTGGCCAATTCGTTAATACTGGAATGAAACTAAATGTCCTATTAAGTTATTATGCTTAAAGATTAACTACATAACAAGACTAATTATAGATTACGTAATGGAGTTTGGGTAATAGTTTACGAGTATTCATCTAATCTTCTCAACAACATGAAGTTCTTTCAACATGAAGTTTGTAGGAACTGAAAATGATGGATATGCAATTTTTTTTAATAAATCTTGACAAACACATTTTTCCCATTAGAAAATTTGACATTTTTTTACGATAATCGAGCAGCGAAAAAGATTAACAATTTATAGAGGAAACTGTCAGTAATATTTCTTCGACATTAAATCCTTCTCAGTTTTTAATCTACATTACGTCATTACAAAATAACTTCATGTTGAGGCAACTTCGATTTGAAGCAACTTCATTTTAAAGCAATTTCACGATGCGACAATATGTAGTCATTCACTATGTGCAACAACTTCATGTTGATGCAACTTCACGGTGCAATACTATGTCATTGACAAGACAAGTAAGATAAGGCGACAACTTTTCCTCAATACGACAACTTCATGTTGAAGCAATTTCATGTTGCGAAACTATGACGTTGACAAAATAAAGTTCTTCTCAGATTTTAAACCTTTAATATCAAAATAAATTTCTGTGTCAAATCAACGTTATATCGAAACAATTTCATGTTAAGACAACTTCATGTTGAGACAATTTTATTTTAAAGCAACTTCACGATGCGACACTATGCCATTGACAATACAGGAAAGATAAGGCTTGATAACATTTCCTCAATACGACAACTTCATGCTCAAGCAACTTCATGATGCGACACTATGTCGTTGGCAACACAGGTAAGATAAGACATTTTAATGTCAAAACAATATCTTGTCAAATATGTTCTGTCAAAACAACTTCATGTTGAAGCAACTGAAGCAACAATGTAATAACATTTCGATTTATCTCGTAATATTGAAATTTATTTTGTGAGGATTTCAAAAATGGAAATTTAAGGAGCACTTTAGTCTAATAACTATCGAGACGGATGTATTGTCACGAACTTCATGCACATTATATCTTTAATAGTGAGTTCAGTAATCACGGGTTTACATTGTCGAGCAAGTGATTTGATCCACATGTACACATTGCCGTATAGATTTCGTAGAAGCCGTGACTGTTTTATTGCCGAGAGGATTTTCCACAAAAAGCAAAAGGAAAAAAAGGACACGTGCAGACTTTACTATTTGCCAAAATGCGTATATTCAGTTTAGGTTTTTATGAGCGTATTCATGCCGGCGAACTGCATGTTTACTAACAATACACTCCACCATTCCGCAAATTCTTATATAAATTTTGCTGGAGACACGCATGTCCTTGGAGTAATTCAGAATGGCAAATGAACCGACATCCTATTGAAGCTAATCAAACAGGCCGCAAGCTCGTATATAGAGTACGATGGAAGTGGAATACATGGCCAGCTTACACAGAGGCGAACTATGCAAAAGCAAGAGCCGCGGCGCGTGTTAATTGTCTCGGCAGCTGGAGAGCCCCAACCCTTCACCCTCACATCAAAAAAAAAGGGGAAGGTAATGCGAATGAATTGTACTGTATAGTTCCTTTAGTAAATACTACAAATGGAAAATTAAACGTAAAAAATTGGGAAAAGATATTTGCAAAATTTACTAATCAGACAAATTAGAGGTAAATAACATATATAAACAATAATATCGTGAGATCAGTGGCAGAATATTAGACAAACAAATATAACCGACAGTCATGACTCATGACTATACAAATCTAGACACACCTGCTAAGGCAATAATAAATAGTGATGAACTTGTTTTGCCTTGCCTTACTTTATCTTGTTTTTGTAGCACTGTTTGTGTTCTTGTCTAGTTTTGTCTTCTGGTCGTTTCTAACTTTGTCTGGCATTAAATATTCTTGTCCGTACTTGTCCGGTTTTGCCTTGCCTTATCTGGTCTTGTGTAGCCTTGTCTGGTTCTCATGTTAGGTCTAATATTGTCTGGTCTTGTAAAGTTGTCTTTACTAGAGGAAATCTTGAGATACTAGATTACACAGCTTTTATATCTTTCTATTTTATTCCATTAGATTTTATAAATCGATAATAATAATTAAACTTATTTTAAATCTTAAAAAAAATCGAATATAGAGTTGAATCTAAACTAATTAGATATAATCATACCAACTTATTAAAGTGGAACACAGCTTGAATATATAAATATATTCAACCTTTTCGAAGCTCTATAATAATTATCTTAAAAAAAGTGTTAAAACGACTTAATAATTTTTACAGAGCTTCGGAAAGGTTGAATGTATCTATATTCAAGCTGTGTTTAACAAATTCTCACTTTGTTTTTAACAATAATTTGTAAAAATATTATATAACTTCTCAAGACAGTTATATAAGTCTATACATTTAATACGACTCTAGTTTTGACTGGCGAAGGCCTTTTCAAGACCATCACCAGTCGAAACTCAAGTTGTATTCTTTTTCTTCTTTAGTCATTATCATATACCTTTTCCTATTATTTCCATCTTTCCCTATTCTGTGCCAGTTTGGATCCATGATAGTCCGGCTGTTCCTTTGAGGTCATCATACCATTTCCTAGAGGTTCTTCCTCTTCCTCTTTTGTGTTCATACGGTCTCCAATCTATGATTCGCCTGTCCCATCTCCTCCTATCACTTCTTGCAACGTAATCTGTGAATCTCCACCTGAGGATTGTAATTTTCTCTCCATAACCGGTGTATTTAGTTTGTTGCTCGTATTATTTCGTTTCGGTATCTGTACTTTTTGTAATCCCCATAATTGACATCTCCATTGTTCTTTGTGCAGTTTGTCTTCATCTTCTTCTCTTCTTAAAGTTCCTTATCCGTTCCGAACGTTGGTAACCTTTTTGGCAATCATCACTTTGTTTGCTGCTTCTTGGAAAAGCTCGGTAGTGGTCATGGCAACCATGTTCTTAGATTCTTCAACCATGATATCCTTCTTCTTCCGACAGCTCTGTTTCCCGCTACTTTCCCTTGCAGTATCATTTGCAGTAGATGGAATCTGCTTTCAATCCTCATAATATGCCCCAGGTATTGATGTTTCAATGAAGGTTCAATGTGTTAAATAAGTCCTCTACGATAAGACGTATAAATCTTGTTGTAAGGAAACACCTACCAGATGATACCAAACTCAAAATACTACGAGCGAATGAGGATCTGTACAAGAATGCTGTTGAGACAAAACTCAACTGTGAGCATCTAGTCAACATGATGTGGATGAGATAAGCGACAGGCTAACTGCAGCATTAACTCTCAGCCTTTTTCAACCAACGAAATTACCCCAAGTGTCCTGCCAAACAAACCGACCAAATTAACACCAGATACTATAAAGATGATGGAACAAAGACGGTCACTGTGCAGTGAGAGGACAGTGGGTAGTCAATAATACAGAGACCTGCAAAAGCATATCCGCAGGAAGACCCGAAGCGACCTGTTGGACCATAACACCAACAGCAACCGAGGAGTTCTAAGGCTGAAGTTGGATGAGGGCAAGAAGCACTTGGGCGAGGGCAAGAAGGATCTTCAAGCTTTTCAACGGGAATAGAGAAGTAGTTTCAAACAAGGAGCAGTTGCTTGCAATATTACAGGACTTCTATGAAACACTCTACGAAAGCAAAGTATCACTGAGTCAGCCACTGACAGCTTGAGGGCAAACACAACCTGTCGAAAACATCGGATCCGAAGAAATTCCGGACATCATTCCAGAGGAAAAAATGCTCGCTATACAACAACTTAAGAATAAAAGAGCTCCTGGGGAAGATGATATATTACCAGAGATGATCAAAAGCAACAACAAGGTACTGGCAGTGAAGTGCTGGCAATCCTATTCACAAAGTGCATCCTCGAAGGTAAAGTATGCATCATTGCATAACGCAGTAATCACCCTAATCACCCTAATCTACAAAAAGGGGAAATCATCAGGCTGGAAAACTACAAACCATCGGTCTACTGTCGCATGTCTACAAGCTCTTCTCGCGGGTTCTAGTTAGCAGACTTGACAGTAAGCTAGAATTCTTTCAACCCAGAGAACAGAAAGGCTTTCGCTCAGGCTTCAGCACCAATAACCACTTTCAAACTCTCAAGACAGTCGTGGAGAAATGCAATGAGTATAGGGAACCACTTATCCTAGCATTCATCGACTACGAGAAAGCGTTCGACTCCAGAGTGGTGGGACATATAGCAAGCTCTAGTAAAATGCCGTATCGATGAAAGGTACATACAGATCCTCAACAACCTGCATCAGAACGCAACTGCCTGTGTCTCCCTGCACAATAAAACCAACAAATTCCATCTAGAGAGAGGTGTCAGGCAAGGGGACACAATATCACCGAAGCTGTTTACCCTAGAACTAGATTGTATATTTCAACAAATGCAATGGGCAAGGAAGGGGCTGATGATTGATGGAGAGAGTATGACCAATCTGAGCTTTGCTGATGACCTGGTCATGGTCTCAGAGACCATTAGGGAGATGATGACGATGCTGGAGGATTTTAAAACCAAGATTATAACCAACATTCCCGAAATCACAGACTACCAGAGCTTCCAGTGGAGAAAGTAACCGAGTATATACATTTGGGGCATAATGTTACACTGGGCTTTGAGAACCAGGTAGCGGAAGTGGAAAGGCAGACCGAGCAGGATTGGGTAGTGTTCGATGCCAATAAGCAGATTGTACGCGGCAAAATATCCCTGGATCTCAAAGTTAAAGCCTCCGAGCTGTGTGTCATGCCCGTGCTCACCTACGGTACAGAGACCATGATCCTTAAGCAGAAGTCCGCCGAGAAGTTCTGAATCGCGCAGAGAGGCATGTAGAGAGCGATGCTCGGGACCACGATCCGAAATAAGACCAAGGTGAAAGACGTCATGGCTGTCATGGCAAGAAAAAAGTCAATATGGGCAGGATACATTGCGAGAATGAACGAGAGTCGCTTAAGGAGACGAGTCCTTGAATGGAGACCCACAGCGAATACTCGAGGGCGCGGTAGACCACCGCAGCGCTGGATGGACGACATTTGACGGTACGGAGGTGGAGACTGGATAAGGCAGGCACAAGATTGCCTAGAGTGAAAACAGAGGGAAGAGGCCTACATCCAAGATTGGATGACCAAAAAGCCCTGATGATGATTGAAGTTTCCTGAATTTTATGGTGTTGAGGAGCTCTTTATCCTTCTGCATTCTATGAAGGATATCAATGTTGGTAGTGCGACCTTTCCACGAAACTCTCAACTCCCTTCGATATAACAACATCTCGAATGCTTCCAGTTTCTTGCGCATAGCATCGGTTAGTATCCACGATTCAACTCCGAAAAAAGAAGCGAAATCACGTAACAACGCAGAAATCTCACTATGTCAATTACACGTTACAGGCATGCTTACAAGCATTTCGTTCTCATCAAATGACTGACAAAATGAAAATTTTGGTATTTCTAGATCGACAATCAAAAATAAATTAAAAAGGAATCATGGAAAAAAAGGTCGGTTGCTCCCATGTATTTAGAGAGGCAGAAAAAACTACTTTTGAACAACATCTGATGAAATTAGCCAATAATGGATTCCCTGTAGATCACTACGATTTTCGTATGGCGGTCAAAAGTTACTTGGAACAGAAAGGCGTAAGAGTTACTTTATTAAAGATAACCTGGGTATAAGTGGACAGGATCCTTTTTAAAACGACATGACAATTTATCTGTCCGAATGAGTGCAAATATTAAAAACCACATGTTGTAGATTGTAGATATGGTGGTGACGACTTGTACTGCGACCTTTATAGATCTCTTCCCCCTCTTCCTCTAAGCGTTGGTATACTTACCCATTTAGAGCGCCTCATCTAGTCCTGATTCCTGAGCACATGTTAGTGCAACTGATATTGAATTTTACATGGAGAACCTTACGTGGAGAAGGTGCAAAACAAGACATTCCACTTTCCAGAACCTGGAATTACAATGAGTCATGGAGAATTTTACATGGAGAACCTTACATGGAGAAGGTTGCAAGACTAGTCCAACCTAAGCGATGATCCTGACAACAAGGAGGTCATATGCAAACGACGGACTAAGTATCTTGAGAAAATTTGCAATTAAAGCAAGAGTTCCACGTCGGTGATGTTTTGTGGCAATGCCAGTGGGAAATATTTTGCACCTTGTCGTTGTCTACAAAGCCGACTACATTTGGTAGACTTGAATTTGTTTTGAAGATTGGTTTGAGTTGCAATTTCCGTCAGACGTTAGACACGGAGATCAGCATGTACTGTTAATTGGTGAAAACCTTTCTCCTCATATAAACAGTCGTGTTCTTCAGCTATCTGAACAACGAAATCTAAGATTTGTATGTTTAATGCCCAACACAACCCACATATTGCAACCTTTAGATGTAGTCTTTTTGGCCGTTATGAAACGATTGTGGCGGGGAATTCTAATTAAATGGAAAGAATCTAAAGCAGGCTCAAAGTACCTTACCTTTCCCAAAGATTTATTCTACAATAATATATACAAGAAATGATGGACAGCTTAGCGGAAAACAAGACGCAAAATCTGGATTTAGAAAATGTGGAATATACCTATCCTCTAAACTAGCAAATGCTACCAGAAAAAACTAACAGACGTTGACAAAAATACTAAGGCGAGGCTTTTTTGGAACAATTAGACAAAAAAGAGCAGATTATGTTGGCACTTGAAATCCTAAGAGAAGGAGGAAGAAATTGCAGGTTCCTGCAGGAAAAAGCATTTCTGCTGCTGATCTGGAGCAGCAAGAAATACACGTGCGCCTTCAAAATCCAAACCTACGGAAACCTCTCTACAGTAACATCAACTTAATGACTTATGTTCCTCTGATGAAGATTCTGATGTGCCCTTAGAATCAGATATAGTCAGAGAAACATTTTCCGACTTAGAAGAGGAAAGTTCAACTAACTACCTTGAACACTTACGCCAACTTACCAACTGCAGTTAACACCTGCAGATGTTGCAGTTGAAGATTTTGTGATTGTTCTGTTTAATGGGGAAAAATATTCTGGGAATTCACTATGTTTTACCACTTATTTGTAAAAATATAATATAACTTGTCAAGACATATAAATAATAATACACTTAATACAACTCGAGTTATGACTGGTGAAGATCACTTTCAAGTCATTTTCAAGAGCTTCACCAGTTGACACTGGAGTCACATTCTTCTTCTTCTTTAGCCATTGCCTCTTAGACCATTTCCTATTGATTCCAACTTTACCTATTCTGTGCTATTTGGATCCTTGCTAGTCCGGCTGTTCGTTGAGGTCATCATACCATTTCATAAATGGTCTTTCTCTTCTGTGTTTCTCTTCCTCTTCTTCTCTTGGGTCTCCATTCTATGATTCGCCTTCCCATCTCCCCCGATTATTTCTTGCAACGTGAACTGGGAATTTCCATATTAGGATTGCAATTTTCTCGAAATTGTTAAGATTCTTATCATAAATTGTTAAGATTTCTCAAGCAGGATCCACCGCTGAGTGTATGGAAAGACGATTAAAGTGTTGGCGGTGGCCAGAAAGAAAGAACTTTAGAGATTTATTTAGAAAGAGATAGAGATTTATAATAAAGATAGAGAAAGAGATAGAGATAATTTATTTAGAAAGAGATTTATAACTGGAAAGAGGTCTTATGTAAAATTAATCCTCCCAAAATGATTTCCAAGCGAAACCAGTTTGCAGTTCCAGAGCTGGATACTTTTGTTTAAATTGTTACCTATATATTTAACTAGTGACGTACTTATCTAGTTTTGTAATTATCTATTTAATTCATGTTTTTAACTTTACATGATTACATACCTTAGCTTATGTTTTGTTTATTCATCATACTTTTCATTATTGTTACCTACATGCAAAGAAAAGTAATAAATGTTCGCCTTTTGAATATTTTGTCATAGTGTTGCCGTAAATGATCATTCCCAAGAAAATGTTTGTACGTAAATAGTTGTTAGGTTTTATAATTTCGGATAACATTGGCCTAAGTCCAGAGGCGTATTTAACGTAGGTGCAATCGGTGCGTAGCACCGACGGGCCCCAATGCGGGCGGGCCCCTGTGACAATTCTTTACAATACACATGTTTGTCCATAAGAAAAAAAATTTCAACCAAAGGTGAGTGCTATACTTCCAAAATTTAATATAATTTGTAATATAGCATATTTTATTAACAAAGCAATCATTTCATTATTAATAGAATATGATAAACTCATCGGTTCTTGAAAAGGGCCCTCGCAAAAAACCTGTATTGTACGTGCTGTCTAAAAACTGGCCACATAAATAATTCTGAGAATATTACATAAAATGGTGAGAATTTTTTTTTTTATAAAAATATTTAATAGAGACAGTTTTATTTTTTGGATGTAATCATTTAAGTTCGTTTCTTGTAAAAAGTAACATCTCCAGTCTCTACGCTATTAACATTGTTTATGAGTTTATGTTCCTTGTTCCTATTATGTATTATATTATATGTTATCTGAGTGCAGTGTGTAGTAATTGAAGTTTGAGTTTGAGCTACAAGTTTTCTGACATTTTTAAATTTTTAATGGTAAAAACATTTTTCTTTATAATTTTATCTATCTAATTGTAATATTTTTTTGTTTTTAAGGAGAAATCAAAATATAAACACAAATCGGGCGCTGAAAATTTCAGATTTTTTGGTCGTTTCACATTCACCTTCTACTTCTGCTGTTGTTTCAAATGAATCAGTTTTGTTTGATGTTTTGATGAAATTTTAAATCCGTTCTTTCGTGTTTAGAAACAATTGCACCAGGATGAAGTGGCTTCGGCCTGAGGACTTTTAAATAGTTTCACATTTGATTTTTTGATGATTTTAATTTTTTGGAATGATGTTCTGCAAACTATCAATGTTACATCAAAAATATTGCAGAACAATGACAAAAGACATTAATTTAATTCAACACGTTTTGTGTATGAAAAAATCTAAAGATAAACTTGCATCACTAAAACTGACGCTTATTTCAACAAAATTTTCGAACTCCCCGAAGTTGAAATGGTTTCATTGTAATTTGGACGAAGAACACATGTATCTAAAAAGAAAAATAATTCCAAGAGTTAAAAAATTTCACAATGAAGGCTTGACAGAATTAAGGGTCTAGAAGATGTTAGAGAATTATTTGGTTTTCCAAATCCAATCTTGAAACTGTTTGAAAAAGAGTGCAAAATCAAATTTTGGAAATAAGTTGTACATTATTAAGTGATACATTTAAATTTATTTCCCCTATTTTAGTAGATGAAATGACACAATTTCAGGACATATATTTTTAACGTGATAACCCTTGTTGTGATAGAGGTGTACTGGGTTATCTAGAATATTTAGTTGAACAGAAAATATAAGATATTTTCCCCAATGTTGAATTAGTTGTTCGATTGCTTGTAACGCTGCCCATAGGTAGAACAAGTGCTGAGAAACCTTTTTGTGTATTGCGTAGACTAAAAGCATACCTAAGGATAAAGTGACCACACGTCCCGATTTTGGCGGGACAGTCCCGCTTTTTGAAGGACAGTCCCGCGTCCCGCCGATTTTTAAAAATGTCCCGCTTTTTAGAAAATATCTGCATTTCTTATTTTCAATGTACTGTAATATATAAAATAAGATTCTTCCACGTATTCCCATAAAATCTCCTTTTTTAATGTCACCCAATGAAATTTTTTAATATCCTCGAATTGAACACTCCATTCTTCAAGATATTTCAAGCAGTTATTATAAACATTTCTGACTTCTTTCAGAAAATCCGGTCGTTTAATGGCACTTTGTTCTGAAACTTTCACTGGGTGACATTAAAAAAGAAGATTTTATGGGAATATGTAGAAAAATCTTTTGAAAATATTAGCAACCATTTGCCGAAAAATAATATTTGCAAAAATGATCTTTTATCTCCACACACACACCAAAATGAACACATTAATAAGCATTATTGTATATGAAGGATGCGATTACAACCGCGTGTAAAAGTATCCAAATCGTGCGTAAAAGTACAATGCAAATCAAATGTAGTTTCATTATTAAACGATTTCTGTTTGTTGTTACTATGGTAACAACTTGCGTCACTAAACAAAAAAATATACATTACAAAAATTACTTATATTAAGCGTAAGGATAATTTGACCAATTCATGTGAGAAATTTCACTACATTTTAATAAATGATCCGATCAAAAATTTGATCGAAAATCATAATTTTTTTGAATAAAAAATTTAAATTAAATAAAAAATATTGTTAAAATTATTGTTCTTTACAAATAACTTTATATATTAAAAAAAAAATTATATTTATAGACAAGTATATGAGTGTTATAGTAGTTTATTATACAAGTGTGTGATATTGGCTTTTGTGCATGAGTTGCAAAGTTTAAAGCAGTGTAAAGTCGAGTGGTTTAATCGCAATGAGCAGATTTAATCTAGTTTAGGTTATGGTTAGGTTAAGTTATATTAGAGTCAAATAAATTCAGACTGAGAGGTTGCGACTTCTTGATTCAAAATGAGAAAAATTAATTCAATTTTAATATACATCAGAAAATTTATTTTCACTACGTCAATGTTTTTTGTTTAGTGATGCAAGTTTAGTGACGCAAACAACAAACAGAATTGATAATGAAACTCCATTTGATTTACATTGAACTTTTACGCACGATTTGGATACTTTCACACACGATTATAATAATGGATCATCCTTCTCATACAATAATGTATTTATTAATGTGTTCATTTTGGTGTGTGAATAGAAAAAATATATTTTTTTTTGAATTATTGGTCTGCTTTCATAAATAAATTATAATAGTCATTTCATCCCATAATTTGTCCCGCTTTGTCTCAATGAAACGGTGATCACTTTACCTAAGGAGCACAATGAGACAAGTTAGAATTTTCATTACTTTCAATAGAAAGAGATACTCTCAATAATTTAAATTTCGAGGAAATTATAAAACAATTTATATCGGATAAAGTTAGGCGAGGTGTTCGCACATGAGCATCTTTTTAAACCTTTGTTGATTTTGTCAGTATTGCTTGTCTTCCTGTATTGCTTACTTTTGTTTACTAAAATAAAAAATAAAATTTCAGTGAATTTTGTATTATTCGCTGTATTTTTAATACATTTACTGGCTAGGTCAATCCACTATGGAGTCAGACGCAAAGATGAGAGGAATCTATAGAAGAACCATATTTCTGGGAGCATTTGAACGATTGAACGCAAGTGTTTCCGTAAGGAGGCAAGGTAATGAGCAACTGAACATTAAGGTGTTTGGCTAGTTCCAGGCTGTATCACAAATGAGTTCTTGCCCCGATAAAATAAATGCCTTTTGTTAAATTTGTTACTTTACAATGCGTGACAATAAATCAACGCCATCTCGTTTTGGAGTTTACCAAACTAGCAGCGTGACGCCACATGTGTGCCAAAAAATTTTCCAACAGAATTCTTGGTGATGGTTCTTCTATGTACATTTCTCTTCTCTGAGAGCGGGCCCCGCCAAAAACTTGCAGCGAGCCCCTGATTGTGAGTAGCTTAAAAACGCGCCAGCCTTAGTCATAAAATACCTCTCTTTCTATGAGTTTCACTAGTCAGGACAAAGTTACCCCAATAGCGGGTAACTTTGACCAATTTTTTTGGATTTTTTTTAGGTATAGCGAGCTAACAAAATCAAAGTACAGAATGCAATGTTAAGTTTTATTGAAATCAAAACTCAAGAGATAAAATAAAATTAAATATTATAAAATTAAAATATATTTTTTTGAATTATTCTGCTTTCATAAATAAATTATAATTGTCATTTCTTCCCATAATTTGTCCCGCTTTGTCTCAATGAAACGGTGGTCACTTTACCTAAGGAGAACAATGAGACAAGTTAGAATTTTCATTACTTTCAATAGAAAGAGATGTCAATGTCAATTTTTGCTTAAAGTGTTCTCAAACCTTTGCTCATTATAACAAAAACTTGTAAAAAGTGAGCCAATGTTACCCCAGTTAACGGTACTTATTGTTCTGTTATATTAGATTTTCACAAAATTAAAAACAGAGTGAAGTTTTCAATTCAGAGTAAGTATGGGTTACCACGTAGTCGCAAGGTCGCAACCATCCTCTTAATAAAAATCGCTCCTTTCTGTTATCTTCAAACTTAAATTAAAATCACCGTAAATTCAATTTTGTGTTTTTGGCTTCACATTTATTTCGCAGTTTGGATTAAAGTCAACGAGCAACTAATTGAAAAAAAAATTGTAACGGGAAAAAATGCAAATTATTTTTTAGTCTTTGAAGTTCGAACGGCAATAATTCGACAAATCTGCTTTTGAATGGAGGCTGGCAGATTATTTTTAACTTTTTCATCCAATTTTTAACTTTTTTATCCAATTACGTCCAATTACGAAATTACTTTAGGAAATTAGAATATAAAAAGTTTAATTAATAACTAAAGCTTATTTTAATGCTTTTAGCATTGTTCTAATCATATGGATAGAGATTTTTACCCTGACTAAACAAAACCGAAGTCTGTATCAGTCTAGTCTTGCCTGTCTAGTCTATCTAGTCCATCCTGTCCTGAATTTAACCTGTCTAGTTTTTGTTATAGATTTATCTGTCTATTCTTGCCTGGTATGTCCTGTCGATATTGTCTTCTCTGTTTAGTCTTTCGGGAGCAATTAAATGAAGCTTTAATGTATTTGTGAGATTAGAGAGTAAAGATTCAGTTAATAAAATTAACAAAATAGGTTAATTAGAGGAAATTTTGATATGTATAGAGTTATGTGTTATTGTATCTATTAAATATCTGTTATAATAATAATTTGTGTGCGTAATTTACGATGTAATAATTTATATTAATATCTGTTATGTCCATAAAATAGACGTAAATGGGTCAGTGAGGGGTTCGGGTGACGCGTGAAATTAATCCACGTCAACCTAGACGACTAAGCATAGTCTCCTATATCTAATTCAAAACAGATCATCCATCGTGGAGGCTGTGTGCCCGAGGGGGTGATGCCGTGGGTGCGACCTCATAGATAATGTTTCCGTGCGACTGGTTCCTCTCAATCACCACACCTCATTACCCTTTCATCACCCCATGCGTTTCCCTTTACCCCGCCTATGTCGGCTTCGACATATGTAATCCACGGCAGCTGATGGGAGAAGGACCTTTTTCGACTATCGGTCAGCTTGTCCTGTCTGGTTTCACTGGCTTCACGCTTCACACCCCTCAATTTTTCTCCTCGTCTCCTTTTTTGCACTTCCTCTTGATATTCGATCCTCACACTCCGTGCACACAAACATTTCAACCGCACACGTTCGAAAACCAGAAAAAGGATTGAATGTCGCAAAAAATATTTCACACGATTAAATTATCGGTTTCATAAAAAAATATTATATAACACATCACTAAAAAAGAATACAAAATATATTAACGCTCAAATATAGAAAGAGTTAAATTAATCTAAATTATTTCTTAAAATTTGTCGTAGTATGTAAAGTAATTAATTCATAGTTAGTATAATGATTTTAGATGGAACAGAAAACTGATCGTCGTTTAGTGCAAAACTTTGTTAAACTTACACAAATTATGCTCGTCTTAAGTTTGACATCAGTAAATGGATTGCTTGGTAAATTAGAGGAGCTTCAGCGGATATGCATAACAGATACAGCCGCCCTCGGGAATTGACAACTTCAACCAAGTTTAAGGAATTACTAAATTATTATAAGCAAATAATATTCTGCAAGTAGTTTCGTCTACATAGTTTTGTATGTCCATGCACTCTGTACTATACTATCAAGATTTGTCTGTCAACTATATATTGACCAAACTAATAGGTTGCAACCTCAAGTTAGACAGAGGAGATTAAACAGTTTGGTCATACTAGACCGAGCAGACATAACATCTTCGACTTGCTTTAATTGTGTGATGATCCTGTTAGCTTAGTCATATTTGTCTTTATTCTCTAGTTTGTCTGACAGATCAGGGATCGGCAGACGGCGGCACGCGAGCTACATGCATTTGCATTGATACTACATGATTGTGCATGAGCATTTACGGCTTTTTAAATACCAAACAATACGTCGCTTTTCGTTCAAGTAGTAACAAGTTTGGTCACATTAGACTGGACAGGCAAATCATTCCCGACTTTCTTTAATGGTCATGATGATGGGAATAATAGATTGTGAAAAAATTATTTAGTTTTAATAAAAATATTTTATTGAAACAAAACTACAAAATACAGCAGTGCGATATGATGTCACGCGTTTGTAAACTACGATATCTGCTTTTTTAATTGTTGTTACCTGCATTTATAAAGTATTAAGTGATTTCCATTGATCAGTTGCTTAGTTTTGTGTTCTCAATACATGGAACAAGGTTTTACCAAGGCAATTGCCTCTAATTTGCCTAGAGTTGATTTGTTGATGTTGGGGGAGTTTTTGGCATCAAACAAAGACTTTTGTTCAGCAGAGTTTAGAAATGTCAAAACCGCACACCACCACTTTAGAATTTCATAATGCGCATAACAGCTGATTTCTTTCTTTGGTGCCCTAATTTCTCGGTCGATTTACAAACATCTGACGTCACAAGCAGACGCCATGACATCAGCGACCGTTTTCGAGGGGATTTTAAACTTTGAATGTACTACCTTGACGCACGCAAATATTCAATATCGCTAGGTTACATTAAAAAAAAACAATAAAATAAATAAAATAATCACAATCAAGACTCAATATTAAAAAAGTGACAGAATTTTTGTCTCTTTCAGACAAGAGAACAGACTAGAGAAAAGAACAGACAGACAAGAGAACAGACAAACAAGTTAACAAGCAGACAGGCGAACATACAGACAAAAAAGAGACCAAAAGAGAAAAGAACTGACAGATAAAAGATAAGACAGACACGATAATATCGGAAATTACAGACAGAGAAGGAAATATACAGTTTGAATGTACTATCTTGGTGCACACAAATATTCAATATAGCTAGGTTACATTAAAAAAACAATTAAATAAATAAAATAAACTCAATCAAGACTTCAATATTAAAAAAGTGACGTGAAAGTGACAGAATTTTTGTCTCTCTCAGACAAGAGAACAGACAGACTAGAGAACAGAACAGGCAGACAAGAGAAGAGACAAACAAGGTAACAAGCACACAAGAGAACAGACAGACAAAAATAGACCAAAAGGGAAAAGAACTGACAGATAAAAGAAAAGACAGACACGATAATATCCGATATTACAGACAGACAAGTAAATATACAGACACAAGAATAGACAGACAAGAAAACATAGAGACACGAGAATACACAGACAAGAGAACAGACAGACAAGAGAACCAACAGACAAGAGAACCGCCAGACAAGAGAACAGACGGAAAAGAGAACTTACAAATAAGAGAACTGAAAAACAATAGAACTGACAAACAAGAGAATCAGGAGAAAAGAACTAGCAGGCAAAAGAACAAACAGAGAAAATAACTTCTGATATACATATTTACGAATCGCTAATTTTTATTAATAAAAAAAACAGCCAAGTGCGAGTTGTGACTCACGCACCGAGGGTTCCGTACAAACTTGTAAGTAAGTAAGGTGACCAACTATTTTTTGTTCAAAAAGAGTACACTTTGCAAGTATTTCATAGGTGAAAAAACAAGAAGAAAAAACAAGAAGAAAATATTTTTCTTCGGAGTGGATTTCTTTTGCTAAATGAGGATGTTCGTCTAATAATGTAGCCACATCCGAACAACTTTCATTTTGCATATATAAATTTGACTGTTAAGACGGCAGATAATGTTTTTACAGAAAGTTGCGACTTCTCACTGCTCCAATAATCATTCCCTAGTGAAAATACCCTTTCAACAGCAGCATTAGCGCCTGGACAACATAAGGAAATTTCGATTAAAACTTTTAAATTTTCATGTGGGATATGTTCTACTCTAAAATGCCGAAAGATTTCTACCCATATTTTGTCAAGTTCTATTTTGAAAATAATTTTCTCATCGTTACATTTCTTCAATTTTCTCTTCATTTAAATATAAATTTACTCTTCGATTTTTTTCAAAAAGAAAATTGTCATTAATAACAATATCTTTTACTTCCTTCATTACAAATTCGACTGCTGAAGAAACTTCTTTCCATTCAATTATCTAAATATAATAATTCAATAATCTAAATTATTCAAAAATAAATCTAATTATTCAATAATCTAAAAAAATGTTTTAGAAATACAAATGAGTATAAAATTATACAAATGAGTATAAAATTATACAAATGAGTACTTTCAGAGTACAGGATTTGAAAAGAGTACGGTTTGCGAAAAAAGAGTACAAAACTCTGTAAATGAGTACAGTTGGTCACCTTAAAGTAAGGTATCTTTTTTTTGTGGAGGACGTAGCAAGCACATTCAGTTAACTTGACAAGTGGCCCTCCTGAAATCACGACCATCTTAGTACCGCTGCAAGCATAACCTCAAGATGTCGCTGTCGTACGATGGAAAAACCCATCACTATGAGTGTTTAGGGGTTCTGGAACTTCACTATTTGCTTTTACTGTTCAATTTTGCAGGGTATTTTTGTGAAATAACGCGAATTTTTTTAAACTTATAAAAAGAAAACTTTATTTTAGTATTACACTTATTCACTAACTTATATTAAGATCTAACTATTTCTAGATCTAATATAACCTAATATATTAACTATTTCTAGATCTATTTCGATACTCTTAACATTCAGTTGTTCAATTGACTGCTTTTGGGCAATTGACTACCAAAAAATATAGGACGTACGTGATTTGAGTATATGTAGATTATAAACAAAAATTAGACGAAATATAATATATACAGGATGTTACGGGACTTGAGTATGTCGCATGTCGGTTATAAACAAGCAACATTTAGACATAATATATACCCTGTATATATTATGTATATAGAGCGTACTTGATGAAATGCATAACGAATATAAACAAAGAAAATTCAGAATAAAAAGCTTGGTGCCGACACATACTTTTTAACCTTCGGACCTAACCGAGGAGGACCTAACTGTATGCAACCCATATTTTTCTGCTGCCTGACAATATCACGCAACAAATTAGTGTATTTTCATAAGTTTCTAATAGTAAATTCGCATTTTTCTTGTAATTAATCTACATATTTACGGTTTTCAGATTTTTACCTTTGCATGTGCTGTAAGACACCGCTTCTTGCCAAATTTCATGATTCTAGGTTAGGTTAGGTTAGGTACCCTAAAGGTTTTGATTCCCTTGTGAAATCGCAAAATATGCTACATAAACGGTCATATCTTTTGATCGCGTTGACTTACAAGTTTGATTTTTTCACAGCTGAAAGACACCGCAGACCCGAGTATTTGATACAACTACAATTTCAACTTGTTGCCTCTATGCGTTCCTGAGAAAAAATGGTTTGACTGTCAGACAGACGGACAGACAGACAGACAGACAGACAGACAGACAGACAGACAGACAGACAGACAGACAGACAGACAGACAGACAGACAGACAGACAGACAGACAGACAGACAGACGGCCAACAAAGTGATCCTATAAGAGTTTCGTTTTCGGTACTGAACCCTAAAAATAAAAAGGAATTCAAAGACAGTGAAAACCAAAATGCTATCGACACGCAGAGGACACCAACGCACATTTGGCCATGACAGTAAAAGGGCCATACTATAATTGTATACAAATACTTTCAATGGTATTAATAAGTTGAATATATTTGAGTAGAAGATATATGATCCTAACATCCTAATTGACAGATGCAAATAACAACTTTTTCATAGCTGAAATATTTTGTGCGCACGCGTCAATTTCCGCCATGTTTTTCGGGCACTTTTTGAAGTATAAGCAGTAAAAATAACAAAATGTGCCTGCAATTTTTATATTCCCGCCTTAAACATGGCGGACGCGCATGCACTTAACTAACCCTAAAAAGGTCTATTTATAAATATGAGTCACACTACTATACAAGTTATTAAGGTAGAATAGTATTAAGGTTTTATTTTTAATTATTTTTAATTATTAGCTCTATTTTACATTATGTTATCTATTATGTTATGTATTTAATTCACATTTCTTTTAGCTATCTAGCTTGAATCGAGTAATAAATGGAAATTGATATAACACTATATAACAGACAGAGCTATAGCTATATAACAGACAGAGCTATATAACAGACAGACAAGAAAACATATAGCCACCAGAATAAAGAGGCAGGAGAACAGACAGACAAGAAAACATTCAGACTTGAGAATAGACAGACAAGAGAATAGACAGACAAGAGAACAAGCAGACTAGAGAAAAGACGGTCGAAAGAACAGACCGACAAGATAACTTCCGATTTTAAAGACCGACGAGAATAGAGAGACAAGAGAACAAACTGTTAAAAGAACAAAGAGACAAGAGAAGAGAATAGTCAAGAGAACAGACAGACAAGAGAAGAGAACTGACGGATGAAAGAACAGACAAGAGAACAAACTGTTAAAAGAACAAAGAGACAAGAAAAGAAGAAAAATAAGAGAACAGACAGACAAGAAAACATACAGACTTGAGAATATACAGACAAGAGAAGAGATAGACAAGAGAGCAGACAAACAAGGGAACATAAAGACAAGAGAGCAGACAGACAAGCTAGGAGAACAGACAGACAAGAGAACAGACAGACTAGAGAACAGACAAGAGAACAGACAAGGTAGTAGACAAGCGAGGAGAACAGACAGACAAGAGAACAGACAAGGTAGTAGACAAGCGAGGGGAAACAGACAGACAAGAGAAAAGATAGTAAAGAGAACAGATAGAGAAGAGGCAACAAAAATGCAGGATTTTGCGACACTGTCAGCACAAGAGGAAATAAAAATGTTTCGTTTTGTAAAACTGTCAGCACCAGAGAAAACAAAGATTTTTGATGTAAATTACACGGGAAAAGTACACTTTAAAAATTATAGTTTAAAATAGTAGCAGCTGCCTTACGAATTTGAAACTGTAAAAACTACAAATTGATTTTGTTAAAATTACAGTTTCCGGTATTATTAGTAAATAAATTAAAAAAATTACAGTGTGCGACTGCAATCTTTACAAAGATGTATTCGTAAGGCCGCTGCTACTATTTGAACTGTATTTTTTAAAGTGTACTTTTTTTCGTGTAAATCCATTTGAAATACTTTTCACTAACTTAAATAAAACTGGAAACGAACAAAAAAGGGTTTAATTTGAGATAAACAGTTATTCTAATTTGTTGCTTATAAAAATAAAATGTCAACTAAACTGTTTGTAAAACTTAATTCGTAATTATAACAAGAGAATACTAATAACAAGAGAACAGACAGATAAGAGAATAGATGAACTCGAGGACAGACAGTCAGACAATTGAACAAGAAGGCAAGAGAACTTACAGACAATAGAACAGGCAGAAAAGAGAACAAGCAGACTAGAGAACAGGGAGACAAGAGAATAGACACACTATACAACAGACAAGAGAACAGACAAGACAAGAGAACAGACAAGACAACAGACAAAAGAACAGACAAACAAGAGAAAAGACAGAGATGGAAACAGGCAGGCAAGACAACAGACGAGAGAACAGACAGACGAGAGAACAGATTAATAAGAGAACAGACAGACGAGAGAACAGACAGACAAGAGAACAGAGAGGCAAGAGAATAGAGAGACAAGAGAACAGACAGACAAGACAACAGACAAGAGAACAGACAAGACAACAGAGAAGAGAACAGACGGGCAAGAGGAAGAACAGACAAGGAAACAGGCAGACAATACAAAAGACAAAAGAACAGACAAAACAACAGACAGAGAGAAGAAGGGAACAGACAGACAAGAGAAGACAAGAGAACATACAGACAAGACAACAGACAGTTAAGACAACAGACAAGAGAGCTAAAAATGTTTCGTTTTGCAAAAGTGTTGGCACCTGAGAAAACAAAAATGTTTTGAAGTTCTTTTCACTAAGTTAAGGAAACCCGAAATCGAATAAAATAGGGTTTAAATTGAGATATTACTTAATCAGTTATTCGAATTTATTGCTTATAAAAATAAAACTTAAAAAGTGTAAGTATAAGAAATTGTTAGTAAAACTTGGCCAAAACTCGCAATTAATTCGTAATTAAAATAATTGTTTCAAATAATTACTAGTTGATAAGGACTACTAACGCCAGTGCAGCTACAGATGGATAGTACAAAATGGATATATAAAATATACAAATGGAACAAAATGGATGGTTAGATTAGGTTATAACGGAGCACATATGACGCGGTAGCGCGACCTCTCGATCCGAAATAAGAAAAAATATTAGATAAGGGTTAGATTATGTTATATTAGAACAAATAAATCCAGACCACATATCGCGCGGCAGCGCGACCTCTTGCTGCGGTGGCATTAATGCGTAAGTATCAGAAAATGAGATATTACGCGTTAGAATTGAGTTGGAATTATTTGATATACTAGCTTAAAAAACTATTTTAAAAAATGACAACAATTTTTAAAATATAAGGAATTTTGTAATGAGTTAATAGATCTATAAGCTAGTTACTTTAATTGAATTTAATATATTTCAGAACTTAATTTCTTTTAACATGATGTTCACTTCACTATTATGCTGCTCCAGGTCTAGTATTTGATGTTATGCTGAAATTAACTCAAATTTAATTACAGTTTCTTATAGACATAGACTTGCTGATGTTTGTTGAAAGATTAGGGGAGGGCGAAGCACAATGCTCAAGTAGATATGGAAAAGCTAACAGCATTTATATGAAAGACTATGACTCGACGCAAGAACCTTGCTAGCTAATATATTTCGATATCAATAGTAATATATATATATATATATATATATATATATATATATATATAGTGGCCTATGAAAATATCTACCATATGGAGAATTTCCATGGGTTGATCCATCAGATTTTAATAAAATAGATATATTTAATTTACAAAAAGACTGAGATATTTGGCTATATTTTTGGCTATATCCAAGCAATCTATATACATTACATAAAGTCTTAACATTTAGTCCTCAACGTTTAGTACCACCTAAATCTAAATATTTTAAACTAATGAGACAACTGTGTTAGTAGTAGTAATTAGGTAACAGACCACTTCTGAAAATTGTCTACGAAGAATACGTAGACTGTAGATTGTAGATTTCGGTGGTGACTTAAAGAATATGTAACAATGTCCCAAACTATTTATATCTCCGAAAATATCAACAATAATTAAATAAGTTGAAAATGTGCTTGAATTAGATAAAATAATCTACAGAATGAGATATTATGCGTATAATACACGAAATTCACTTTCCGAGTTCTCTACTCGAGCGCCGAAATTTCTTAAAAAAATTCTTTAATTTTTGCAGGCGAGAGTGAAACGAAAGAGCTAGCGAAATATAATTTGCATATGTGTAACCAGCAGCCAAAATGCTTTCAGAAAGGTTTTTAAATTTTGCTGTGACTCAAAAAATAACGATTTTGACAAAATCGATTTTCTCGCATTTCGTCGTTTCCGTGGTCTAGACTTCCCATGTCGCTGGTATTTCTTAACTGCAAACTTCCCAGGGAATATTATATACGTGTTTCGACTAATTTTGTGACGCTGAATCGATTGGTGAAGACTAGAAGTCTCTGTGGTGAGAGGTTCAAAAGTTATGACAGCATCAAATCAGTCGGAAATGCGTGATTGTGTACAGCGAAAAAATATATAAAATTTGTTTATTTGTAACTTTAGAGCGAAATTAACTGGAAAACCGTTTTCAGCACTGCGATTTCCTTCTTGTAACCAAGAAAAAATCACGAAAGAAATTTGCAAAAAATTTTCAACAAAAATTTTCCACACTCTGCGCCTTCTATGTCAAAAACAGTTCGACGTATATTAAAAGGTTTCAGATGAAATTCTTAGAGAATTTTATTCTTTACGACTTTTATAATGAATGCAAATACGATATGAGGCAGAGAAAACGAGATATTCTCAAAAAAATGATTTTTGCGACTCTTGAGATAACATTCGTAATGCTAAAATAGAGGTCCATACAAAAATTCAGCTTCTTCAGTTAGATTCCGGGGTGATATGCCTAGATGACTGGACTATATATAGATTTCTTTTCTAACTACAATTTTTAATCTACGCTTGCCTATCTAATGTTTGTCTATCTATTATCATCTGTTCAACTGTATCTGTGTAATCAGTTTACTATTGTCTGTTTGGTCTTTTGACCAGTCGCTGACTGCATTGTATTTATAATCTTATCTGTTAAATAGTCATGTTTTGTAGTTGATATTATTCATCTAGTATTTTTTGCTTGGTCTTTTTTCTGTATAATATATATTTATGGCTCTTATGTTATTCTACCGGTTTACCATCTCATAGTCATTAAACAACTACCAATTTGTATCCGCAAATCCTCTAGAAGTAAATAAGTCGAAGCTTTTTTCATGCCCGTATGCCCCGTCATATGTTCATTTTGAGTTCCATACAAAACATATAGCATATGGTATTCCAGTTTTTTGTGGTAAGAGTGACCAAACGTGCGGAATAAAAAGAAAGACATGAAAGGATATCCGTTAGGTGTAGCGCGTACTAACTAAATATGTATTAACAAAACGAGCGAGAATATTCACTGTGTACACAAAACGTAATTAGCATTTTGCAAAAAACAAAAAAGTGTTGCACATTCGCGAAAAGCTATAAATACGTTAGTGCCGCTTGTGCGTTGTCGTATGAAAATATTTATCGTTTGCAACTAGACGCCATACAATCGGTCACGTAAAATGGATTGCGTTTTGCAGTTTCCATTTTCTCCTCGCCGCTTTAATTGCAAAATCAAAACTTTCGACATGCCCATACACGCTTTAATTGCTTGTACTTATTGATTGTTTATTCAGATTTATGCGTGCCATTCAGATATTACCAAGAATTTTCTCCACTCACATTTATTCTTCACAAGAAACTCATAAATAAACGAAATAACAATACAAAACACACAGTTAATGCAAGAGATAAAATACTGGTAACACTAAGTAGACAGAAGACAATATACAGACAGAAAAAAAAACAGACTAGTTGGACAAGATCAAGACCATAGTTGTGTCTTGTGTCTACCGTGTGACCGTGTAAAAATTACTCGTGATCTTCAAAAGATTCAGGAAAGATTCCTCGCCGATTTTGCGAACCATTTTTCAACCCAGAGCAAATTAATCATGGCAGACAGAATCGTCAAACAAGTCACCCAGTTGTTGGAGAATTCGAAAAAGGCTTTCGAAGCGTTTATAACGTCGGCGAAGAAAGAGATCGCGAGGAAACAGTAGCAGCAAAGAAGGTTCGAAGCTAAAGAAGGAAGCAAAGGGTAAAGAGTAGAAGAAGAAATCGAAGCACGAAGCGCAAATAGTGGCGATGAAGTTCCCGTCCATGTTTTCAGCGATGGTGCGACAGTTCCCCTGGAAGTTCCACGCGCAAAACAATTGGATTTTCAGTGAATTCTAAAAGTATTATGCAAAAATGGGCTGACATTCTGGCGGAAGAGGAAGAAGAATTGGCACACCAACACCATTAGCAACTTCATTCAAATTCAATTTGGACGAGAAAATTTAATATTAAATTTAAATTAATTCTCACAAAGATATGTTTCGACAGACGAGACAGATGAGACCAGACAGACTAGATAGATAAGAGCAGACAGAGAAGGCAAGATTAGACAGGCAAGACCAAACAAGCAACAGCAGATGCACAAGACCAGATAGATAATACCAGGCAGACAAGATCAGATGAGCGATATCAAACAGGAAAGAGCAGACAAAGTCATCACCAGAAAATCAAGACCAGACAGACAAGACTTGATAGAAGAGTAGACAGTGAAGAATCAACACCAAATAGTCGAGACCAGACAGACAAGACTAAGCAGTCAACACCAGACAATGAAGACCAGACATACAACACTAGACTGACAAGATCATGAGTGGCATATGAGACTGACTTATGAGACCAGAAAGACAAGGCCCGCTAGATAGGACCAAATTGACAAATCAACACAGATGATCCAGCCATACCAGCCCAGGCAGACAAGACCATGAAGGAAAAAACCGGCCAAGTGCGAGTTGTGATTCGCGCACCGAGGGTTCTGTACTTGTAAGTAAGGTGTAACTTGTAAGTAAGGTATCTTTAGGAGCACCTAACTGAATGCAACCCATATGCTTCTGGTGCCTGACAATACCACGCAACACATTAGTGTATTTTCATAAGTTTCTAATAGTAAATTCGCATTTTTCTTGTAGTTAAACTACATATTTACGGTTTTCAGATTTTTCCTTTTACATGTGCTGTAAGACACCGCTTCTTGCCAAATTTCATGATTGTAGGCCAACGGGAAGTACCCTATAGGTTTTGATTCCCTTGTGAAATCGCAAAATATGCGGTCATAAACGGTCATATCTTTTGATCGTGTTGACTTACAAGTTTGATTTTTTCACAGATGAAAGAGACCGCAGACCCGAGTATTTGATACAAATTTCAACTTGTTACCTCTACGCGTTGCTGAGAAAAATGGTCTTGTCAGACAGACAGACGGACGGACGGACGGACAGACGGACAGACAGACAGACAGACAGACAGACAGGCGGACAACAAAGGACAAGACTAGACTAGACTAGATCATACAAACAGAAAATACCAACCATACCAGAAAAGAGAAAACTAGACAGTTATGATTAAGCAAGTTTATTATCTAATTTAGATTACCTTGATATGATGGTTTGAATTTGTTTCTCGTAAACTCTTGGTGAAAGTAGTGAATATTTTGTATTTCAATAGTACTTATAACACTTGGATTTAGAAATATAGCCATACATCCTGTCGCAATATTATTAAGTGATATTTTGTAGTTGACATAGAAATTAATAAATAGCAATTAGTAATTAGGAATTAGTGGGTAATGTATTAATGGTTGATTAGTGTCCAGAGTATTGATTCGTGGCTTTCAAGTTTTGACGATCCAGTCACATGCAAATGATACCGTGCAGATATGACACGTCATCAATCATCCGACTCTAATTACAACCTGTCCCGGACGCTCATCAGAGACATGCAATTAACTCGGCGGTTTCTATCTCCTCCCTTCGGTTCCTCGGCTCGACGAACTTTTCACACAAAATGTAAACTTTTTAAATGAACATTTATTCGCAAAAAAAAATTACTATATTAAATTGTTACCATCATTTTCAAGAAGTTTTTCTCAAACTTTTGTTACTTTGGGCAATCTACAATTGAAATTAAACTAAAAATCGCAGCATATTTTCCAAGAAAGTGAATAGGAGATTTTAGTAAATAGATCAAAAATTGTTTAAATATTAGTTGTTTATTTAATTAAAGAGCACAATTTACTTCTTTTCTTCTTTTTCGTTTCATATTCTTTGAGACATCAGGCATTCAAGGCCCAGTCATTTTAGCATTTCACCCTGGAATCTAACGGAAGAAGCTGAATTTTTGGATAGACCTTTATTTTAGCATTACAAATGTTGCCTCAAAAGTCACATATACCAACATGTGAGCGTCCTTAGATATTCAAGGTCAAAGGTCGCAAAAATCAGTTTTTTGAGAATATCTCGTTTTTTCTGCCCTCTACTGTATTTGCATTTATAATAAAAGTTGTAGAGAATACATTTCTCTACAAATTTGATTTGAGACCTTTTTCTATACGTCGAACTGTTTTTGAGATAAAGGACGCAGTGAAGCGCTCAGCCATACTTACCTTAACGCAAAGTAAATCCTGGATCCCAAGGTATTATACTTTTTTTTTCATTGCATTGACCACAAGCTAAAGAACATTGTATCCCTAACTTATAGCAATCACAACGCGAACCACAACCATTCTTGAAATTGCAGAATAATGAAGTAAGTAGCATCTGGTGCAGGTTGTAAAACTATTGTTACCGGCGTTAGGGTTTCATTTTGCAATACCCAAAACCATTCATGGGGTTGAATTAGAACAGCATTAAAATAAATTTAGAATGATTTACTCCATTATTTAATTATTTGTATGTCCAAGATAAGTAATATTTGATGACTATTTGATTTAAAAGAAATATAAATATTAGTATAAGGTATTAAATTGTTATTTAACCTTTTAGGGTGCTGTGGTTAATTTATCAACCACGTTTATAAAGACCATGTCCCTAATGTAATTACTACAAAAAATAATGGATTATAGTCCTTATAGAATATATATCAAAAACAAAACACGCTGTGGTCAAATATGTGATCAGTTTCGAAAGCTGTACGACGAAGTTTGAAAAATGGTTACTTGCTGATCACTGGTATGCAGGCGTACAGATATTTTTTACAATTGGCGGATTTTGCATTTATTCTGCGCAATAATTCCATACCACTTTGTCAGATGTTGTGTTACTGCTTTTACAAGGCGTACAGGTATCTGTTGCATTGCGTACTTAGTTGGATATTTGAAAATAGTACTGTGTGTAGTGAATATCAAATTTAAAAAATTGAATAGTGTACAAATTTTGGAAAGGTAGGTGTCTTATTTATTTTTTATTCAGCATAATAACAACGTTGTAGAGATAGGTTATGTAGTATTTTCTCGATGGTATTCTATAGAATAATAAGCATATATTACCGTTCATGTTTTTGTTTGCGCATAGAAAATATTTAATAAAAACGATCAAGAGTCATCAGCGTGCATCACATCATATACCACGTGCATAACCTGCTAACATTTTCTGAATATAGTGTTTTATAATAGTGTTCAGTAATTTTAATAGTGAAAAACAATTAGTTAACATTGGATTGGTGTTAGTGTAAAAAAATTGTGTAAAAACAAAGTGAATTAGTGATTTCTATTTTGAAATGAATTTCTAAATTTGACGTTTAAATAATTTGACATTTGATAAAAGAAACCTACTAGAAATTATGAATAAACAAACAAATCTAAAACAGATCTGGACCAAGTAATATAATAATACGTACCCCTTGAACATCTTTGGTAAACAATGGCACGGAGCCTAGCACCTGGGAAGAATGGGGTGGACAGGACTCCTTAGCCGCAGTGAAGGCGACCTGTCTAGGGGTGACAACCCCGAATAATAAGCCTCCCAAGCTAACAACTTGGGTAGCATATTGGACAGTGGCTCGCCACTGTCCCATGAAGAATATTCTTCAACTGAGCATGAAGGAAAATCTCGCTAAATGCACTACCTCAGGTGGTAACCAATCCACCGTCACCTATGGTGACGTTAGCGGACCTTCGGATTCTGGAGAGTCCGCACTAACATGCTTTAAGGATGAGTCGGAGCATCCTGAAATCACCACAAAGTAGGCCTATGCGAAAGAAGAAGAAGAAGAAGTGTTCAGTAATTTTGTTCGTGTTATACATAATATAAAAATAAAATATATTCACACATATATTACGGTTATATTATTAGATTTTGCAATAAAAAATCATTTTCAATTTTTGTTACTTTCAGATGTCCAATAAACCTCGTGATTATGTAAACGTAGAGACAATTACTTCTCAGCAAGCATATGAATTGATAGACAGTATCAGCGAGGAACATGCGGAGGATTCTGAGTATGGAGAGACAGCGATGCAGAAGACGCTATTACAGGTGCAATTACAGGTGCTAAGAGAAACACAAGATCCGGCGAAGGTACTTCCAGGTCAACTGAGATCAACCAAGAAAAATATTCTATTACACCATCAACTTCTATGCTAACAATACATCGCAAAGAAGTGGTTGAAGAACAATATAGTGAGGAATTTTATGGCAGTGATGATTCCATACGTGATCCCGACTACACAGTACATGATAAAAACAATACAAATATACTGCACACCTCACCAAATATTTCTTCCGAGGATGAACTCATTGATGATAAACTGGTTCAAATTCCTCAATTTAACTTCAAAAAAACGCCTTGTGCTGCTAAAAGTTACAACAATTTTAAATTTCAAGAACATTATGGGCCTACATTTAGTACTGACTGGAACAGCCCTGTTACAATTTTTGACAATGAAATAATGGCGCACATTATTTTAGAGTCTAATAAATATGCAGCACAAAGTGGGAAAGATTTAAACCTGACGTTAGCAGAATTTAAAGCTTTTATGGGAATTCTTGTAATTATGTGTTTTCACCAATTACCAAGTATAAAACTATATTGGTTATCAAATGAAAATTTCCGGGTTCATCGATAGCTAACGTAATGACTCAAAAGAGATTTCTAAAACTGTTACGTTTTATTCATATAAATGACAATACGAAGGCTCCTAATAGAAACTCAATTCATTTTGATAGACTATACAAAGTAAGACCTCTCCTTTCCAATCTACAAAAAAAGTTTCCCGATTCGTTTCTGCCATCAAGAAATTTGGCAGTAGATGAATGTATGGTAGCTTTCAAAGGGAGAAGTACCCTAAAGCAGTACATTCCCATGAAACCAATAAAACGGGGCTTCAAAATTTGGGTCCTTGCCTATTCATCATCTGGATATATGTTGAACTTCAATGTGTATGAAGGGAAATCTAAAGGTGCAGCAGAAGGAACATTGGGCGAAAGAACAATACTAGATTTGACGTCAAAATATAGCAATAAGGGATACTGCGTCTATTTTGATAATTATTTTACATCTCTGAATCTCATTCAACTTTTGCTTCAGAAAAATACGTTTTCTTGTGGAACTCTTTTTCCGAATTATCCTAAAGAGATACTAATAAAAGATAATAAAATGAGGGTTGGGGATTATGACTATGCAAGTAGCAAAGACATTTCTGTTTGTAAATGGAAGGACAGAGGAAAAAAGAGCGTTATAGTCGTAAGTTCTTTCCCTAACCCCGAAGATACCGTTATAGTTACGAGAACTAGCAAAGAAGGGAGGAAGGATCCAATAAATTGTCTCATACCTATCTATGATTACAATAGAAATATGGGTGCTGTCGATACATTCGACCAATATATCGTATTATAATATAGCATGGAAGAGTCGTCGCTGGTGGATGAAACTATTTTATTAATTGCTAGATGCTACTACAGTAAATAGTTTCATATGTCACAAAACATAGGCAAAAACTGCCAGAAAAAAGCCAATGTCTCATTTACTATTCCGTAGTACGTTGGCAGATGAATTAGTAAAGAATTTCGGCTTGCACCAACACTAGTTATTGGCAGCAATAAAATGAAGAAACCAACTGAACGATCAGGACGATTGGCGTGGATAGTTCTACAAGACGTACGAATTTTGGGGAACACGCCAGTAAAGGGAATTCGACGTTGTGCCCGATGTAGTACTGCCGCAAAACCTGTTCGCTCGAAATCAATTTGTAAAAAATGTAATGTAGCTTTATGTCGTGATTGTTTTGCGCCATTTCATGAAGAATAATAATAATTTGATAATAAGTTTTCTTCAATAAATTATTGTTCAAAATGTGATCATTTTATAAACCAGCTCCCTTGAATCTACATGTAGTCCTAAATGATCTGTGGTTAGTGTATTAACCACACCCTCAGGACCTTAGTAAAAGTCCTTGATTTTTTTAAATATTTTTTTACTCTTAATTAACACATAAAGAAATATAAAACACAAGTTTTATTCATAAAAGTCAAAAATAGGTCTGCGCCTTAAAGGGTTAATATTTAATAAGTAATTAAGTAAAACAATGGTATTATACATAGGGATTTAGGATTTGCGCTAAGGTATGTATAGCTGCTCATCAGCGCTCCACACTCTGTTCCCTCGATCTCAAAAACAGATCGACGTATAATAAAATTTTTCAGATAAAATTTGTAGAGAATTTCATTCTCTACAACCTCATAATAAATGCAAATATAATAAGAGGCAGAGAAAACGAGATATTCTCAAAAAACTGATTTTTGCGACTTTCGACCTTGAATATCTAAGGACGCTCACATGTTGGCACATGTGACTTTTGAGACAACATTTGTAATGCTAAAATAAAGGTGTGTACAAAAACTCAGCTTCCTCCGTTAGATTCCAAGATTGACCTTTTGACTAATTTGACTGGACTATCAAGCCTTAATGAGCTTATTATTTTCAATTTCATTTTAACTACAGAAATATCAATATATACATTTATTCTTTAAACAAGATTAGATAGAGAAGATTAAACAGAGAAAACATTACAGGCAAAACTAGTGAGAGAAGGCTATGTAGACAAAATCTACAAGCAACGTTAGAATTACAAGACTTAACAGTGATTACACAGATCAAATCACCCTGTTGTCTGGTGTTGACTGTTTGGTCTTGTCTTCTCTATCTACTCTTGTTTATCTAATCTTGTCTTCTCTATCTACTCTTGTCTATCTTATCTTCTCTATCTACTCTTTTCTATCTAATACTCTCTATCTAGTCTTATCTCTCGGGTCTTGCCTGTATGCTGTTGACTGTCTGGTCATGAATATGTGATCTTGGCTCTCTACCTTTCACTGTTTAATACTTAACTTCCTGTTGATAACTTCCTGTTAATAACTTGTCCTGTTTGATCTTGTCCTTTCGGTCTTGACTGCCTAGGTTTGTCTTTGTTTACTTATGTCTTGGCAAATCTAACCAGGCAGGAATAAATAAACGAATTATTATTATTACGATGGACTAAACGATTAACGAGCCGTTGATACAGTTTTTCTTGGGATTTTTTTCCATTAGATCAAAAAAACATTAAGTTTTTTATTACAAGTTTTACAACGTAACGCCCCCGCAAGCGCGGCATCTGAAGGTGTGTTTTAAATCTCCTTCACTTTCTCCGCGAATCCTACTTTCCTCGTGTACGGCGAAACGTAAAATATCATATTTGGCCTCCGGAATTGTAAAGCTAGCTTTGACATAGTGTATACGTCAAGCAAAATTAGATTTTTACTCACAATGTTGCAAAGTACGGCTACAATGCGGTAAAGTCACTTTACCGCATTGTAGGCGTACTTAACAACTTTGTACAAATAAAATTAAATAATAGTAGGGGAAGATGAACCCTCCACCACCACTTCCACCCTCCCCTCCACACTTCCGGCTCCCACCCCACTTCCGGTTCCCACCCTCACTTCCGGTTTACACTCCCACTTCCTGTTCCCCTTCATTTCCAGTGCCCACCCCAACTTCCGGATCGCACCACCACTTACAATTCCCACTCCACTTCCGGTTCCGGAACCGGAAGTGGGTCCGGAAGTGGAGGTGGAAGAACCAGAACGAACCATCTTTCCCTACTCTAAATCTAATTGTTTCTTAAATATTAATTATCGAACAAAAAAATTTATACAAATTTCGTGTGGAAATGATTTTACAGCGCTCCAGCCAATGGGAAACTCGCCCTTCGCGCTCGTTTCCCAAACGAGCTGTCGAGTTGTAAAATCAAACTTTCCGCACTCTAATGTAAATAACTATTTCCGACGTATGACAGAACGGAGTTTTGAACCGTGTCAGTCTGCCGCGCGCAAGTTCCACAGAGCGTCCTCCAGGTACTAAAAACTAAAACCGTTTTTTGGGAGATCTAAAGAACAACTTTGCTCCGCGGCTCGATTTTACTCTTGCATCCTATGACCGCGTCCCTGGTACGTCTTTCGACATTTGACGAACAAATATGCAACAGCCGCCGCCGGTTCGTCTGGTGCAGCGTAAAGAAAATTTCGTTTCTTCGGTTACTTTTGTGTACGCGGTTCGTTTATTTGAAGGGGTCCAGGTGTGAAAATGGCTTCGTTCGATGCGGGAGGGTTGCGCGCAACTACCGGTGAAAGAATCCGGAGACGGCGACGTCCTTTTCCCGCTCCATATCAATTTCATCCCGATTTTTTTCAACACGATTTGCCAAACCAGGAGGACAAAGAGCGCTCATAGAAGAAATCAATAAACACGACCTAGCATACTAGCAATTACAGCCGTCCAAGAAACAAGATGGATAGGCAAAGGCTTAGGGTTCCATATATGTAGTCTCTGATACCTTTGCCTATCCATCAAGTCTCTTGGACGGATATAATTGCTAGGTCGTATTTGTAGATTTCTTCTATGATCGCTCTTTGTCCTCTTAGTTTATTGAGTATTCGTACATTCCAGGTTCCAGAAGAAAATTTCTTGTCCGTTTTGTTTTAGGTTATGGTTGGTTCTCTTCCGAGGCATTGTTCGGTTATTTCTCTTGCGAAGGGTGTTTTTGTTTTTCCAGGGGCGGGTTACTAGCCCACCGCTCAACCCTTCTCTTTTACCCGGGCTTGGGACCGGCTGCCTCGGAGGATTAGCTACTGAATCCACCAATCCTCTTCAGCCGGCAGAGTTTCACTAAACAATAGAAATAAGTTCAAGTAAAATAGTTCAACGCGTTTGCGGGGATTCTAACTCCTCTGAAGCCACCAGTCGGATCACCATCGGACTAGCGCCATTCCATTCGGCATGGTGTCTTTTAGTTTGTTTTAATACCGAATTCGTTTAAGATGTCATTTCTATGCCATAAAAACCTATTTTTATGGACATCCAGGAAAACTCGCATAGAATCGCCAATTTGAACTCTGCGTTGACGTTGATTTCACGCGTCTCCCGTAGACGCGTTGAACTATTTTACTTGAACTTATTTTCATGGTTTAGTGAAACTCTGCCGGCTGAAGAGGATTGGTGGATTCAGTAGCTAATCCTCCGAGGCAGCCGGTCCCAAGCCCGGGTAAAAGAGAAGGGTTGAGCGGTGGGCTAGTAACCCGCCCCTGGAAAAACAAAAACACCCTTCGCAAGAGAAATAACCGAACAACGCCTCGGAAGAGAACCAACCATAACCTAAAACAAAACGGACAAGAAATTTTCTTCTGGAACCTGGAATGTACGAATGCTCAATGAACCAAGAGGACAAAGAGCGATCATAGAAGAAATCAACAAATACGACCTAGCAATTATATCCGTCCAAGAGACTTGATGGATAGGCAAAGGTATCAGAGACTACATATATGGAACCCTAAGCCTTTGCCTATCCATCTGGTTTCTTGGACGGCTGTAATTGCTAGTATGTTAGGTCGTATTTGTTGATTTCTTCTATGAGCGCTCTTTGTCCTCCTGGTTTATTGAGCGTTCGTACATTCCTGGTTCCAAAAGAAAATTCCTTGTCCCTGTGCTGATGTCGTTGTTTTAGGTTATGGTTTAGTTTATGGTTTATGTCGTTGTTTTAGGTTAGCTTCTTCATATACGATATGTTATACTGGAAAAACAGATGGGAACAAAGAACTGGGAGTAGTATTCATCATAAACAAAGCTATGAAACCAGCAATAATTGACTTCCAACATGTCAATTAAAGAATATATAAACTACGAAGTCATACACGTCACACGAATGCAACGATCATCAATGTACATTGCCCCACGGAGCAGCAAGACGTTGGCACAAAGATAAGTTTCTATCATGAGCTAGAAAGAGTTTATGACTCTAAAATGACGTTAAAATTATTTTAGGGGATATGAACACCAAAATCGGAACAGAAATAGAGTATAGAAGAACAACTGGAAAGCATAGTCTGCATGAATTAACCAACAGCATTGGAGTTCTGTTAATAGACTTCGCAACAGGGTAATCAACTCAACTCTGTTTCCACATCGAGACATACACAAGGCAACATGGAGCTCCCCGGATAGCAACACAAAAATTTTCGAGTATACAATGCTAGAGATGCGTACATATACCTGAAGCAGAGAAGAGAAGGTTTCAAACCCCAAACAAGTTTATGCACAGACGAAACGGGAAAAATCATAAGTGATCAACGAGAAATAGAATACACCTGGAAAAAGTACTTCGAAAAGTTGCTAAATCCGAGCACTACGGATAATAGACCGCAAACTATAGCTCCAGTAACACTATTAAGACAAGCAGAGCTACTGCAAATCGAGGAAGACAACGGGCACACAATGGTACCAACTATAGGAGAAGTAGTAATAGCAATCAACACGCTAAAGGCTAACATATCTCCAGGCATCGACGAAATATAAAGCGAAATACTGAAACAGGGTGGCGAAAAGCTAGCATGCTACCTACACCATCTCCTAATGGAAATATGGTAGAAGGAACATATCCCGCATGAATTGAACGAGTGCATAATATGCCCGATATACAAGAAAGGCGATATGATGACATCCTCAAACCACAGAGGAGTATCACTGGTGTGCAACGGATACCAAATGCTTAAGCATTTTGCCTCAAATATAATAGGAGAGTACCAAGCAGGTTTTAGGCCTGGAAGATCGACAGTATACCAAATACACAACGTCAAACGTAATCTTAGCAAAACCTGGGAATACAATGTCGACGTATAGAATGTGTTCGTAAGAAAGGTAGAAAGTAGAAAAGCTGGTAAGACTTGTCCAACTCACCATGTCAGAATGCACCGCACAGGTGCGGGTGCAGGGAAATTTATCGGAAAGCTTTACATGTGAACAAGAGCTGAAACAAGGCGATGGGTTGGTACCGACGCTGTTCACCCTCGCCCTAGAGCATGTAATAAGAAAGACTGGAATAGGGAGAGACAACTAGTTAAAAAACAAATCCGGGGAACTCGCAGCATAAGCGGATGATATTGACATAGTGCATTGACACACAAAACGAACCACGGAGGAAGTTCATAAAGCACTAAAATCAGCAGCCCAAACATCGGCCTCCAAAGCAACATCGACAAAACAAAGACGCTAGTGCAATTTAGAACGGGTACACCAAGAATACAAACACAAGATAACTTGGAACAAGTGAACGACTTCAAGTATCTGGGCGCAAGCATCATCAGCAAAGGCCTCGAAGACGCGGAAATTAGAGCCAGAGTGATGATGGCAAATAAAGCGTATTTCTCATTTGCCAATGTACTCAAGCCCAATGTGATACACAGAGACACAAAAATTAAGGTGTACAAAACAATCATCCGACCAATACTCACGTACGGCTGCAAAGTGTGGATCCTCACCGTAAAGAACGAAGCACAATTCGACGCGTTCGAGAGTTGAATATTAAGAAGGAACCTAGGACCAGTACGGGGAAATGAAGAATATAGGAGGCGAAACAACAAGGAAGCCCCCTATATTATATCCTTATATCAGGCCCTTAAAGTCCAACCAGTGTCGATATACGTGAAACTGCAGCGTCTCCGGTGAAGAATGCCCAAAAGAATAATGAACGGCCGAATGGAAGGGAAGAGTCCGATAGGAAGACCAATAAAAATATGGGAGGATGAAGCAGACCAGGACGCCAGACGAATCCTTAAACTAGGAAGATTGAAGGAAGTGGCCCGGGAGATGGAGCAATGGAGGAAGAAACTAGGGGAGGCCAAGGCTCAAATTGGGCTGTAGCGCCGGAAGAAGAAGAGGATTGTTTAGTGCAAGCGGCATCGCGCTGCGTTTTTAGTAGCCGTTGCGACGCCCGCCAAAACTCACCGCACTGCAAAAAAACAAATGATGCAATTAAAACGGCCATATTTTGGCAACCCTCTGCTTAATGTTCTGGATTTTGCAGTGGATTGTAGAACGATCTTTTGCCTTTACGCACCAATTGTGTGCTAACTAAATCTGCACAGTCAGAAATTTGACCGTCGATTTAGAGCAGCAGAATGTGAAATGGACGTCGCAGAATCGCGTCGCGACGCCGAGTTATAACTGTTAATCTGCACAGACAGAAATTTGACCGTCGATTTAGAGCAGCAGAAAGTCGCGTTTTTCACATTCCAAAATATCCGGCACGTCGAAACGCTCATTTTAGTAGCGTCGCGACGCCGAGTTATAACTGTTAATCTGCACAGACAGAAATTTGACCGTCGATGTAGAGCAGCAGAAAGTCGCGTTTTTCACATTCCAAAACATCCGGCACGTCGAGACGCTCATTTTAGTAGCGGGATCGCGTCGTTCCGACCACGGAGTCGTATCAGCACGTATCAGCTCCCGTTCGTCGGAAGGTGCGGTCTGACCGCTGCCGTTTCGCAGATTTTGGGCGCAGCGACTCGAAACTACACGCGTTCGATTCCGAACGGATGCCCACGTCCTTTATGTATTTAAGGTTTCGCGACCCATACCATCCCCATCGAGTGCCGACGTATGAAAACTTCAGACTTTTTTTGCACGGTTTTTTGACATGTCCCTCCTGTTCTCGAAGCCGAATCCGACTTTTGCGGCACAAGGCTAAGCCGCTCGCCGTTACACATATTTTGGTACTCCTCGTAAAACAAACTAAAGAGATAAGATTAGGCAGATATAGACAAGACTATAGCTTGCCTTGTCTAAAAAGCCTAGTTTCCGACTATTAATTCACATATTTAATAAAATACCAATAAAATCAAGTATCAAATTCTGAAAATAAATATCTTATAAATTTATTTAATAACGAGTTGGTAATCTTATTAATTACAAGATAATTGAGAAAACTTGCATACTAAATAAATTGATATTTATCTTATTTATTTTTGGATTAGTTTGTATCGTTACAGTAAATCGTTACAGTAAATTACAGTCTATTATTCTTGTAAGAAAATAATTTAGATTAGATTAAGAATAAATTGGCCGCATTTTGAAAAAATCCTTTGTAGTTTATTCTTAAATTTGTCATACATTTTGTGTAATCGAATATAGTAGGTAGATCAAAGTAATATTTTATCCGCTGGCACAATTTTCTGTGGTGTCATGTGCCAGGTATTCCTGCAGGAATGAAAGCAGCGGCCGTAAATATTCTCTTGTATTCAATATCGTCTGTATTGAAAATGCTTTTTACGGACTTATCGAACACTTTTGGAATGCGGCCACTCTAGAGAATCAAAATTTTGGTAGATATCTTATTACCAAAGGAGAAATATTGAGATTATGTTTAGGCATTAAGATAAATTTGCTTTCAAATATATTGAAAGTTTATCGTGTTCAGGCGGTTGTAAATTATTCCTTATTTTGTTAACGTAAAGATAATAGATAAATGTAGAAAAATAAAGATTGGAACACTAAAACCGTAAATATGTCAACAAGATTTTGGTTTCTGGAATTTACACAATTTTTTTTAAATCTCAAATAATTTAAACTCAAAATATCTTATTTAATTAGATACATAAACTTAATCTACCAATTTAATTAGTATGCGAGTTTTTCAATTATTATATAATTAATCCCATTAATCCCATGTAGTTATTAAATAAATTTATAAGAAATTCGTTTTTAAATTTATATCCACTTTAGTTTATCTGTCTAGTTATTGTCTAGCTTTGTTTATTTGGTTATAGCTTGTCTTGTCTAGTGTACCGACGGTTAATTCACATATTTAACACAAAACTCATAAATTCTTCAAACAAATATATCATCAATGTATTTAATAACTGTGTGGCATTCCTATTAATTACAAAATAATTGAAAAACTCGCATACTAAATATATTAATTAGAATTAATTATACAAACCAATTGTTTATTGTGCATTGAGACAATGACCAATTGTCTGAAACCGTTTTTAATGATAATTTTATTTAAGTTATTGTTTCCGTACAAACAGATTGAATTATTTATAGGGAAAAGTGTGAAAAAGATAAATGTCAAACTGTGTATATATTAAGCAATGATTTTCCTTTTCCAAACCAAACAGCGACCACCAGCCACGAATTACTAAACTAACAATAAGTAGACGTTGCTCAATATACTAAAAACATAACTAAAATGTTTAGAAATATAAAATCGCATATATTAGCATTACATGTAGAAGGAAAAGATCAGGCAGATAAGACCTCACAGACAGGATCAGGCAGACGAGATCAAGCAAACTAGACCAACCTCCCAAACTAGACAACATCCCGCAAACAAGACATGGCAGACAAGAAAAGGCAGATAAGACCACGCAGGCAAGACCAGGCAGACAAGACTAGACTGACAAGATGAGATGGACAATACTACATGAACAAGACTAGGCGAACAAGACTAGACGGACAAGACTAGACAGACAGGTCTAGACAGACAAAACTAGACAGACAAGTCTACAGAGACAAGACTAGACAGACAAGTCTAGAAAGACAAGACTAGACAGACAAGACTAGACAGACAAGACTAGACAGACAAGACTAGACAGACAAGACTAGACAGACAAGACTAGACAGACAAGACTAGACAGACAAGACTAGACAGGCAAGGCTAGTCAGACAAGGCTAGACAGACAAGACTAGACAGACTAGACAGACAAGACTAGACAGACACGACTAGACAGACAAGACTAGACAGACAAGACTAGACAGACAAGACTAGACAGACAAGACTAGACAGACAAGACTAGACAGACAAGACTAGACAGACAAGACTAGACAGACAAGACTAGACAGACAAGACTAGCCAGACAAGACTAGACAGACAAGACTAGACAGACAAGACTAGACAAACAAGACTAGACAGACAAGACTAGACAGACAAGACTAGACAGACAAGACTAGACAGACAAGACTAGACAGACAAGACTAGACAGACAAGACTAGACAGACAAGACTAGACAGACAAGACTAGACAGACAAGACTAGACAGACAAGACTAGACAGACAAGACTAGACAGACAAGACTAGACAGACAAGACTAGACAGACAAGACTAGACAGACAAGACTAGACAGACAAGACTAGACAGACAAGACTAGACAGACAAGACTAGACAGACAAGACTAGACAGACAAGACTAGACAGACAAGACTAGACAGACAAGACTAGACAGACAAGACTAGACAGACAAGACTAGACAGACAAGACTAGACAGACAAGACTAGACAGACAAGACTAGACAGACAAGACTAGACAGACAAGACTAGACAGACAAGACTAGACAGACAAGACTAGACAGACAAGACTAGACAGACAAGACTAGACAGACAAGACTAGACAGACAAGACTAGACAGACAAGACAAGACTAGACAGACAAGACTAGACAGACAAGACTAGACAGACAAGACTAGACAGACAAGACTAGACAGACAAGACTAGACAGACAAGACTAGACAGACAAGACTAAACAGACAAGACTAGACAGACAAGACTAGACAGACAAGACTAGACAGACAAGACTAGACAGACAAGACTAGACAGACAAGACTAGACAGACAAGACTAGACAGACAAGACTAGACAGACAAGACTAGACAGACAAGACTAGACAGACAAGACTAGACATACAAGACTAGACAGACAAGACTAGACAGACAAGACTAGACAGACAAGAATAGACAGACAAGACTAGACAGACAAGACTAGACAGACAAGACTAGACAGACAAGACTAGACAGACAAGACTAGACAGACAAGACTAGACAGACAAGACTAGACAGACAAGACTAGACAGACAAGACTAGACAGACAAGACTAGACAGACAAGACTAGACAGACAAGACTAGACAGACAAGACTAGACAGACAAGACTAGACAGACAAGACTAGACAGACAAGACTAGACAGACAAGACTAGACAGACAAGACTAGACAGACAAGACTAGACAGACAAGACTAGACAGACAAGACTAGACAGACAAGACTAGACAGACAAGACTAGACAGACAAGACTAGACAGACAAGACTAGACAGACAAGACTAGACAGACAAGACTAGACAGACAAGACTAGACAGACAAGACTAGACAGACAAGACTAGACAGACAAGACTAGACAGACAAGACTAGACAGACAAGACTAGACAGACAAGACTAGACAGACAAGACTAGACAGACAAGACTAGACAGACAAGACTAGACAGACAAGACTAGACAGACAAGACTAGACAGACAAGACTAGACAGACAAGACTAGACAGACAAGACTAGACAGACAAGACTAGACAGACAAGACTAGACAGACAAGACTAGACAGACAAGACTAGACAGACAAGACTAGACAGACAAGACTAGACAGACAAGACTAGACAGACAAGACTAGACAGACAAGACTAGACAGACAAGACTAGACAGACAAGACTAGACAGACAAGACTAGACAGACAAGACTAGACAGACAAGACTAGACAGACAAGACTAGACAGACAAGACTAGACAGACAAGACTAGACAGACAAGACTAGACAGACAAGACTAGACAGACAAGACTAGACAGACAAGACTAGACAGACAAGACTAGACAGACAAGACTAGACAGACAAGACTAGACAGACAAGACTAGACAGACAAGACTAGACAGACAAGACTAGACAGACAAGACTAGACAGACAAGACAGACAAGACAAGACAGACAAGACTAGACAGACAAGACTAGACAGACAAGACTAGACAGACAAGACTAGACAGACAAGACTAGACAGACAAGACTAGACAGACAAGACTAGACAGACAAGACTAGACAGACAAGACTAGACAGACAAGACTAGACAGACAAGACTAGACAGACAAGACTAGACAGACAAGACTAGACAGACAAGACTAGACAGACAAGACTAGACAGACAAGACTAGACAGACAAGACTAGACAGACAAGACTAGACAGACAAGACTAGACAGACAAGACTAGACAGACAAGACTAGACAGACAAGACTAGACAGACAAGACTAGACAGACAAGACTAGACAGACAAGACTAGACAGACAAGACTAGACAGACAAGACTAGACAGACAAGACTAGACAGACAAGACTAGACAGACAAGACTAGACAGACAAGACTAGACAGACAAGACTAGACAGACAAGACTAGACAGACAAGACTAGACAGACAAGACTAGACAGACAAGACTAGACAGACAAGACTAGACAGACAAGACTAGACAGACAAGACTAGACAGACAAGACTAGACAGACAAGACTAGACAGACAAGACTAGACAGACAAGACTAGACAGACAAGACTAGACAGACAAGACTAGACAGACAAGACTAGACAGACAAGACTAGACAGACAAGACTAGACAGACAAGACTAGACAGACAAGACTAGACAGACAAGACTAGACAGACAAGACTAGACAGACAAGACTAGACAGACAAGACTAGACAGACAAGACTAGACAGACAAGACTAGACAGACAAGACTAGACAGACAAGACTAGACAGACAAGACTAGACAGACAAGACTAGACAGACAAGACTAGACAGACAAGACTAGACAGACAAGACTAGACAGACAAGACTAGACAGACAAGACTAGACAGACAAGACTAGACAGACAAGACTAGACAGACAAGACTAGACAGACAAGACTAGACAGACAAGACTAGACAGACAAGACTAGACAGACAAGACTAGACAGACAAGACTAGACAGACAAGACTAGACAGACAAGACTAGACAGACAAGACTAGACAGACAAGACTAGACAGACAAGACTAGACAGACAAGACTAGACAGACAAGACTAGACAGACAAGACTAGACAGACAAGACTAGACAGACAAGACTAGACAGACAAGACTAGACAGACAAGACTAGACAGACAAGACTAGACAGACAAGACTAGACAGACAAGACTAGACAGACAAGACTAGACAGACAAGACTAGACAGACAAGACTAGACAGACAAGACTAGACAGACAAGACTAGACAGACAAGACTAGACAGACAAGACTACACAGACAAGACTAGTCTCATTTTACGATATTCTGTATTCCACCTTTGATAAGTTTGTGCAGTATCGTTTCTCTTCTCGCTCTATTTATCGCTCGTGATATTCCCCATCGATTATTGCAGGACATCGCAAGAAACGCTCTCTTCATCTTACCTATAAGATATTTAAATCGGTCCTCGACTATTCGAGATTTAAATCCATAAGATCCAAATTGAAGTTGCAGATAATCTGTGCCTATTCGAACAGTATCAAGGCGGCAGCCAAAAATATTTCTGCTGACCCAAAGTGTCTGGTCTTTTATTCAATCAAAGAACCGCTAAAGCTGTATACCGGGTCAAATGTGTTTTGATCAAGTCTCTCTTGACACTCCTCAATCTATTATTAACGGCTTTGCGAACTACTTCAAAGGAGTCTATATTCCTTCGTCTATAAGCACCTGTAAGTCGGATATTGTCGTCTGAATCTCCCTTTGATTGGGCATGCAAACATTTCCGAAAATGAAGTGTAAGCTACCCTCAAAAATTCAAAATGTAACTTGACCAGCGGTGCCGTCTTAGTCCCGGCGTTCTTACTTCGTGATTGTGCGCACATCTTTGCTCCTCATCTTACGAAACTGCACAACATTATCCTCAAGGCCAGTTTCCAGCGATTTGGAAATCTACTAAAATTTGACACATCTACAAGTCTGGCCCGATATCGATTCTCTCCAGCTTTTCTAAAGTCTTTGAATCAATCGCTTACAACTCCATCTTTCCTCGCATTAAGCATCTGTTCTCCCCGAAACAACATGGATTCATTAAAGGGCGCTCCACGGTCACCACTTAACAGCTTTCACGCAATTTGCTTCATCAGTAATAGGAAACAGGGGCCAGGTTGACTGCATTTATACTGACTTTTCGAAAGCCTTTGACAGCATTAATCATGCATTGATTTTATCGAAAAGCTTCATTCTTTTGGCTTGGCTGACAACAATAGCCTAATTGTCCTCGTACCTGGCTGATAGAATGCAGTACGTTTCTCACTTCAGTTATGCATCAGCTGAATTTGTTGCCACCTCCGGGGTTCCTCAGGGATCTAACCGTGGGCCCTTGTTATTTAACATTTTCCTTAATGACCTCAGCACGTCTTTCTCCGTGCCACATTTATTTTTTTCAGACTACCTTAAAGTCTTCATGTCAATTAAGCAGTCTAATGACTGTGCACTCTTACAAGAGAACCTCGATATATTGGAAAGATGGTGCGATGTCAACAAGCTGGCTCTCAACCTTAACAAATGCAAGAGTATCACTTTTACTCGGCTTCAACACCTGAGGTATGCCTTTAGGTATGCCTTGAAAAACTTTTACTTGGAGCGATGTGACACAGTCAAAGACCTTGCATTTTATTTGACAGTAATCTCACGTTTGCTCAACACATATTGTCTTCAGTCTCCAAAGCCGCGAGAGCAATCGGTTTCATAATCCGTTATGCTCGCTGTTTTAATAACAACTAGAAGTCCTCTATAATAGCTTCGTGAGGTCCATCCTCGAGTATGGCTCCATTTTTTGGGACCCGCAATATAAAAAGCACATCTTGGCTTTGGTGGTTGTTCAGAGGAAGTTCTTAAAATACCCATGGTTTAAGAATTTTGGAGGTCCTCTTCCTCTTCACATTGACCACTCATCGTTGCTGAATGAGTTGGGGTACCAATCGTTGAGGTCTCGTCGCTCTCTGGCTGGTCTAGTCTTTTTTCACAAGGCTGCTCATTGCGTCATTGACTCTTCCGAGATTTCCGGTCTCTTCAATTTCCATGTTCCTAGAGCTGCTAGTAGACAAACCGGCTTTTTTATAACCCATCATCTTGTGGTCCCCTCATATTGGTGCCAACCCTATTCAACATGTGCTCGATCAATAACTCTATCAGCGCTGAGTGTGACGTCTTTGTGAAGCAAGATATTCTTTACAGAAGCAAGATATAGATAGACAGAGGCAAGATATGAGAAGACTAAGTAAGAGTTTAGCATTGTTTATATTTGTTATTGGAATAGGTGGGATGTATCCAGAACTACTAAAGAACTGCGAACCGGCTACAAAACAATGTCTGGCGTTGTTCTCCAGCTGTATACTGGAAGCTGGAAAGTTACCCGCATTACACAAGAGGACCAAAATCATTGCACTCTTAAAGTCTGGTAGTAAAGATCCAAATAACCAATAGCCATGCTTTCTGTTACTTACAAGCTTCTAGAAAGATTGACCTTAAATCGAATAGCACCTACAATTGAAGCGATAATTACAATTGAACAAGCAGGTTTGAGCGCGGGTCGTGATTTTAGCGATCAAGTGCTTTCCCTGACAACCTTCGTGGAAGCTGGTTTTGAGAAGAAGTTGAAGAGCGTCTCAGTATTTCTGGATCTCTCAGCAGCATACGACACAGTTTGGAAAGAAGGTCTATTATTTAAACGGTTTAAGGTGATCAAACAGATCCAATCACTCGTTTACATGGTGTCGAATGTTTCATATAGGCTCTATCTACTCTTGTCTATCTAATCTTGTCTTCTCTATCTACTCTTGTCTATCTAATCTTGCCATCTCTAAAGGTTGTTCCTTGCAAAAAGATTAACACATTGATAAACAATATGCTAAGTAACAGACTATTTCAAGTGCACTCCGAGAACAATAGAAGCCGATTCCAATTCTCAACGTTCCGATCTCTCGCCTGCTCTTTTTAATTTGTACACCCATGATCTGCCTATAACTGTGGCCCGTAAATTCATACACGCATATGATAAACTTCACTGTTCAGCGAAATAACTTTCAAGAAGCAGAGGATGTGCTCACCTTAGCCCTTGCAGCTTTAGATGATTACTTCAGAAAATAGTGATTGCAACCCAACCCCCTGAAAAGTGAAGTAACTGCCTTTCAGCTGGACAATAAGATTGCAAACTACAGCCCAAAAGTCGCTTTGGTGATTTTTGTTTTACAGTAAAATAGCACCCCTAAATATCTGGGAATGACTTTAGATAGATCTCATCTTTGTAAATCAGCTGTAAAACTGAAGAGCCGTAACAACCTCCTACAGCGTGTAGCCGGAACATCATGGGGTGCTGATACCAACACATTAAGAACAACTGCTCTAGCATTTGGCCACTCTTCGGCTGAGTATTGCTCTGCGGTGTGGCTTAATAGCTGCCACACTCAGCTTGTGGATGTTCAGCTTCATCGCAGCATGCGTATCATTACAGGAACATTGCTCCCTACTCCAAAACGGTGCCTTCCGGTGTTGAGTAACATTCCACCTCCTCAGATCAGAAGAGAAAGAAATCTTCTTAATTTATGGTCAAGAGTCATCAATAACATGGCACTACTAATAAACGAGGACGTCAGACAACTAGGAACATCTACATTGAAGTCTCGCAAACCAGCCTGCAAAACTGCCTTGAAATTGATAAATGATAACTTCAATCTCAAGGACAAATGGCAGAATGAGTAGAAATTATTTATACGGCAAGGGATTCTGACAGTTGAGAATCCCACATTAAAACTCCCTGGCTTCAATCTACCTAGGCGTGCTTGGAGTCGCCTTAATCGTATCAGCGTGGGAAGAACAGCCTCAGTTATACTGTGACTGTACTAACATTCCTCAAGCAATGGCTCATGTAGTGTACGATTGTCCCCTTCGTGCATTTCCTGGAAGTCTGGAGGACCTGAACACAACTACTCCTGACTCAGTTGAATGGAGCAACAGCTTGGATATAAAAATATAAGCACTTATTTGCATGCGAACAATGTTATTTGTATTGTACCGAACTTATGGATCTGTATTATTATTATTATCTTTATATATTGTACCTTGCACTACTTGTTGTACTTTATATTATTTTTTTTCTTTATATATATAATACGCTAAACAATAAATAAGCAATGTTTATCTAGGCAGTTACTTCACTTTAAGTATTTTCATGTGGACTAGATTTAAGTTGGAATCTTGTGTTTCTGGTTTAATATTGATTGTTGGTAAAATTAGGGATGTAAGTTTGAATGTATTCTAAAATGAAAAATCTAAATAGTAATACAGAGTTGGTGTTAAGTTTCGAGTAGTAAAAGTATACACAGGATATGAGGTAGTTTTCAAATCAAACGAAATAGCTTCTAGGAATAAGAATGTTAAATTGGTAAATGCAAGGTGGAGAGGAGGACTAAAGGAAAACAGTTTTATTGGCCGTTTAAAAATATCAGAACAGAAAACACGTTCTCGATTTATTTATTGCGGCGACTTTTCTAAACGTTATTTTATATTTATCGGACACAATTACTGCAACTACATACCGTTTATAGTTAATTTACATTTTTTATCTACTTTTAATGCCACTGTTTGCGCAATAGATTATTTCTTGCCATTTTTATAACCTATTTCATTCTATCAACTGCCATACAAAATGAAAAAACTCATCCAATGTTATAAAACTACACTAAAAATATTTACGAAAGAAGAAGTAATTTTAGAACAAGAGACTAACACTTATTGACATGTTTTAGTCAAATTTTATTAAAACTAGATTGGATAAATAAGATCACAGAAACAGTTATATTGAAATAACTTTGTTTTCTCAGATATTAACCCAGAATAACCCCGTTAAAATTCGGCAATTAAAATTGAAATGCAGAGATGAAATTGTCGTTTTGAACTAGATTTTAATGGTATTGCGATAATTTCTGTTATTGTTTAAGTTGTTACGAGTTTGATGATTCCTCTCTGGAAATAAGATTTTATGGCTTCGCCATAAAGATTATGCGCCGACAGTCCGACTGCAATAACTTTGTGATTTCCATAATAACCTTTCCGATTTCAGCCGAGGAAAAGTTCTACAAAAACCGTAATGAAACTAGATAGATGGTTCAATGTGCAAAGATTCCACAAAAAGAAATAATTGAACGATTTTACTTCCAACTGCAGAAGTAAATCCAAACTGTGTTATGTCTCAAATTGTTTTGACTTTCTTGTATCAAATATCTTTCTCGTGCATACGAAGCTAGTTTCGTCCGTACCTAATCCTGTTAGTATATTATCGTCTCTAACATCTTGTTTCTCTTGTTCAATTAATTTTAAATCTAGATGAGGACTGGGGATTTTTTTTGGAGCTGTTTGCTTGGTCTAGTCTGTCTGTCTAGCCTTGCCTTCCCAATCTTGTTTATCAAGACACAAGACACAAGGTTAGAAAAAGCTTGGCAGACAAGACGAAACAGAGAAAACCAGACAGACAAGACCAGACAGACAAGACCAGACAGACAAGACTAAGCTGACAAGACTAGACAGACAAGACCAGACAGACAAGACCAGAAAGACAAGACCAGACAGACAAGACTAGACTGACAAGGCCAGGCAGACAAGACCAGACAGAAAAGACCAGACAGACAAGACCAGACAGAAAAGACCAGACAGACAAGACCAGACAGACAAGACCAGACAGACAAGACCAGACAGACAAGACCAGACAGACAAGACCAGACAGACAAGACCGGACAGACAAGACCAGACAGACAAGACCAGACAGACAAAACCAGACAGACAAGACCAGACAGACAAGACCAAACAGACAAGACCAGACAGACAAGACCAGACAGACAAGACCAGACAGACAAGACCAGACAGACAAGACCAGACAGACAAGCCCAGACAGACAAGACCATACAGACAAGACCAGACAGACAAGACAAGACCAGACAGACAAGTTCAGACAGACAAGACCAGACAGACAAGACCAGACAGACAAGACCAGACAGACAATACCAGACAGACAAGACCAGACAGACAAGACCAGACAGACAAGACCAGACAGACAAGACCAGACAGACAAGACCAGACAGACAAGACCAGACAGACAAGACCAGACAGATAAGACCAGTTAGATAAGACCAGACAGACAAGACCAGACAGACAAGACCAGACAGACAAGACCAGACAGACAAGACCAGACAGACAAGACCAGACAGACAAGACCAGACAGACAAGACTAGACAGACAAGACCAGACAGACAAGACCAGAAAGACAAGACCCGACAGAAAAGACTAGACTGACAAGGCCAGGCAGACAAGACCAGACAGACAAGACCAGACAGACAAGACCAGACAGACAAGACCAGACATACAAGACCAGACAGACAAGACCAGACAGACAAGACCCGACAGACAAGACCAGACAGAGAAGACCAGACAGACAAGACCAGACAGACAAGACCAGACAGACAAGACCAGACAGACAAGACCAGACAGACAAGACCAGACAGACAAGACCAGACAGACAAGACCAGACAGACAAGACCAGACAGACAAGACCAGACAGACAAGACCAGACAGACAAGACCAGGCAGACAAGACCAGACAGACAAGACCAGACAGACAATACCAGACAGACAAGACCAGACAGACAAGACCAGACAGACAAGACCAGACAGACAAGACCAGACTGACAAGACCAGACAGACAAGACCAGACAGACAAGACCAGACAGACAAGACCAGACAGACAAGGCCAGACAGACAAGACAAGACCAGACAGACAAGACCAGACAGACAAGACCAGACAGACAAGACCAGACAGACAAGACCAGACAGACAAGACCAGACAGATAAGACCAGACAGACAAGACCAGACAGACAAGACCAGACAGGCAAGACCAGACAGACAAGACAAGACCAGACAGACAAGACCAGACAGACAAGACCAGACTGACAAGACCAGACAGACAAGACCAGACAGACAAGACCAGACAGACAAGACCAGACAGACAAGACCAGACAGACAAGACCAGACAGACAAGACCAGACAGACAAGACCAGACAGACAAGACCAGACAGACAAGACCAGACAGACAAGACCAGACTGACAAGACCAGACAGACAAGACCAGACAGACAAGACCAGACAGACAAGACCAGACAGACAATACCGGACTAACAAGACCATATAGACCAGACAGTATGTATATATGTATTGTTGTATATGTACCAGACAGACAGGATTAGACAGACAAAACTAGGCAGACAAGACCAGAGAGACAAGTCAAGACAGACAAGTCAAGACAGACAAGACCAGACAGACAAGACCGGACAGACACAACCAGACAGACAAGTCCAAACAGGCAAATCCTGACAGGCAAGGCGGGGCAGACAGGACGAGTTAGAGAAGACCAGAGGAACAAGACCAGAGAGATAAGACCAGACAGACAAAATCAGAGATACAAGAACAGTGAGACAAGACCAGACAAACAAGACCAGACAGACAAGACCAGACAGACATGACCAGTCCTATAAGACCAGACAGACAAGACAGACCAGACAGACAAGTCAGTAATGTGTAACAGGGTTCAGTAATGGGTCCTATAATGTGGAACATCCTGTACGATGGAGTACTTAAGCTAAAGCTACCAGAAGGTGTTAAGATAATAGGTTTTGCTGATGATGTAACCCTGGTAGTAGCAGGAAAAGACGAGGAGATAGTAATGGAACATGCAAATAGCGCGATTGCACATATTGATAAATGGATGAAGAAAAAGCGCTTAAGGCTGGCGCCTGAAAAAAACGGAAGCTGTTCTACTGACCGGAATGAGGCATATAGCCCCGATAATATTTAAGGTAAGATACGTAACTATAACGCCCACGGAGGCAGTTAAATATCTTGGTGTGATTATTGATAAGAAGCTATGTTTTACACCACGTATCATGCGAGCAGCGACTAAAGCCCTCAAGGTAACAGCAGCACCGGGAAAGATGCCCAATGCCGATTCTATGGTCAGTCGCTCACTCGGCACTGCTCTATGGTGCCCCGGTCTGGGCAAACGCAGTCTAGAAAGAGACGCGATCAACGGATGCAGTGCTCGTGTTGGCAGGCATAGCACCCATAGAACTCTTGATAAAAGAAAGAAAAGAATTGTACAAAAAGCGGAACAGCGGACAGAAGAGAGAACTTAGCGAAATTGCCAAACAATAACTTTTCCAGGAGTGGCAAAAGCACTGGGAATGCTGTACAAACGGACAGTGGATAAAATTATTAATCCCACAATTGAGAATCTGGGTAGAACGAAAATATGGAGAGATAAACTACTATCTCACCCAAGCGTTCAGAGGGCACGGATGCTTCAGAGAGTACCTGCACAATATCGGCAGGGCCTCTGACAATTTGTGTGTCTACTATGGACAAACGGACAGTGCAACGCACACGGTCTTCGAATGTGAAAGATGGATTCCGGAGTGGGACAGCGAATACATTCCGACGATTCCGACAGCGAAGACTAAATCAGAACTGGGAGTAAAGACACTGTTGGAGGTCATGTTAAAGTCCGAAGACAACTGGACAGCAACGGATGATATGATAAGAACCATTATGGGCATGAAAGAGACAGAGGAACGTGCCGGACAGAAAGCCAGAAACTACCCAACCAAGAAAATGCCTGAACCAATAAACACATGATGTGAAATGGGAAATGTAAGGCAAAAAATGCGTGACATAACGAAGATAACGGCATCCTGACGACATGCGAAAAGCGGTACCGGGATGTTCGTGAATTACAAGGGGGCCACCATTGCTACGTCCCCATAAAAAAAAAGGCGAGACCAGACAGACAAGACCAGAAAGATAAGACCAGACAGATATGACCAGACACACAGGACCAGAGAGACAAGACCGGACAGATAATTGGTTTAGGGGAAGCTCTCACTAAATCCCATATTCCACTTTGGCCTTTAGTATGGGCCACCCCGGTATCGCATATTTTGCATTCATTCAGAGTGGGCAGCCCGAAGGTTTAGTGAAAACCGCCCTAGTTGCCTCCCCGATCCCCCGTGTCGAACCCGGGTCTACCGCATTGAAAGGCGGGTATGTTGTCAACTACACTATCTAGAAGGACAGACAGACAAGACCAGACAGACAAGACTTGACAGACAAGACCAGACAGACAAGGCCAGACGGACAAGATCAGACAGACAAGGCCTGACGGACAAGGTCAAACAGACAAGGCCTCACGGACAAGGTCAAACAGACAAGACCAGACAAACAAGACCAGACAGATAAGACTACACAGACAGAACTAGACCTACAAGATTAGGCTGATAAGACAAAATAGACAAGATTTCTTCGGTCTGGACTTCGCTTATCGTGTAGTGTTCTCTTCTTGATCTGGTCTTGCTTTGTCAGTCTTGTCATGTTTTTGTATTATCTGATCTTGACTCTCTAGTCTAGTCTGCATGATATTGTCTAATACTACAATCAAAATTTTTGCTGTACTACTACAAACTTGCCTTAATATGTTCCCTGAGAGTAGCTTTCTATATAACAAATCTAGTATTAGGTCTTTCTGTCTAGTCTTGGATTTGTAGTCTTGCACATCTAATCTTATCTGTTTTGTATTAGATATCTGGTTTTCTCTGTATATTTTATCTATGTTTGGTAGTATCTACGTTTTATATTAAATGTATAACGTAATGACGAAAGGGACGAAAATGAGTCAAGAAAATTCGAATATTCCATTCCTCGAGTTTTCAGGCAAAATGATCTTGTCAGAATGGCCTTATCGACTGGATCTTCTCCGCCTCTTTAAAAAGTGGGTTCGGGGGGTAGCTCTCACTAAACCCTCTATTCCACTTTGGCAATTAGTATGCGCCACCCCGGTATCGCTTATTTCGCATTAATTCAGGGTGGGTAGCCTGGACAATTAGTGAAAATCGACCTTCGGGAACTCCCCGACCGGAAATCGAACCCGGGACCCCCGCTTGCCAAACGGTTGTGTTGTCAACTACATTACGTAGGAGAACGGGTCTGATCTGTCTGATCTTCTTCATATACTTTTGTTTGTCTTGTGCTGTCGTTCGTGTTTTGCTTGTTAGCTCTTTGGCTTTGCTCCTTAAACTACGTCTTAAATATGGGCATAAGCTAAGGGGTTAGAAGACATTCAAAATCGAAAGCTTTCATATTTCTTGTGCAACAGTGGCAGATGGGGTAAAAAATACAACCCGGACCTAATTTTTGTAAGTGAAAACATAAAACAACAGATTTTCAAGCGAATTTGCAACCATATACCACGATCATAACATCGCCCTATACTATGTGAAACTACATCGATGAAAAGGTGCAACAACGTATCCTTTCAAAGGAGATTTAATTTCCAAAAAGCAAACTGGCTCAAATTCTCGGAAGAAGTAGACACCAAAGTGAAGACCTTGGGGGTAACTGCAGAAAATTACGGAAAATTTGTGGAAATAGTAAAGCAAACGTCGAGGAAATTTATCCCCAGAGCTTGCAGAACATGACACATACCAGGTCTAACCCCAGAACTGTCTGAACAATTTCAAAAATACACAGAACTATATAATGATGATCCATTTAATCAAAAAAAAACAATTGAAAAAGACCAGTTAATGGAAGAAATATCGAACACTAAAAGAACAAACTGGCTCTCACTTATAATATCCACCGACATGAAACATAGCACCAAGAAAGCCTGGGGATTAATAAAAAAACTTGATTGTGATCCATCAATACCAAAAGTGGACCCGTAACAGCAAATCAGGTGGCACACCAATTACTCTTGAATGGGAAAATCACAAAAAAATAAAGCAACGACCCAAAAACTGAAGTGTGGAGAGAAAGACAAGGAATCAGAATAGGAAATATTGAAAGAAAATTTCTCAGTACCTGAGCTTCAAAAAGCCATCGACGAACTTTAAATCAAAGCCGCAGGACTGGATCACATATATTCTGTATAAATTAAGAAATTTGGAAAAAATGGATCCTAGAACTGTTTAACGGTATTTTACTTACGCAGTTGATTCCCAAAATTTGGAGAACGAAAATTATCGCACTATTGAAACCATGAAAGTCCCCAGAAGACCCAAAAAATTTTCGACTAATTTCCCTGCTCTGTCACCTCGATAAACTCTTCGAGGGACTGATACTAACTCATTCGACTAAAAGTCTATATTGATGATAAGCTTATTAGGGATTAAGGTGGATTCAGATCAGGTACATTTTGTACTGGACCAGTTTTAAACCTTACACCAATACAACACATTGAAAACGGGTTTGAAGAAAAAAGATCACTGGTGTTACTTTTATCGACTTGTCTGCGGCATACGATACAATCAATCATAACATACTATTATGTAAAATTAACCTCAGACAGCAAACTAGTCAAGATAATAGAAACGACACTCCGAAACAGGCGATAGTTTGTAACACTTGGGGGTAAAAATAGCAAGTGGAGGAATGGCAAACCCCAAGGTAGTGTCTTATCTCCAACCTTGTTCAATATAGGGGAAGCGTTTTCAAAATCGTACCGGTCAGTTAAATCGTACCACCCGCAAATTTCGCTTAATAACATTTTTTCGTGTTGCTCAGCAAGTTCGTTTTTCGATAATTTAATCGATAATTGAAACAATCTAAGCCGAAATCTTGATATATAGTTGTATATAACAGCGGTGGTAGAGTTAAAAAAATAGATAACAAAATTGTAAAATTTAAGTGTTGTAATTGCTGTGGCCATGCTAATATTATATACATATTAAATATTGTCGTATTAAACATAAGCTCACATGTTATACTAAATGTGTAAAATTAGCTTAGAATAAAATATAACTTAGAAATTAGGTTAGTTTACTGAAAATAAACTATTTCCGAGTATCAACAAGTTGAACGGGTTTGCTAAATCGTACCTCGGTAGGTTCTAAAGATTTCGGGGCAATCTCGCTTTTAAATAACCCACAAACTATAACAGAAGATGTCAATAGCAATGTATCTATAATGAAGAATTTGAACGTTTCCATTCATTAAATTTGTCCATATCCAATAATTAAAAAGAAAAACTGAAGTTCGACTGGAGGATATGATTGAATGCCTAAAATGTTTTATATGGGTACATGAGTCATGTGCCCATATTACAAAAGCTAAAAAAATATATTATTGTCCAGAATGTTAAAAGATCTACCCGGTACGATTTACAGTACCGGTTTTGAATTTGTATCTTTGTGTTAATTATTTAAAAATTAAAATAAAGTTATCATGTTTATAAGATAATTGATAGTGTACACGTTTCTAAAATGTCATTTTATAAAACTACTAAGCTAAATTCTCAGAGAGACTTACCAAAAGTGTGCAATATAGGATAAATGTTAAGTGGTACGATTTTACCAACTCCCCCCTACTAGCGACCAGCCTATACTATACAGACACTGTATTTATCTCGATGAAACAGCCATGGCAGCAAAGGGTGAAAATTTTGAGATGCTTGAGATAGCACTGGAAAGTTCATTACAGCTAGTAGGTGACTACTACGGCTCATATTATCTGACACCAAACCCCTCAAAGACACAAGTCTGCGCTTTCCATCTCCACAATCGGTTAGCCAACCAAAAATTGAATATAACATGGAAAGGTCTTGAAATCGATGACATACCTTATCCTAAATATCTAGGAGTTACTGTAGACCAGTGTTCCCCAAAGTGTGGTACGCGTACCCCAAGGGGTAAGCAAAAGGTTCGAAAGGGGTACGAGAAGATTTTTTGCTTGTGTGTGACAAAGCGAAAATAAAAAGACAAATAGCAATTCGTAAATTACATAAAAATAATGCTTTCAATATTGCTTTTTATATATTGTTTGAATTCTGTGAATTAGCTGTTAATTTGAAATAGTTAAATCATCTTTGAGACATAATTAATACAATGCTTCTGTTTCTTTTGTTTCTAAATTACTGTTTTTCTTTTACAATTTTTATATAAGCAAAGGACAAAGGATTTTATTTTACCGAAATTTGAAGATTGTCTTACGTATTTAAAGGCAAGTAGAAACTTTCTTAAAGAGAAGAAAAACATTTTCACCCAAAAAAATTCTTAACCTTTATTCCCCATTCTGGGAATTTACTGCATTACTATTACTTTACTTACGATTACTATATTACTTACGATATTACTTGAACAATATCAGTACAGTTTCTGTTTTTTATAGCATATCTCAAAAATTTTCTACTATTTTCTGCTACCCTTCGGGGTACGAAGGAATAAAAAATGTTTTAAAGGGGTACACATGGGTGGAAAGTTTGGGAAACACTGCCCTAGACTGCCCTTACATATAAAAAACACTGAGAAAATGTAAAATTAGTGCAAGGAACAGTTTACTTATAGGATCAAACTGGGTAGCAAATGCCCATATTATCTCTGCGTTGTACAGAATAAAGATTAGACTTGCTAGCCATCAGTTATTCTATCATCAAATTTAGAATTATATTTTCGTTGACCCAACGATAGAAACCCTTTGGTTACATTTTAATGAAATGTATATTACGTCAAAAAGATTGTATGAAAATGTATTCAAATTTACAATATTCATTTAACAATATATTGAGAAAAATATTTCCGAAGAAAGCAAATAGAACGTTCAGTAAAGATTAGATATAGAAAATTTTGATAAAAAAAATCGATGGTGGATTTATCAATGTATGAAGTTTTCAATAGAAAAAAGTACTCAATATTTGAAAACATATTTTTTTAATACAACTGGAAGTATTCGTATAATATTTTAGAGACAACATATTTTCTATATGTAGGAAAATTAATTTAAAAACTTACTAATGAAGCAAATTACGAATTATGTAATAAAAACTCTCGAGAATTTGAAGAAAGGATTATTCAGAAACGATAATGACTTTCAATAAAACCTTTTCTTCCTTAACATTTCCATTTACTGTAAATTCAGAAAAAAAAGTTCAAATTCATTTAAAGTGAACGTGAATCACAATAAAGCCGTGTTTTATCAAAAAGCAAAAACTAACAAAAACATGGTGCAAAAATAAATATTAAAAGTGGTAAGGACAGAGCATAAATAACAATAAGCAAAAGTATTATAATTTAAACAATAAAATATAATTAAAATCGTATACATTGTTGAAGCATACAGACAAATACAATAGCTATATTTCTACTATACACGCACATTTTACAAATATACTGTACACAGGGTTTCTTTATGTTTTTCTTTCTTTATTGGAAATAATATACAAAAGTCGTGGAATTACTTTTAGTGTTGTTTTTTGTGCTTAAATGCGATATATGTTCGTTATTGAAATGATCTTCAATATTTTATTTCATATTTAACAGATCAGCGATTTTTACACGTCAGCAATAAAACATAATATTTCAGTTTATTAAAAACAAAGGGAATTCTGTTTAAATGTAAAAGTAAATGTGCAAACGGAACAAAATGGTTGAATCAAACGGAATATACAATTGATATGTAGCTAAGTTTATATTATTGAATATAAGCTATCAATCTCGACTGTTACAAGTCACAATTTATTGTTTCATTAATTCTTTCACAATTTTTTAATATTTTTTTTTTATTATACATATAACAGCAGACACTTTTACTATATTTAATAAATATTATACGAGAATTGCATTAGGCGATATATTTACAAAAAAATAAAAAAGGGATTAAATAGACAGTAAGTACAAAAAGATTACGAATTGTTTGGGGATTGGGGTTATTCATATATATAAAAAAATGTTTAATCTTAGGAATAATATTGTTTTTTTTTTATACAATAAACGTTTGTTGTTTGTCACAAAAAGGGTATCAAATACAATAATGTAAACAAATTGTTTTCTTTTTTTTTTTGGGTTACAAATATTCTGGTCCCTATTTTTCGTTAAATCATAAGAAAAAGGATGGCACAATTTTTATGGCTAGTTTTGTTTTATTTTTAGGGGAGGAAACAACTTATTACAGAAGTATTATTATATTATTGTATTTGACTCACACCGTCAGAATCACAAGTTTAAATATTTCTCTTACATATTTCTTTTTAGATTCCAATTTATATAATTAGTTACGTATATAAAATCTCACATTTCAATTTCATTTTACACATTTTATTTCTAGATGTATTTTGTTATCTCTCCAAAAATGGCATACAATTTTGGCAGCGTTTCTTTTTACGTAGATATGTCCATATGCGAAAAAAATATAAGAAAATAAAAAATTGTTTTTTTTTTCTCAAATTGCATCAGTCAAAAAATTATAATAATATGTACATTTTTTTTTATATAAAAAAGGATTTTTTTAACTAAAATTAAAAATTTAGTATGGCACCTCACCTATTTACGTAAAAATCTTATTGAGTATGTGTAAATAAATGCGTTAAATGCACAAATGCATCAAATCACAATTCAATAGATAGTTTCACGGTTATAATTATAACACTTTTATTAAAAAATAAATTAATTTGTAACAAAAAAAGTTCGTTTTTTTACAAAAAAAAAAAGATTTTGTTTAGTGTCCATCACCGGCACATAATAGAGACTAGAGAGCTGTGACCGAATGGCGAGGGGCCCAGGCGGTCACTCAAATGGGCCCGTAGTTACTTAGTGATGGTCCTGATCCAGGACCTTGATGACTAACAACTACAGGCGTGGCCCCTTCGCCCGCCTGTCATACGTGACTTAGCGGGGGTTGTTTAAGAACGTGGTGATGGAGATGGTGTTGGCTGGCGGATGCTACACTGCCGGCTGGTCCAAGGAGAGATGCACTTCCAGGTCCGGCAACTAAATATTGAGGGGGTGCTTTGCCGGGTCGTGATTTAATAAGAACTGCTCCGGCGCCGGAAGGATCTGGCCGTCCAATTAGTCTTCTCCATAATCTTCTCCAGGAGTCTAAAGTTTTTCCAGACCAAATCCAAACTCCGGATGTAATTCCAACAGCGAGAGCCATGAAATATTTGAGCATTAATACAGAATATAGTGGTCTCAGTCTCGTTCTAATATTTGCGACGCCGCCGGCTTGGCAAGGGCAAGCGATCGAAGATAACCATTCAGCGTGATACGCATTTTCGTATAGATGGCAGCCAATAACTATTGTTGCGGGAACTGTGTAAAGAACGCTGAATATGCCAATTCTAATCATCAATTTCTCTAGTTTATCAGCCTTAGAGCCTGCCCCTGCTCCGCCCTGTTTCTTTATTACAGATCTGATACGGAATAATGAGACAAATCCTGCAAACAGGAAACTCGTGCCAAGTAGAAGATATACTAGCAAAGGGGCTAATACGAAGGTTCGCAGATTTTCCATATTCATGTTTCCAACGTAACAGATTCCCGATACAGGATCGCCATCGACCGCGCCGGATAATAAAACGCCGACAGTTTGCACAGTTGGAACTAGCCATGCAGCAAGGTGGAAATATTGAGCGTAACTTGCGATAGCTTCGTTTCCCCATTTACATCCGGCCGCTAAAAACCAGGTGAACGCAAGAACCACCCACCAAATTGATGAAGCCATTCCGAAAAAGTAGACTAAAAGGAATACGAGTGTGCAGAAACTCGGGCCGGTTGATGTATATCTTATTATGGGGCCATCGCATGCAACTTCTTCGTGTCCCACACCCACACGCACTAGATAACCGACAGAAACTAAGAAGTAGCATGCTGATAAGAATACTATTGGCCGTTCTGGATACTTGAAACGCTCAGTCTCTATGAGGAAGGTGGTTAGTGTCATTAGAGTCGAGGCCGCGCACAGACCCGACCATAGGGTTATCCAGACGGCGGCGAACTCCTTTTCGTCGGGGTTGAAGAATGTCTCCTTGCACGGGTAAGCACAATTTGCGACGCCGCCCGCGGCCACGCTTCGGTTGTACAGTTGTTGGTTGTCCTTCCCCAGCGGAACCAGCGGTGCTCTGCACTGGCAAGTGCATTCTTTTCCTCGCTGCTTGTTTTTGTCCCCTGGGGGATCCGCGCAGTTTTTTGGATCCTTACACTTTCTGTTGTGTTTTGGTGGTTTGGGAGTCGGCGCCTTCGGTGGGGGCGGCGGCGTTTTTGATTCATGTTTATTCTGATCCATACATAAATCCTCCTGCGATGCTCCCTGTATCGGAAATTGATCGCATTCCATTCGATCCGGCCATTTGAAACCGTATTGTTGCATAATTGGTTCGCAGCCCTCACGTGCTCTTTTACATAAATCTCTACATGGGGGTAAAGGTTTCATATAATCTTGTAAACAAATCGGCACGTACATAGAACACAGAAAGAATCTCAGATCTGGCGAACACTTGATTTCCACAAGTGGCCAGAACTGGTGAACTTCTAAACCGGCCTCGTCTTGGGTATCATGATTCAACTCATTTGGCATCCGGGTAAAATTATAGCCTATATATTGGCACATGGGTATTGTAATCTCTTCGCATCTTCCCTCTGTGTCTGAAGGATCGGCATGCGAGGAAACGACGGAGGAACTTGCGGCTAATGCGTTCCCCGTTAGACATGAAATTAGAGCCACGAGCAACACAACACCCGCACACCTCATCTTGTCTATATTTACACACACCTTAATAGTTTTACACAGCACGCTGCATCTATTTTTACTTGGATTGTTTGTTTTCACACTAATCGGTGTTTTAAACTCCCGTTGATTTCCTATTTATTCGACGTTGAACTGCATCGCCAGCAATTATTACTTGACTATCGTGAAGTGACATCGGGACATGGCATTGGTACCCTGAAACAAATATACATATCGTTAGTACAATTCCGTAATAGAGACTGTGAGAGCCAAACAGTTTATACAATTGAACAAGTCAATCTTCATTACTAAATTATAACACTTCCACGGTACAATTTATTATTGGGTGGCCCTAAACTAGCTGTACAAAGAGACAATATGCACGTGCAATCTAAAAGAGAGTCATTAGCGCATTCAGATATGTGACCGCTGGAGGCCAACATACAGGTTCACATTCCTACTTCTACCATATGTATATCACTCTAACCGCAAATAAAAATCACATTCGCTATATAAACCGACGAACATTCAATTTGATCGACTTGTTTAATGAATCATTAAAAATCCTTTTAGCTGATGTGCAAAATAACATCCCCCTACAAAGTCTCAAATCACATATACACAGAAATCTTCTTCGGCCCCCCAACCATCATATTCCACCCTCAACTCAAACATCCTATAACTGCATTTCTATGCACTACCAAGAGTGAGTAATGCATATAGTGGAGGAAGTAGCCCCGAATAAATTCACCCTAATTGACGGACAGCCCTAAGGGATGCAGCGATAGATCAAAGTATGACGTCATGTGCCCCGCATTCCAATTAGCACATGGTTTTCTCGCCTCTTAAATCGCAAATGTGCGGGAATTGATAAGAGGGCGTCGAGGAAATAACCATATGCTAAAGTAGATCAGGAAACCCTTTTCATTTGTAATTGCATTTAATATTTCATTTCGCCAATTGATGGTGACAATTTCATGCACTTTATATAAATATTGCGTTGCAGAAAAAAAAACGCTTCCTGTCAGTTAAAATTTATCCCACACTCATTTAACTAAATATTTAATATTAAAAAAATGAATGTTTTGTAAAAAAAAAAAAAAATATCAGTGGAATATTGTACGAATTGTGTTTTTTAATCCAATTTATAATTATTAATTAAATAAATGATAAGACAATATAATTTACATATTAATCGCAATGAAGATTGATTAGAAGAGCGACTTTTATAAATCACATTTCTGGCGTCACGACGTTTCGCGTCAAGATATCTTACAAACTTTTACACATTTATAAAATTACATAATGTTGTTATATAAACTTGCGAAAAATAAAAAGCGGTAACGGAAGAACGCAATCAAATGACGAGTGAATTGACGTAAGCGGATGTAATATCATAATGTCTTTAACTTATCATATTTTGTGTTTTAAACACATAGATTAAGACGAATGTGGTATTTGTAGATTAATAAATGGATTTATTTATACGAATCTGTATTTATTTCTAGGATAATCTATGTGAAATATTTTAAAATTTAGTTTCTTGTAAGAGTTCATTAGTAAAACATGTTAATTCTAAACAAAAACGTTTTCGAAGGCAATACAATCAATAAGTTTTATTTTAAACAGTACCATTAGCATTTAATCCGAATATAAAAGAATCTAAAAAAATAAAAACAAGCCGAGGTAAAGAATACGTTGAAGCAAAATCAGCACCACACGAACTTGTTTTAATGAACAAACTGCATCTGATTATTTTAATTGACCTGAAGTTCTTGCACTCTGCCCACAAATAAATTGCCACTCGTTAGGGAAACTTGCACTGAAAATAAATTCACGCCGAAACAAATAAATTAAATCATCCACTTATTTTATTGATAATTTTCAATTGCAAATGCAATCTAAATACCTAACCCAGTGATTTAGTGACCCACTTGTTAGAATAAACTATTTACCACATACTAGTCTCATTAATTTCATTTGCTTCAAGCAAGCTGAAGCTACTTAAGTTTATGCCTAAGAGATATTTATCCTACATATTAAACAAATCGACTTGAAACTTAAGGCTACACAACATCATTGAGATTATTTCTTGTTAATACAAAAAAATAACTAGATTTACAAACAACATCGTAAAATATTCCCCATATTCTACAATAAATTAATCGAGTTGTTTTTTTTTTAAATAAACTGGTTTTTACAATCATCCAGACTAAAATTACCATAAATTTATTAGATTTATTTTTTTAGAAAATTTTTGCAATAAAAATCATTTCCCACATTCACACATCTATAAATTTTCGTCTTTTAAAATTATGCAACGTTGCGTGTTCCATTCATCTTGGTCTCGTTAATTCTCTACATGCAATCGAAATGTCTTTCAGTATTTTAAATTTATTTGCGTTCATTTTTTTTTGCACACGTTTATTTTGTTTTTTTAGCATGTAAGTAGTTAATGAGTTATTCATTGTAGCAGTTTGTGAAATAAGTTAAACCTACGCACAAAAAATGTTAAGTTTATGTTAATCAAACGGTTATTGCCAACGCTGACACATAACTAGAAGCGCAAGAAATTAATCCGGAATATATCGATTTTGAATATTTTAGTATCTGCAGAAACATTCCATTTAGTTTACAAACAAGTACATAAATACAAAGAGAAATGCTAATTGAATTGTTGAAATGTATTATTAAAAAGACATCTATACGAATTTAACCTTCGCAGACTAGACGATTAACCTAGATGCTAGATAGTTACGGCTAAATAAACTCTGTAGCTGAGTCTTAATAAGACTCAGCTACAGAAACGATATCATATAGACCAGTGCTTCCCAAAGTGGTGTGTTTCCCAAGTGGGGGCTTACCCGCAAGAGGGCGGCGAATATAACACATAAATATATCTTCGTTATACACATTAAAATTGTAAACTCCGTTAAAATATTGAAATTACGACAAATGATATGATAGAAATAATGGCGAGCTTAGGATATTTCTTCTAGAAAAGAAACCAGATTTAGCTACCCGATTTAAAAAGAACTCTCTTCGGAGAAAAAGTACTAATTTACTGATTCTTAACAATAAGCTACAAGGCTTTAGGGAGCTACAAGGGAGCACAAGCATGTTTATTTCTTTGCATGAATTTCTTGAAGAAAATAACAAAATAATGTCGTTGTCAACAGAACCTAAAACAAATATCGTAATAGTATATTAAAGGACGAGTTCAGTTACGTTACTTTATCGCTACATATCGCAGTAATTACATTACTCCTCGCTACGCTCGTCGTTTTCTAAACTTGGACGCGTACTGAAAAATCACGTAACTGAACTCGTCCTTTAATACACTATTTTCTATTTTGCGTCTGTAATGGACTCACAACAGCACTCATATGCGTGCGGTTATGGCTCGCCGAGTGCTGTTATCATTTAATTTTTTCAAGGTTGGCACTGAAATTCAGAGCTGTCAGTGTCAAATTTTCGGCGAGATAGTTTAGAGTTTATGTAATAACCTGGTAAATGTAATGTGTGAAAATCGCGAAATGTCAATTATTAGTGTTACGAACCACCATAAAATTTTCTAAATATGTATGAGCGATTTTTTTATTTAGAAATGGCATAAAATGCCATAGACGGGCGCAAAATACTATAAAAAACTCATTCGTAAGGCGTTTTTCAGCACTTGTTCATTAGAAAACTCCTCGATACGCTCGTAGCGAAAATTTGACACTGACAGCTCTGAATTTCAATGCCAACCTTGAAAAAATTAACTCATAACAGCACTCATGTGCTGTGATCCATAATCGGAATCTCCATATAGGCAATCCATAACCGCACCCATATGAGTGCTGTTATGAGTCCATTACAGACGCAAAATAGAAAAATCATTTAACAGAATCAATGAACTTCTTTGAAAAGTAGTATACTTATATATATGTATACACAAAGCAATTTTTTTTTTACGTAACCCAATTCTAAAAAAAAATAGGGGGCCGTGGTTAATCGATATGACTTGCAGGGGAGCCGCGACATCAAAAAGTTTGGGAAGCAGTGATATAGACTACATAGTCAATACTTGATAGTAAAGACTAAAGGCTCGCCAAATTGCATCGCAGACAAGAATAAGCTCATAATCAGATGACTTGCTATAACAAGAGGAACGGGCACGAAAATGTTTTATGTCTGGTTCTGCTAATCCAGTTTTGATAACATCTTGATTTCAATTCTCATTTGCTAGTCTAGGATCTATTCTGATCAGTATATTTTTCAGTAGTAAGAGTCACCAAGGATGTATATAAATCAGATTATTGTATTTTTAAATTTAAGAACAGTCCTTATATTCCTTGACTGTCCTAGTCTCATCTATCTAGTTCTGCCGGTGTTTAGCATATTTCTCTCGCCTATCAAGACATACCTGCGCAATCGTGTAATTCTAGTCTTTCTTGTCTGATCTTGCCTATCAAGTCCTGTCGGTCTAGTCTTGTCTACCAAAGTCTTATATAGTATTATCTGTCTAGTCCTGTCTATCTACTTTTATCTGTCCAGTTCTGTCTAGACAGGCAACATGAGACAGACAGGAATAGGCAACCATGAGTAGACATACAAAATTACACATATGAGATTAGAGTCATCTGTCTAGTCTCGGTTGTCTAGTCCTGTCTGTTAAGTTTTATCTGTCTAGTCGTGTCTGTCTAGTCTTGTCTATCTAGTCTTATCTGTTCATCTGTCTTATAAATTTGTATCGGTAAGGATTGGAAACAGAACTGGACAATCCAAGACTGTATGTACACACATAGGGGTACCACAAGGTAACATACTGGCTCCAACCCTATTTTTGTAATATACCGCAGATTTAGTTAAATACATAAGACGGTGTCATTGCGCTCTATATGCAGATGACACTAGCTTAGACTAGACTATCACAATATTGTTGCGCAAGCCAAGCGAGTATTAGAATTGGTTAATAAATGGTTTACAGCAAGTAAGCTCCATTTCAAAAAAATGAAAACAGAATATGTTATTTTTCAATCGGCAAGAAGTGTCTATGTCGACAAAATTAACCTAAAAATACAAACTCACCAGCTGAAAAGGGCAAAATATACAAAATTCCTAGGGGTATATCCGGAGGAACATTTAAAGTGGACCAATCAGGTACAACATATCAAAGCTATACTTCACAAGAAGGCATTTCTAATCAAGTACCTATCCAAAATACTGACTAAGGAAGATCTTCAGACCTGGTATTTTGCTGAGGTTCGGAGTATTCTGTCATATGGAATAATCTTATGGGGCGCTCCTTCTCAGATAGAACTAATACTTATTGCACAAAAAAGAATTCTGAGAAACATATCAGGGTTAAAAATTACTGATTCAGAAACCACTTTCAGAACCTGGGAATATTGACAGTAGTCAGCCTGGATATTCTAGAAACAACAGCATATATTCATGGCGATCAACAAGGCGAAAGGAACTCGCCAGAAAAACGCGGAAAATCACAATTATAACACGAAGGAAAAGATCTCCTATTCGCCCCAAAATCAAATGTAACCCTATGCAACAAAGGACTGGAAAACCAAGGAATAAAACATTTTCAATGCGTGGAAAGCTATAAAATAACTTACAAATTTCATGTGAGATTGGTTTTAGTAGTCCTAAAAAAGACTCAATAATTTTTATAGAGCTCCGGAAAGGCTGAATATATTTATATATTCAGGCTGTGTTCCGTTTGTTTTAAGATTATTTAATAAACTACCAGAGGCTCTCCGAGATGAAACTTATAAGATTATTATAAGAAATTCAGAAGTAAGGTCAAACAGTTGCTATTGCTACAAATCTACTTTTTATAACATCAACGAATTTTTTAATTGTAATTTTAGAAATGTTGAATGTGTATGTATTTTATTGTCTTTGTCAATCAAATTGTAAATTTTTTATTGTAATTTTAATCATTAATTTGTATGTATTAATTGTCATTGTCAATTTTAAATTGTAATTTTAAAAATCATTAATTTGTTATGCATTTATTGTCACTATCAATTTTTTTTTTAATTTTAATTTTAAAATCATTAATTTGTATGTTTTTATTGTCATTGTAAAAAATTTTAAATTGTAATTTTAAAAACCATTAATATTTTATGTATTTATTGTGATTGAACCTATAGATTGTTTATATCTTAAAAGGTAAATAAAGAATTTGAATTAGATACAGATGTGTCTAGTCTTTCTTGTCAGTATAGCTCTGTCTCTCTAGTCTTGTCTGTGTAGTTCTGTCTGTCGAATTTTGTCTGTCCAGTCTCGTCTCTCCCTCAGTTTCCTCAGTTTTGTCTGTCCTTTCTGTATTTTTCCAATATACATATAGCATATGTGGTTCTGTTTAATTTTGAAGCAAGCAAGATTTTGTACATGCGTTTCCCATCGTAGGTACATATCTAAATCAATACCCAGGAGCTTTACGATTCTACAAACATCAGTGCTGTCCTCGCCTATGACCACTTGCTTCGAATAAAGAACAGAAGATCTTTTAGTTCTGAAAATGGCCAGGTTAGTTTTTTCTCATTGATGGTCAGTTTATTGATATAGAACCAGGTTTATACTAGTTTAAATGCTTCATTTGCATTGTACACGACCCCTGTCCATAGTTTTACCAACTGCCAATAACGTCGTATATTCTGCAAAATTTATTATTCTCGCTGTCTGATTTATTATTGCCGCGAGATAATTTAAATACGAGGGTTGGGGCATAAGTCATGGCAAATATTTTTTTTCTTGCAAATATGTGAGCGGATCACAAACCTATATGTGTCGTGGAAGTTCTGCAGGCATAGTGTGTATGCAGAGCAACAGATGGTTCGGTGATAGCTGGTAGTAGCGCAGCGAGGTCTCTGAAATCAGTCAGTTGGTGAGTGTCGTGCGCACTGAAATATATACTACCTGGAACGAGCGCTGGTCTCTTGGCTTGTGCGGGCCGACAGAGAGCATCACAAGGTGTCTCTCGTACGGCTCTGTCTTGGTCTAGTACAGTCCAAGAGGAAAACTAAATGTGTGTCCGATGTCTATTTTCCTTGCAAATACAGCAGTATTTTACCATTGTCTTTTTGAAAACAACTTTTATTAAAATATATCAACTTCGGTTTATAATATGCTCACCGATTGAACGATCTCACTCTCTTTCTTGTTACAACTCAATACAACTAGCTTTTCGCTCTGACTGTATCACATCCTCCCACTCTCGACTACACTGTTGGCTAGACAAGGGAGAATCCTCTCTCTCGGCCTGCACAAGCATAGAGGCCAGCGCTCGTTCCAGGTAGTATATATTTCAGTGGTCGTGCGACATGGAAGTTACCCGTATTGAGCAGCGCGCTTACATCAAAATAGCCGTTCTCCGAGGGAGAAATGCGATGGAATATCACAGTGAATTAGTAGAAGCCCTTGGGAATAATGCCCTTCCATATCGTACAGTAGCACGGTGGGTAGGAAAGTTTCAGCACGGACGTGTGTCAACCAGTGGAAGAATTGGAGCACCAACCGTACTCTCCTGACCTTTCGCCCTGTGACTCTGATCTCATTCCCAAGATTAAGGAACTAATACGTGGTAGGCGGTTTGCAACACGAGAGGAGATTGCTAATGCTGTGCGCCAACAGATGATCCGATTCATACATGGTGCGGCAAATTCTTAAGCTGATGGTATTCAGCGCCTCCTACATCGTTGGCAGCGTGTGCTGACACTAGCAGAGGACTACATTGAGGGTCTTTAGGCCCAGGTTTATCATGTCAACTTTATGTGTACTGTGTTATCATTCTTTTGCACGGTGAAGTCTATATTTCCCTGTATACTACCGTAATAAATTAGTGTGTTACGATATTTCAGTGCTATTCATTGTCCACAAATGTAGTTAAGACCTTGTCCTTTCGTCTGTATATGTCACATTTTACAACCGGACTGGCACCTTCAAGAAAAAAAATAGTTGCCATGACTTTTGTCCCAACCCTCGTATATTGTAAAACGCATAGGACCTAGAATGCCACCTTGTGGTGTACCCACTTTTATAATTTTTGACTCAGATTTTGCCGATCCGTATCTTGAGCAGTATAGCTTAGTTTGTTGAGTTCGGTCCGTTAGATAGCTTCTGAACAATTGGAGAACAATTCCTCTTACACCATACTTTTCGAATTTGTTAAGGAGTATACAATGATCAACTGTGTCGTAAGCCTTAGACAAGTCAATCAAGATTCCACACATAATTTCCTGGGCATCAAGACTTTTTAAAACGATATTTAAGAAACAGAAGCATGATGTTGTGATGCTTCTTCCTGCTCTTAAACCGTGCTGAGTATCACAGAGGAAGAATTATATTTCTTAAGGATGGACAGAATTCTAATTGCTATAATATTCTCAAAAATTTTGAAAAATGATGAAATTATGCTTATAGGACAGTAGTTCTTCCAAACGATAGTTCTGTCTGCATTGTTTTGCCTGTTTTTCTAGTCTTGTTTGGCCAACCTTGTCTGTCTAGTCTTGTCTATCTAGTCTTGTCTTTTTTTTGGAGGAGGGGGCACACCGGGGCACACCTATTGCACACCGGGGCTTTCGTACCCGTGTAGTGTGGGGCTCTCTGATCGAGTTCTTCATGACCAGCATACCCACTAAAACTCTTCTTCTGTCTCTTCACTACACTCCACCTGGAGCTGCGTGAACATTACTTCAGGTGGGTGGTGGTGTTTGTTCTAATTGCTACCTTATTCTTCTTTTTGTTATCCTTTCCTCGTCTCGATTTCGTCTTTCGTCGTATGTCTTATTAGTTATGTAGTTGTGTGCTTAACTATCTTTCGGTCTTTTCGTCACATATCTAGTCGTCCATGTTACTTTCCTTGTGTGTCGTACAATATTATGGTCGCCTTCCGTTCCCTCTCCATTTGTACTTTTCCCATCATGATTCCGGTTATGTAAGCTTGTAACATCCAAGTTATGCTCACTTTCTAACAAAACTTCCATGATGTTCTGTTCTTCTAGTTTTGTACCGCCTAATGTCTCCGCGAGTGGAGTTCTTTCATTCTCTGATTCCGTACACATGAAGATAGTGTGTTGTGCGTCGTCGGATATGACCGCAGTAGAAACATTCCGCAGTGTCCCTTTTTCTAAACCGTTCGAGGTATGAGTTGAAGCACCCATGGCTAGTGCGCGCTTGTGCAAGATGGTAACTCATATGTCCGTGTGACCTTTCGTACCATGCTGTTACGTTAGGGATAAGGCTCTGTGTCCACCGTCCACTAGTGTCGCCATCCCGTCTTGTCTGCCATCAAAGTGATATCTTGTCCTTCCAGAACTAGTTTCGGTGGTGCGAATACCCTCTTATCCGTGATAAATATTGCTTCTGTTTTATGAACTGCCATTGTTTGCCATCATTGCTTTCAACCAATTATTTGCCCGGCGGAGGGTTTCGTTAGTTGCTAGTTCCAGTGTGCTTATTTCCTTTGCAGTCAATAGCACTGCGGCGTCATTTGCGAACCCAACTATTCTCGCTGTTCTAGGCAAGTCTAGGTTTAGCAAGCCATCGCACATAATGTTCCACAAGAATGGTGCCAGGACCGATCCTTGTGGGACGAACGTCGTTACCTCATACTCAACTTCACCATCGTCCGTGTGGTATATCAACCGTCGGTCGCTCAAGTAACTGCTTATCATCTTTCTCAAGTATTCTGGTGTCTGTCTTGATGCTAATGCCTTCCGATTACATCCCACCTAGCTGAGCTAAAGGCATTTTTCACGTCAAGGGTCACTAATTCACAATAAACTTTCGATTGCTCTGTTCCAGTTTTGACCTTTTTTTCTGTTGCCTTTATTACTTCAGTAATAGTGTCTACGGTTGATCGATCTTTTCGAAAACCCTACTGCCATTGGGACAGTTCTCCGTTGTTTTCGATATATGTCTCGAATCTTCTAAGTAATAGACTTTCAAGAAGTTTCCCTGTGTTGTCCAGGAGGCATATCGGTCGGAGTGACGATAGTTCTTCCAATGGTTTGTCCGCTTTTCTCAGAAGGACGAGTTTTTGTCTTTTCCGTTGCGTAGCGAAAATTCCCTTTCGAAGGCACGCATTGTAAGTTTCCAGCAACAACTCTGGCCACATTTCCACCACTTCTGCGATAATTTCATTTGGGATATTATCTGGACCAGGTGCTTTCCCTGACAGTAATCGTTTCCCAGCCTCAAAGATCTACTCTAAGCTGAAAGGTATCACGAGAGTCTCAGTGGCTTGCCATTTTTCCGCTGGTCTTCGTTCCTGAACTGAAAATAGCGTGGTTACCATTTCTCTCATCCGTTGTGAGCACGATGTCCCAGATATTAGCTGTCTACCCATTAATTTTTTCGTAGCAATTCGATATGGGAGGCCCCATGGGTCTTCATTTATGGATCGGCAGAATTCGAGCAAGCAAATCTGCTTGCTATTTTTGATGGCCATGCGCAATTCCTTTCTCGCTTTTTTAAAATTCGGTTCCAGGTCCTCTTCTTGTCCAGCCATCCTGTTTGTTGCGTTTTGCCGCCGCCTTCTGTGGCGTTGGGCAGACCTGCATGCCATAACGTACTTCCTCCTTAGGTTATTGATTTCTGCGTTCCACTAATAAACTGACTTTTTTCCATTTAAGGCAAATTTGCGCTTTAGCATCGAAGCATCGCACGCTGTTGTAATGGTTTCGACCGCATATTCTACAAGTCGATCTAAGTCACTTATCTCTGAAAGTCTTTGCAACTCTCCATGCATCTTAGCTACTTTCAGCACCGCTCTTAGCTGAGTGCTATCGAGTTTCTTCACCGGCCATCCGTCTCCGTTTCCATGTTCGATGGTAGTGTTTCTCTGTTGGCTCTCTGGGTTCGTTTTCAGGCTAAATTCCAGATATTGGTGGTCGCTCTCTAGTGACGTCCTCTAGTACTCTCCACCTCTCCACCATATGTGCGATGCCTTCCGATGCTATTGTAACGTCGATAACCGATCCGGTATTTCTTCTTCGGAATGTAAAATAGTTTCCCTACTTAAGGATCACGAGTTCCAGCCTCGCTATCATTTCAGACAGAACTTCGCCTCTTCTATACATTATTGTTGAGCCCCATTCTGGTGATTTGCAATTAAAATCACCTGCCACAAGAACTTCACTGTTCGCCGATCTCAGATTTTCTTCCAGCTCGTCTATCTGTCTTAGGAAATCTTCGTGGTCAATATTTGGTGAGATATAGCAGCTATATACTCTTAAACCTTCGATATCGATCCATACAAAGTTGGATGTCTGCTTACTGACTTCCCTGATTCGTAGGTTCTGATTCAGCACGGCGATGGCTGCTCTACCTGCATCATCCTGGAACCATGAGCCTGTATCCAGACATCTATACTGCTCGCTGATTATTAGCACATCCGTACATTTTTCCGCAGCAGTCTGTGCTTCGCGGCCTCTTTCTATGTTTATCTGAAGAAACTTCGTCATTACTTCGTTTTCTTTAGTGCCTCCTGGAATGACTGACATCTTATACCGCCAAGGGTGTGTTTCGCATCTCTTTTTTTTCATTACAGACTGCTCAGAAGGCTTCCTCTTTGCAATCTCTCGCAAAGTGGTCTTGCTTTCCACAAAGACGATTTGGATATGTCTGTCCCTTTGCAGTGTAGTGCTACGTGACCAAATCCTTGGCAGCGGAAGCATCGAATAACCTCTAGCTTCTATCTAACTCTGCATAAGATCCATCCTACTTTGATTTTGCCAGTCTTCAGCAGTCGTTCTGCATTTCCTTCGATGTTGTCACTACTGCTGTTTGAGTGCCACTGATACCTTTTCTGAGCGATCGCACTTCCACTGAATCTGGGGAGGTTTCTTCTACTACCGCTAATATGGCGGCAGTCACATCCGCTTCCTCCGTAATCTCATCTAGATCCCGGATCTCGATTATGCAGTTCCGTGTCATCGTCCGCACAGTTGCCTGCTTTCCCAAGAGTTTGGCGACTGTGGTTCTCAAGATTCCAACACTCCCTTTTTTAATTTTTACCAGTAGTTCGTTGTTTTGTGTCCGCCTTATCCCTAATATTTCAACTCCGCATTTTTCTGGATCTATGTTCTTTTTAATCCTTCGTAGTATGTCTGCGCATGAGACACCTTCCGCTGGTTTAATTGCTAATGCCTCCGGCTGTGTAGTGCGGATTTGGCTTCCATGTGGTATTTTCGTGCTAGTCTTGTCACGATTTTCTCTTTTTTTCTCTCCATTTATAGTCTTGTCTATCTTGTGTTATTTGTCTAGTCTTATTTGTCTAGTATTGTATTGCTAGTTGTCTGTCTAGTTCTACCTATCAAGCCTTTTCTGTAATTGGCAACCTGTCAAGCCTTTTCCAAGAATATGTAGTCTTTGTAATCAAATTAAGTTATTTTACCTAATATTAAGTACTTTGTCCCGCCTAAACTCTTTAAACTAAACCTATCTATACTAAAACTTGATGCATTAGAATTACTTTTAATTAGTATATTGATTGAGTGAGGTTTTTTAAAAAACCTTACTCGAAACTATATCTGATCTGAAGTATTTATACTTATAATTTACTTAAGCTACCTCGTATTTTATCCTTTGTCTAATCCGAAACTAAACATTTAGATATTAGAATTAGTTTTAATTAGTGTAGTGATTGAGTGTGCACAGACACCGAGCAGTTTTGTTTCATTTTTAATTATACACTTTACGCGCCGAATGTTTACAAATTCCGTAGAAAAAAACCGTTTCAGTTTCTTTTTGTTATTTAAATTTCGTGTGCGCGTAGAAATCTCGCGCGCCGCGAGACCTTGACTGAACAATACTTAAGTATATACATACGAGATGGAGGAATGTTTGCTTAAGACTAAGTGATAAAGATAGAGAGAACCGAGTTTTCTCCGTGTGCTCTACGCCTTCTTGTTCTTCTTCTTTTGCTTCAAGACTGGTTAGTCAGCAACAAACGAGATATTGTTGATATATTTTCGTTTCATGTTTATACAACACCTCAATCCAATTAAGATATTGAATTAGATAGACGGATCTTGTTAAATTCCCTCTTAAATGATTCATTCGAAATGTTGTGAAGAATTTGATTTCGTTTTGAAAAGTTTATAATTGAAAGATAAAGATTTCAAACTTGTTAATAATATATTATTTCAAAATATTTAAAAAAAATTGGAAAGACTGTATTAATTTAACAAAATAAATCTAGATAAAAATGTGACATACAAATTTATTTCACTCTCAAGTTTATAACTTAAATTATTAATTTATTATGCTTGGTCTATAACGTTGGAATGATAAAAAAGAGCGTTCTTATATTAAAAATTTACAAATTATTGAGGAAAATCCTTGTTTTTTTAAATTAAAAATAACTATATAATAAATAATATAATAATAAATAATAAGTTTTTTTTTTCCTTTTATTTCGAAGTTGAAAGCAAAAAAAAAGTGTCGCAAAAATTTTATAAAATTCTACTTATACTTATTGTTGATGAAATATCATTTTAATAAAACAAAAAATGTTTTCAATAATTAATTTGAAAAGTATTTATCTATTAATTGTAAGTTGCAGCTTTTGTTAAGCGTTACCAGCATCTAAATGTTGCAATATTCATAAAACATATTCATAATGTTAGGGAATAGACCGTATATTACCACATTTTCAAATATGAACAATACAAAATACTTTTAGGAAATAAAGAAAAATCAATTTGTATTGTCTACAACATTTTTGATTTGTACAATAACCTTTTGTTTAAAATTCCATCTTAAAAGATAGTTCTTAAAAAGGATACCGACTAGACAGAGTCTACTTAACACTTATTATTTACGACAATGTAAATGAAATGCACACGAAATCAAGAAGACACTACAAAGCCGACAAAAAACCAATGATTTCTATTACATTATTTCCACTGTAGTTGAAATGCTATAGCTTTATGTAATTAAGATTTTTTTTGTATTATTATTTGTTCTAGAAAAAGTTGCGTTTAAATTGCTATAACGAGTGTTGTATATGAAAATGTATATAAATGATAGATTGCGAAATAACGAGGCGTTGCAAATTCGCTTGACGCGTTAAAGCCGCATGTTGTTTTGCAAAGCGGAAAAAAGAATCCACATATGTAATTTCAGCAGATGGGACGTCGAAAAGGCGTTTTTGCGAGCCGTCGTTGTTATATTGCGTTTCAATAAAAATGGGACACTAATGGACATAGTATTTTTTTACATTACTGTAATGTATTTTTAAGTTTTCGATCATTTTGGTAGTCATATAGGTTTATATGGGTTTCTTAATTAGGGTTTGAATTGCGCCAATTTTATTTTTGAGGAATGTTTATTCCACGAAAATTACTTTGTGGTGCTATAAAATTAAGTTTTAATTGACGCGAAGGAAATTTATTGTCCAAAACTGGAGATTTAATGTAATAAGAATTTTGATTGTTTTCTTGTAATTAAGCGGTTCAATCACTTAAAGCGTCTGGAATAACAAAAAATGTAGAATGGGATTCTATTAGTAGCAAATCTGCTTCAATTTAATATTTTTATTTTTAGTTCAAGAATGCAATAAAATGGCAAAATGTCGTAAAAGTTTTACTACTAAAACTGAAAATTTAAAAAATCATGAAATTTTAAGAAACCATTATTTTTATAATCGCAATTTCTTCTAATAAAATGTATTTACTCGCACACCAAAATGAACACATAATTTAGTAAATTATTGTATGCGAAGGATGTCATTATTATAATCGTGTGTAAAAGTATCCAAATCGTGCGTTAAAGTCCAATGTAAATCAAATGGAGTTTCATTATACAACGATTTCTGTTTGTTGTTACTATAGCAACAACTCACGGGACTAAACTTCATAAAAAAAACACATGTCAAAATACATAGACGTAGTGAAAATAAATTTTCTGACGTATAATAAAATTGAATTTATCTTTGAAACAAGTCTCGGCGTCTTCGTCTGGATTTACCTGACTCTAACATAACTTAACCTAACCATAATCTAATCTAGATTAAATCTGGGTTAACCAAGATTATATCGACCAAATAGTGTTCCCGTCACTGTGCATTTTGCTAGTTAGCAATTTTGACACTGAGGCGTTGAACGTTGTAACTTTAATTTCTCAGAATTATTTTGTCAAAATAACAATTTTTGAAAATTATCGGTAAGAAACAATTATATTTTTGAGATTCAATAGTATTTTAACAGCTGTTTTAATTAATTTAGATTATGGATAACGAAGAAATTGAATATACACTTCCAGAAATTGCCGAAATTGCCGAAATTGCAAATTATATAGTGACAAACTTGTTACCGATCAAATCTAAAACATTATATTTGAATACATATAATGATTTATTAAATTGGTGGAGTAGAAAAATGCAAAATGCTTTACAGAAAATGTCTTAAAAAATCTAGTAGTTGCTAGAAAAATCCAGTAGTTGCAAAGCATCGACCTTATAGTCGCAGTATTCAATGTTAAAGGCACCTTTTAATATCAATAAGAGCATCCACATTAGCAAGTTCATAATAGTATATTAAAAAACGATTTCAATAAGCGCGGTTTTGCAACACGCGTTTATGTTTAGAAAACGACGAGCGTAGCGAGGAGTTTTCTAATGGACATGTGCGAAAAACGCACTATGAACGAGTTTTTTATACTATTTTTTCTATTTTGCGCCCTTTTATGCCATTTCTAAATAAAAAAATCGCCGATACATATTGAGAAGATTGTATCGCACTCGGCGAGCCATAACCGCACGCAAATGAGTGGTGTTATGAGTGCATTTCACACGCAAAATATAAAATACTCATTACCATCTTAAAACGTACATCAGAAACTTATAAACCCAAAAAATCAAAAATATTTACTACAGAAGAAATTGAAAAATTTTCAAAACTCCGGATAACCAATTTTTAATGATGAAGGTACGGAAATAAAAAAATTTACATCACACAATCACTCATTGCGATTAATGATTATTTAAACACAAAAGCCCTTTTTCACACACTTGTATCATAAATTACTATAATTTCAAATTTAACATGTTTTTAAAAAATATGCTTAAATGACAGAAAGGGTATCACCGGTACGTTGAAGCTTCGAAAACCGCAGGAACTTTCACCGCTGAGCAGTATAACCCGTGCGAAATTTTACCGCCCAAGTTTAACCGTTCCACAATTTCACCGCATGCAATTTAAATAATACATAAACAAAAATAAAGCAAAATAATTGCATTTTAATCGTAATAATTACTTTTTGACAAGCTATAATCGATTACCATACCAGTGGGCATGATGACTGATTTTGAAAATGGGTTCTATGATATTCTAAAGTATCTACTATTTCCAAAAATATATATTATTTCTGCAGGAAACAAAGTATTATTACAAAAAAAATCAATCGAAATTCGAAGTTTAAAATCCGCTCGAATACGATCGATGGTGTTATGGCGCCTGCTTGTGACGTCAAATGTTTGTAAGTAGACCGAGAAATTAGGCAGACAAAGAAAGTTGTTTTGCGTGTTATGAATTATTCTAAGTGGTGTGCGGTCTTGACATTCCTAAACTCTGCTGAATAAAATTCTTTGTTTGATGCCAAAAAACTCCCCCCCTCATCAACAAATCAACTCTAGGCAAATTAGAACTATTTGCCTTGGTAAAACGTCGTTCAAACTTTTGAGATCACAAAACTAAGCAACTGATCAATGGAAATCACTAAAAACTTTATAAACGCAAGTAACAACAATTAAAAAGTGCAGAGATCGTCGAAGTTCGTACGAAGTTTACAAACGCGTGACGTAATTCGCTCTGTTTGGTATTCAACTTATCATGGCGGACTGCTGTATCTTGTAGTTTTTTTTTTTTAAATATCATTATCAATCTCGTACTAAATATGAAAATAAATACATTTTTCACAATCTATTATTCCCATCTCATTAGATAAACACAATAATTTTATGATTCCTGGTTACTGCCATCATGCCCATTGTTCCAGGTAACATTTCCTGTAATTATACTTTTCCCTTTGTGAAATACGGTTGTAACACAATTTAATCAGATTTTAACCTAATGGTATATATATATTGGCCTATAAATTGGAAAGGATTGAGACGAAGTATATCGTTCCAAGCGGAAACTCAAACTAGCTAACTCGAAATTAACGAAAAAAATAGTGGTTTTAATGAATGCGAAAGTTTATCTACATGCAGTTCAATGCGTCTATAAACAATATAAAAAGTATTGACAGTACAAATCAAATAATGGGAAAAGTTTGCGAACTCCAAATTCTTTCTTTCGGGCCCATCCATAGAAGAACAAACTCCCGGCGACAACCACTTTGTCCACGCGAAATGTAGAACAGTGTTGGTTGATTTGGCCAAGTCCAAAAACTCTGTGGAAGGCAGGCGCAGAGGTTTTGAGGTGCAAGTGTCAGCTATTTATCCAAACATATGGAAATTTATAAATTGCATCAAAAATGAACAGAGCCTGTATGAAAAGCGATTTGAGTAATACATAACCGTTGTTGAGGCTACAGTAGCGGGTGACACAATGCGCGTAGCTGTCATCAAGGGGTGTCCTCAGGGTGGGGTTCTATCTCCACTCCTTTGGGACATGGTTGTTGATAGCCTGCTTGTGACACTAAATAATAAAGGATTTTACACCCAAGGCTATGCGGATGACATAGTCATCCTCATCAGGGGTAAATTTCCCTCTATAATAGCAGCGCTTATGCAAAAAGCACTGAACGAGGTGGAGAGTTGGTGCAGCGGGGTCGACCTTGGGGTCAATCCCTAAAAATCCACTCTAGTACCATCCACTAGAATGAGAAAAACGAATAGGCTAAAGCCCCCAATTTTCTATAACTAACATCTAAAGGTGAGTGATGAAGTCAAGTATCTAGGTGTAATCCTGGATGCCAAACTGACCTGGAATCAACACCTAAAGAAAGCTACCAAAAAGTGTAAAATAGAACTGATGATGACCAAAACAACACTTGACACAAGAAATCATGAGGATTGAAACCAAGCAGGGTATACTGGCTATACACTATGGTAGTTAGACCCATTCTAACATATGGCTCCACAGTATGGTGGACCAAAGTGAAGCAAAAACAGGCCATCAGAGAACTCTTCTATGTGCAAAGACTGGCCTGTTTAGCAGTTACAGGAGCGATGAAAACCGCCCCAACTGCAGCTCAGGAGGTGATCCTAGGCCTTCCTCCGCTGGATATCTTTATCATGGTCGAGGCAAGGATGGGAGCTTTCAGATGCATATGCAATGGCACATGGGAATCTCTGGCGAGGTCAGGACACACCATGATAACGAATGTCATATCAGAATCGTACCTCAATATAGAGAGGGATTCGATGCCCAAAAGACTGTCATTCGATCTACCCTTCAAAACACATCTACGATGGACAGAACGCAATCAAATAACCACTTGCCAAGGAGAACTGGATTGGTATACAGACGGCTCCAAGAAGGACAGTGGTACTGGCGCAGGAATCTATGGACTGTCCCTGGGGGGGCAGCCTATCTGTACCCCTGGGGACACATACCACAGTATTCCAAGCAGAAATACACGCTATAATGGTATGTGCCCGTGAAAATTTGAGAATGGACTACAAAAGTAGAAACATCCGCATTTTTACGGACAGTCAGGCTGCGAAGAATGCTCTAGCGTGTCACGAAATCAAATCCAAGACAGTTTGGGACTGTCTTAAGGACCTAAAAGCCCTGGCAAAGCATAACAAGGTCACACTCGCTTGGGTGCCTAGGCACACGGGAGTGGTGGGTAACGAAATGGCGGATAAGCTAGCAAAAGATGAAGTCTGCAAGGCAAACATCATTGCTGAAAGCGGACCCTACATTACCAAGACCACGACCCGAAATAAAATTTGTAAATGGGTAGCAACTAAGCATCGTCTACAGTGGGTCAATTTAAATGGTCTGACACACAGCAAACGAATGTTAGTAAACATATCGGAAACTCTAACTGCTAAAATCCTGCAACTGCCAAGGAAGCAGATCGCAATTGTGGTAGGCCTACTTACAGGACACTGCCCTCTACGAGAACACCTGCATAAAATGGGTGCCTGGAAGGATGAACCTTTGTGCAGGTTATGCTATGAGGAGGACAAAACCGCCGCCCATATAATCTTCCACTGTGAAGCAATTACACGTAGGAGACACAAGCTTGATATTACAGCTGAGAGAGTCCCCGTGAAAAACATGGCACATAGAATCCTGGACCTAATAGAGCGACTGGATCTATTTGCATGAACGAAACAATGTGGGGAAATGCAATAGGTCAATGGGCCGCAGTGTTTTAAGGGCTAACCCCCCTGGACCCACATTGGTTAGAGGAAAAAAATACATAACCGGGGAAGAACCGCAAAGACTAAAATATTATGTAGAGATGCTGCGGAACGATTAAGAAAACTTGTGGATGAATATGATCATGCATCATCAGATGAATATGAGGATGATTGCTAATAATATCGCTTGTCAAGATTTTATTTATTTATAAATTGAGATTCTAGAAATAAGTTTAAATGAAAATTTTGTACAAAGTAATTTTAATAATCACTCCTTCAATTTCTGTGATACGATAATTAGTAATAAACAAAGTAATTTAAAAACAGAACTTAAATAAGAAATTATTTTCCAATATTTTTGTTTATGTATTTTTTGAATTGGATGCGGTGGAATTGAAGAACGGTGAAACGTGGACGATGAAACTTCACAGCGGTGAAACTGCTCTGCGGTGAAGATTCCGCGGTAAAACGTATGTTTCGACGAAAGTTCACTGAAGCGGCAGAAAGACCTCGAGGTCGATAACTGTTGTTATTATTTTCATTTTGTTCATTTCAGTTGCAATAAATTTATTATTATTCTGAAATTATTATCTCTAATTTTATAATATTTAGATAAAATGTTTATTTCATATTTATTACAATTAAAATTTAAAGTTAATTATTGTATTTTTAAATATTAAATGGAAGTAAAACAATTTTTTCTGTTTTTACCCAAAAATTGTATTTAACTGTCTACCAAAAATATACAAGATTGGTTTATTGGATATCATTATCAAATAGTTTTAATTCATTCACCAATATTAAATTATCATTAAAATCAATAACCTGCAAGTAAGTCATATTTTCTACACAAACGTCAAATTATAACCAAATCTCGCCAGTCGTGCACGAGTTGTTCTAGTAAGTGTATTCCAATTTATAATTCAAAACAGCAAAGCTGCACTGATGAGAGATAAATCTCGAAACACGTCTGCAGACGGCTATTCACTTAAGTTAAAAAGAAAGTAATGAATGACGTTAAAAACAATGATATTTATCTATTACTCGTTTAGTAAGATGAGAATGGTACTGGCGGCTGGTAATAACATGCAAATGAAGATCAATTGTACGCCGCACGAAGCTTCAAAAAACATCACAGCGGAACATTGTAATAATTTGATACACCATATGGAAACATATTTGAGTGATTGTTTGGAAAAAAATGAAATTTTATCTTAAAAGTATAAACTTGTTTGTTGATAAAATATGTATTACCTTATTTTTATGTTAAATAATAATTATTTATTTTTAATAATTATTTTTATGTATAAGCGTTATTACGAAAATATACAACAGAGGGAAAAGCATTTGACTTATGGTGAAAGTCAATTGATAAATAGGGAAAGCTTGTGATATAAAATTGACATGTGTGAAATTTATTTGACAAATAGGGAAATTCATTTGATGAATAGTGAAATGCAATAGAAAAACTCTGTAAGTCAATATAAATCAAAAATGTAAAAAAAAAAATCCGATTGCGATACAATTTTAATTTAATTTTACCAATACATTTAGTTTTCTACTTGATTAAAAATCAAAATATTCAATTTTGAGTCGGAAAAGTAATTAAAAAAAAACTAATTGAACTTTTTTAAATCTTTTTGGAAAATGCATTAATTATTTTGTTTTTATACAATTTTGGTAACAAGATATTGAAATTTTCAAATGAGATTAATTACGAAAAGAGTTTCTACAATAAGAAAAAAACTTTTTACCAATAATTTATAACAATAATAATTAAATATTTTTTAGATTTTTTTTTAAATCAAACGATTTACAATTTTGTTTTACAATTAATGCTTAAAATTTATTGTCGAGTATATAAACAACATTTTCTCACAGTACATATTTATGTCAAGAATTATAATAATTGGTGCATTTCAAAGAATTTAAAAAATCTGGGCATATTTTAAAAATATATTTTTTGTGTGTAAAAGCAAAGAACAAACATGGTGTTTGTAAAAGGGGGATTGTGAGAACTGGCTCCTGAGGTGTCGTGTCTGGCGTGGGCGACTTTCTTTGTATAAACTAGGGAGACTTGCCTGGCATAGATGACAGATACGCAACACACTCCTATATAATAATATACAACGTCTGTTTTATACAATGCAGAAAAAATATTTAACATGCAACATTTTTTCTTTCTACGTGCAAATTTTATTTACTAATGAAGAACATATTTTATTAAAGAAAATTATTTATTAATTATAAATGAGAGGTTTTTTTATATATTTTTAAATCTACGAAAAAATTAAATTCGCAAAACAAATTAATCTCTAGTATCTTTTGAGTATCTAGTATTATTTTGAAAAAAAAAAAATTCTAAGCATTTTTTGAATTTAACATTCTAAAAATCCCAAATTTTATAACAGATTTTTATAGAAGTTTTAAAGTGTTTTTTATGAAAAATTAACATTTCTTGTATTAATGTTAATCTTCTAAATAACAAGAAAACATTTTTTTAAATTTTAAAGTTAGAAATAAATTCCCTAATAAATTTCTTAATTCAACTCGCAATATGAATCAATTTGGTCATAAATTCAATTTTAAAATATCGCGCAAGAAAAATGTAAACAAACAGAAGATTTAGTAATTTCTTGAGCAGTTCTTCGAAAAATCAAAGAAAAAATTAAAGAAAATTTTTTTAAGAAATAACTGGATATAAAAGTTTACTGGAATTTTAATAAGTAACATATGGTTTATTTAACATTCTGCCTAATTAGTGTTTAGATAAACAAATTTATCAAAATGCATAAATATGTCTATTAAGACTATCTGATGTATTACACACTGTTTAGTCTAGTTTAACGCAGACAAAGTGCAATAAAAAATGTGGTTTGTCTAAACCGATTTATCGTCAGCTAACGATATAATAAAACAAACACATATTACCTATCCAATAGTTTTAAATATAAACTAAACATGTGCGTAGAATATACAAATAATCGTAAAGAGAAAGGCCCATTTCCTTTTGCTGTAAATAATTTCCTACAATATATTTCTCTCCCCCCGAGCCAGACGCCAGCAGGGATTTCAGCTGCAGATTCATCAATAAGAAAATAGATGCAGGTTTTCGAGTTAACTATAAAAAACAGGTTTTCTTCAACGAAAGGGTCGAGACCCTGCGGAGACAAAATATAAAATCGCCGCGGGAAACAAACCGAAAACATTATCTCTGTTTATTTTATTTAAATGCATTATTTTAGAAATATCTCTTTCGGATGCGTCCTCTTTTATTTTAATATTTAGTGAGGCGTCGTGGCAATAAAATAAGAATGTCATTCGGAGTGGACAGAGACTTTTTTATTGAGGCTTTTTTCTCATCGTGTCGTGTGTCGTAAATTTTTGTATTCAAGCCGATGCCGTAAATTAAAATCTTGTCGGACGACATTCACGAATTTATTTAATTTAATTTCGACTCTTTTTTTTAATTAAACCAAGATAATTGCTTTAAAAACTGTTTCAAAGAAATTTTTCAAGATTTGCTTATAAATAAACGCACAATAATAATAATAATGTAAAACAAAACTATTTGGAAAATTTGCAAATTTATATTATTGTCCATTATTAATTTTAACATTTTGCAAACTAATATAATCATCATTTAGAACTACTAAATCACGTATTCTCGATCAAATATTTGGTTATTTGTATCAAGAATTTTCCCCCTTTCGGTAAAACCCAAACAATAAGTGCATTTCTTTGTATTAGTTCAACTTTTATTTTCTCTGTATTCAATTTAAACCTCGTTAAGTAATCGGCCACACGTTCCAAAATGTTGGCGCAACACAGCGCTGTTCGTGTAAATCAGAATTTAATCCTGAGGTCTTTGAACGAGCCCCAATTGCCGACGCAGTGTGCACTGCGCCTTTGTATTCCGCCTAAATTGGAAAATGTCAAATGAACAAAACGAGATTTTTATCTTTAGAATAGTCGGTCTCGTCTACCTGCATTTAGAGTTTAACAAATAAATAAGTTTTGCTGCTGCGAAAAATAATCTTGCATTGTTAAGTAATAAAAGTTTTCAATGGAAATGTGCGAAAAATATAATGCGGTGGAGTTACGTAACAATAAAGAAATATAAGTTTATGGAAGAAACGACCAGAAAGAATTGTAAAAAATATAATACACAACAAAAATGTACGAAATTCAATAGCGTTTAGTTTAAGAAACATTTTCTGCAAGATTTAGAATCGAAAAAAATATGTTTTGAATAAACTAATTTATCAAAAGTTACTTTTATAAAAGATGAACCAAAAATCAATAATTAATTACTTTTTCTTTTGGAAATTAATTTCTTGTTTTCATGGCCTAAAATGCATAAAATTATAGAAAATTATAATATAATAATTTCTCTTCTTATTAAGTTCTGATAATATTATATCTGTAAAATTCTTTGAATTTGATTAACAATTCTATCAATACATCCATAATTATCTCTGTATAGAAAAATATGAAAATAATATGAGGCAAACAATGAGATGTTTGTCATGTGTACGATCAACAGACTACGTTGAATTCCATCCACTCCATACAAAATTAAATCCACGGACAAAAAGTAAAACAAATATTAAGAGAAGAAAATATTTCTCGTGTTTTAAATAACGACGTGTCAGTCAAGATGTGAAGTGGGTGATTCTGCAGATCACCTTTGTGTTTACAAAATGTAAACGAAGATGACTGCCCAGTTTCGACTTACGACTCGCAAGTTTCGGGATGACGGAGCAGGTGCTCGAGAGTCCTCAATTATAAAACAGCCTGATGCAGTCGTGCGCCCACCTCCGCCTAAATTGTTTTTCGAAAAGACCATAATTTTCATCTCACGACTACCTGACCATTGTTCACGTATTAAACAAACAATTCATTATATATTTTTTAATATCTGGTTAAAAGTAAAGAAAAAAAAGGTTGATTAATTCCGACATTAACAAGATTGTAGTAGCAATACTTATGGAAAACAACATTTTCTAATATAAATTGCAAATTTAAAGTTTATTACATAAGTTTTCTTTATTCGATAATTAGAAGATTTTATATATAAATTTATAGCAGTTCTTCCTGAAATTTGTATAAAACTTTGAATTTTTACTATTTGACCAACTTATTAAAACGAAACGTAGCTTGAATATATTCAACCTTTCCGTATCCCAAAACAAATCTCATGTTGAAACACAACATGAGATAATTACCAAGCATGAGATTTGTTTTTGTAGTCTTAAAAGGACTTAATATTATAGAGCTACTGAAAGGTATATATTCAAGGTATGTTCCGCTTTAATAAGTTGTATCTATAATTGTATCTATAATTAGTTTAGTTTCACGCCTATATTTAACTATATGAGTTTTAATTAGTTAAATATTATAGTCTATATAAGGTAGAAGACAATATATCTCCAATGTCTTCCTTAAACTCCTTCCTCCAATTATTTGGTAAATTTATTATTCCTCTTATAAGAACAAAACCAAAAAATGGGTCATTTAATTATTTCCTAGCGTACTCATATGAAGAAGCATAGAATATTTGTTTAAATTGTGTATCATCGAGTAATGGTAAAAGATATTTTTAGATAATTAGTTCTTATTTTATGGCTGCTCACCAAAATCAAGACATAGTTAGCAAAATAAAAAAAATATCATTGTAATAATATATCTGGCTGAAAGTAGAGAAGAAATATTTATTGAAAACAAAGTCAAGAAAAGGCTATCGACCACTAGGTCTTTCCGCCTGAAAGAGGAAGAAGAAAGAGGTTTTGTAGATCAATTCCAACATTAACGAGATTGTAGCAAAATTTATGGAAAACAACATTTTAATATAAATTACCTAATTAATTATTTTATGAATTATGTTGTTACATTTCGAACTATCCTCTGGAATTCTCCTCATATGTCAATTTCACACAGTTTTGCATTTTATTGGACAATTTATTTCTAGTTGTTTGAACGTATTAGACGTATTGGAAGAAGCTGGTAACGTTCAAGATATTTTTATTGAATAGCCTGCAGTGAATAAGATGGAATGTATTTAAATTGTTGCGGTGAGTATGGACACTAGGCAAGAAGTTTCAATTGTATCAAATTACCAAGACGCAAAAAGAAAGTAAAAACATATAATATTGTATGGAGATATGGTGGTATAACTATGTAAAGGGCGCGGCAGCCAAACCTGCATTTTTGAAATAACTGTAATAAAGATTTGACCGAAACTGAGAGATTAACGGTTACATTTAAAAAAAAAGTTATTGATAACATGTTAATCTACGTTAAAAAGCATTTAAGAAATATCAAATCATTTGTTCAAAATAAGATTATCACATCAAAGAATCCAACAGCTAAGAGTTTGAAACTAAAAAACGCATGGACGCAAGACAGGCCCAGAGCGAAAGGATGAGGAAGTTTTGGGAAGATAAAAACAACAATATAACCAGTGCTAAGTAATGGTTCTACGCGCTCCATAGAGGGCTAAACGAATAAATAATAAAATAAGATTATTAAGGTTTATTATTATTATTTTTTATTATTATTTATTATCGTCCAACTTGATCGATGCATTCTTGTAGGCGATGTATAAAATTGGTCATTACATCACGGAGCATCTGAAGGTCGATTTCCTGACGGATTATCGCCTTCAATACTGATTATCATCCGATGATCCGATCGATCGATGCATCGGGTGATATCTCGGTGTGATTCCTTAGCCGGCTCGTTAACCCGATTTCACTGCATGCGATTTTTGCTTGCGGTATTACCTAAAGAGTAAAGTTTTCCAAGAACGGCCTCGTACTCTTGAAGAACTGAAGCCGAGAATCCGTCAGGCAATCGAAAGAATCCCTCATCAAATGCTCCGTGATGTAATGACCAATTTTAAACAACGACTGTAAGATTGCATCGATCGAGATGGATGACAACTAAATAATGTCATTTTTAACAGATGATTAATCTTAAATGTACTTTTTAACGTAGATAACGTAGATATCATGAACGTAGATATCATTAACGTAGATATCATTAACGTAGATATCATTAATGTAGATATCATTAACATGATATCAATAAAATGGAAAAAAATGAAACTGTTTCTTTTTTAGTTATTTAAAAAAATGAGGTTTGGCTGCCGCACCCGGTATACAAAGAATTTCCACTTATTGGCCAAATAACTGCTGAAAAATATTTTGACAAAACACAAGCTTTCGACTTTCAAAGGTTGATTATTACTAAATTGGCAGATTGAGGCTCAAGGTTGATTATTACCAAATTGGCAGATTAAAAATTATTAGATTATCAAGGTTTCTTATAGGAAATTTAATTCTCTACAAGACTTATTTGAAACATTTTTCAGAATTTCGCCTAGTTCTCGTGTTATTTGCGAATTTTTGGGGCAAGAAAAATGTGAAACAAAAATAATGTTTTGACATTGTTCAAGGTTCCAACAGTTCCATCAATACCAACTTGACAGATAAAAAGTACTAAGTTGTTTTAATGGAAATTTGAATTTTCTAGAAGTTCTATTTGAAATACTTTTCAAAATTTCGTTCAGTTTTTGAGTTATTTTCGAATTTTTGAGACAAGAGAAATGCGAAACAAAAACAAATTTTTCATGAATATGATGGTTGCGACCGTCACTACATGCTAATCCATACATATACTGAATTGATAAATTCACTACGTTTTACGTATAAGTGCTTAAAATATAGTGAATTTATCAATTTAGTATAAATTTTTCAATTGTTTCATAGTTGATTATTATCAACTTGACATGCAAAAAATAGTTAAATTACAAAGTTTTTTTTATAGATAATTGAATTTTCTTCAAGTTTTATTCCAAACATTTTTCAAAATATCGTCTAGTTTCCGAGTGATTTTCGCATTTTTGAGACAAAAAAGTTTTATTTGAAACATTTTTCAAAACCTCGCTTAGTTTAAGTGTAACACAAATAATACTTTTACATTCATCAAGGTTGATTATTGCCAACTTAATAGAGTTTTCTCATCTTCGTTGATTGTACAGGCCGCTATCAGTCCTTGATCTCCTACAGTTTCTGCCGCCACCTGTTCCTGTCCATGGCGTCTCTCTTCCAGCATTTAACGTTTAAAAGCCGTTTAGCGTCCTCATTTACCGCTTCATCCCACGTTTTCCGCGGTCTACCTCTTTTTCTAGCCCCTTGAATTGTCCCATTTACTATACTCTAAGGCAGTCTTATCCTCCATTCGCATTATATGGCCAGCACACTGTAGACGTAGGATCTTGACCATCTTTTTAAATGTTCGTAAAGCTCGCTGATATTCCTTAATTTCCAGGTAACATTGTCGTACATTAAATTCATTTCATCCAAGTATTCTTCTTAGAATTTTTCTTTCAAATATGTCCACCGCATATGTTTCTTCTTCAGTGAGGAGCAAGGCTTCACACCCATAGCAGATTACGGGCTTAATTATTGTTGCGTAAACTCTTTATTTAATGTTTCGATGGTTGGTGTGCGATCTGAAGATATGTGATAGGTTAGTTTAGTTAGGTTAGTAAAACTGTTAACAGCCTCTATGTTGTCTTCTTTCGTTACTGTTAATGTTCTAATTCTAGCGTTGTCCCTCGTCTGGAACACGGCTTTTGTTTTGCTCGTGTTTATTACTAAACCTATGCTTTCTGCGGCGTCCTTCTATGGGTGCTTCCATTCATAGCAGATTACAGGCTTAATTATCGTTGCGTAAACTCTGAATTTAAGACATAAATATCCAAGGCTCAATCGTCTACGGTTCGCAGATGATATTGTGATAATTACTGATAACCTCAAAGATCCCAAAGAAATGCTAGAACGGCTCAAACATGCCTCAGAAACAGTAGGGCTAAAAATGAATATGTCAAAAACAAAAATTATGACGAACCTCGTCTTGGGCGCTACAATAATGATCGACAATGCAACAATTGAAGAAGTTGACGCAAACAAATACCTTGGACATACCATCAAAATTGGCAGAGGTAATCAGACATGCGAAATTACCAGAAGGGTAGGCTTGGCATGAGCAAACAAAGACACATACACACACAGAGGAGGTCTATCTATATCCAATATGTTCAAAACGCAAAAGTTTACGATCAATGCGTGTTGACTGTTATAACCGACGGAGTCGAAGCTTTAACGTTAACTAAGAAGACAGTGCATTAGGACAATGGTAAATGGGACAATGGCAATGGAACGATCGATGGAAGGAGTGAACAGAAGGAACAGGAAGACAAATGAATGGTTAAGACAAACAACAGGAGTTACAGACATAGTAGAACGCATAACCAACTTAAAATGGAACTGGGCAGGGCATCTCCCTATAACCACTGATGACAGGTGGACAAAGAAAATATTGACATGGAGACCCTGGGAGTCAAAAAGAAGCAGAGGCCGACCTCTTACCAGATGGTCTGACGATATTAGACGCGTAGCCGGAGATTGGATCAACTTGATACAGGACCGAAAGAAGTGGAAGAAGGAAAGGGAGACCTATGTCAGCAGTGAACTCAGATGGGTTGAATGTTGAAACTCTTAATTTAATGTTTCGATGGATGGTATGCGATCTGAAGATATGTTAGGGAGAAATAGGCTCGATTTGCTTGTATGAAGCGTTTTTATATCCGCACCGAGGTACGCACTGTTACCAACCTCTATGTTGTCTTCTGTAACTGTTAATGTGCTGATTCCAACCTTGTCGCTCGTCTGGAGCATGGCTTTTGATTTAATCGTGTTTACTGAGAAACCCACGCTTTCTGCGGCGCCCTTTAACTGTTCATATGTTTCCTTGACGTCCTTCCTCATCCTACTCATGATCACGAAATGATCATGAAAAGTTTTCTTATAGAAAATTTAATTTCCATATGTTTCCTTGACGTCCCTCCTCATCCTACTCATGATTACGAAATGATCATGAGAAGTTTTCTTATAGAAAATTTAATTTCCAACAAGTTGTATTTGAAACATTTCTCAAAATTTCGTTTGGTTTTCGAGTAATTTTCGAATCTTTGAGACAAAAAAAATCTAAAACAAAAAAAAAATTTTGACCTTGTTTCAAAGTTGATTATTACCAACTTGATAGATAAAAAATCATTAAATAACAGAGTTTCTTATAGAAAATTTAATCCTCTTCAAGCTTTGTTAGAAATACATTCCGAGGTATTTTCGCATTTTTTAGATAAAAAATGTAAAATAAAATCTATTCTATCATCAACACTACAAAAGCGAAATTTAAAAGTTATATGGATATTATACCTTGTCCGATTTATTTTTGAAAAGTTTAATATTTTCTTCTAAGCTTTTAATCTTTTCTTCTAATAGTTTAATCCCTTTCTTCTTATTTAATCTTTATGTTTTTACCATCGACTTTAATTCGAAATTGAAAGAAAAATTGATTTCTCCTGAAATTTTAATTATTATTAGAACGTTTATTATATATAATATTGCTCAATCGCAAACAAAAATGCAACTTCAACATCTTTCCATGAATAGTTTATAGATAGCACAACAAATAAAATACTTCAATCTGAATAATTTGCAACAATTGCAATTCACTACAATTTTGCATAATTTAATTAAAGAAACTTTATCAATTATAAAAATCATGGATTTTTTAATAAATTTCTTATAAGAATTTTTACAAGACAAAACCAATCAAATTTGCATAAAACTTACATGTTTGTGAATATATATATATTGCCCACTAATAATTGCATGTATACTTTCTTACATTTTTCGAAGATTTCAAGATGTTATAACTTTTGAACCGCTTGTCTCAGAGACTTCTAGTTTGCTAATCGATTCAGCATTCCAAAATTAGTCGGAAAACATAGATTCATATACCAGCCAATGATCTGCTGGAGGACTCTTACATTTTAATTCGCTTCTCGGGCAACTTTCAACCGATTTTCATAAATTTAGTCTCGAAAGATACGTGAAGAATTCGGCTAAATTATTCGAAAAACTTGCAATAAGTTGGAAGATATGGCAAAAAAAAATTAAAAATATTCTATATCTTGGTCATTTTGAGCATTTGAACGAAATGAACTGGAAAATCGTGTTCAGCACTTCCATTTTCCGCGGAAAAACTGAGATAAAGCCCTAAAATTTTTCACAAAAATCGCCATCAAAATCCATCATTTTGATCAGCAAATATGTGCGTTTTCGTTTTTTTTAAAACCTCTCTGAAACTACAAATCCCAGCAAAATCATTTTCGGCCGAATGAAACTAGTCGACAATACGAGCAAATCGACGTTCAAATTGTTTGGAAAGATTCAATTTTTTACTGCGAAATTCTGAATTTAAATTTTCGCGTATTTCGACCCGAGTCCGTATTTCGAGAATGGTTCCAGATAATTAAACGGATTGCGCCATAGTATAGTCATCTTAGTCAAAAAGGGGCCAACCTCGGAATCTTTCCGAATAAGCTGAATTTTTGTATAGACTAGGGACCTATGACCCACGGATCAGTCACTGACCCACACAGGCATTTTCAGTGACCCACGCGTTGATTTTAGGAGAAAATGCTAAATAACTCATTAGACTCAATGACTAAATTAGAAATGTTCAATAACTCAGTATTATTATTATTTTATCGGCTTTTCAGCAGGTAAAGAAGGAAAAACATATTTTTCACAAAAAAAGAGAATGTATCTTCGAATGTATTGTGTATATCAAGAGATTTGTATAACTGTATCTTTTAAAAGCGTTTTTGATTCAAGAAACTAACATTACAACTGGTACTTTTCTAGTTGCCACAACAAGCCACGAGAAACATATTTCAGAAAGAGAGTTTGTAAAACAAGCGTTTTTTGAATATAGTGCTATTTAATTTCCAGATTTTAAAGACAGATTTGATTATGAAGCGGAAACTATGAAACGATGAAAATTATGAAACGGAACCAATATATCGGAATACAATTAAAGATCGAATAATAGAATTAGAAAGAGACATTTTTTCGCAAATACATAACAACTTAAATTATACAACAAAGTTTTCTATTGCTTTAGATGAGAGTAATGGTGTTTTTATTACTCATGAGGGATAAGTACTATCTTGGCGCCCGTTTTTTAGTGCGACAAATGGCTGTTTTTGTCAATTCAATTATTACCACATAACTTTTATAACCACATGGGTAACGTACGCAAATATTCAATAAAAATCGCTAAGTTAAATTAAGAAAATCAATTGTATAAATAAAATAATCACAATGAAAATCTCAATATTTATTATGAAATGAATGAAAAGATTTAAAATGAGTGTAAAAAAAATACTGATGAGAGTTCTTATGACGAATCCACACCACCGAAGACAACTGAAAAAGCAAATTCCTCATTTTTGATTCTATTTTTTTTATGGCACCTGGATCCCAAGGTAAAGATTTTTGTAAGATACGTCCCCTCGCATTAGTAATAAAAAATATTATCTGCAACTCATGCGGTATTGTAAATTGTCCTCTCGAGTGAATGATGCTTCGCTCGTGCGTCTAATTTCGCTCTCGTGAGCAATTGAGAACTTACCGCCCTAGTTGCACAATATACTATTTTGCCGATATAAATCAGGAAATATAATGAAAGAAGAACTATTGAAAGGGAACTGTACAGATCTTGATATTTTTAAAGAATTTGATATTGCATTTAAAAAAATGGATATTGACCTACAGAAAATTGTTTCTGTTACAAGAGACGATACACCTAATATGTTATGAAAAAATATTGGTTTTATTCAATATCTTGTAGCAAATATTTTAAATTGGATTTCCTTGCATAATGCTAGTTTTATGAACTGAGTATAGGGTCACCTGGTGCGGTAATTCATGGTATATACAATGAGGTGATTGACATAATTTTCTTGACTTCGACCTTTCTTTTGCTCTTCACTTGCGAAGGTAGAAGTTGTGAAACAAGAAGGAAACTTGAATTTTTTTGAAGATTTAAGGTAGGCGTCCACAGTTCCGCATCGTACGTATCGGAGGCATCGCAACAAACGGATCGCAGAATTCTTTCTATAGAAAGCAATACAAGTGCGTCCACTGTTCCGCATCGTACGGATCGCACGAATCGACCCGTCGGCAATGCCGATGCCGTTGCTCCGAGTTGCAACTTTTCCAATACGTGCCGATGACGTCATTCGGAATATGGTATTTGCTAGTAGTTGTGTCGGCAAATCCGATCGCTGCCGATGCTGTGGACGCGCTGTACAAAAATAATCCGTTTGATGCGATGCGTCCGATACGTACGATGCGGAACTGTGGACGCCTACCTTAAGACGTTTTTTTTTCCAAGTGATGTCACTGACCTGGTGAACCTTGAGCTAGTAATGCCCGCTCCACACTCTCGCGAAGTAGCACGGAGTTGAGCAAGGAACGAGAGTGTGGTCGGGTTACTCGGTCCGCCTTGTGCTTCCTCGCCTCGCCTAACTTCGCTTCATGAAGCGGTTTTTCGTACCCGAGTCAAAGGGACACGAGGCGCGAGTACTAGGAAGGGAGAATTTACTCTTGTGTTTACTCGTGTTTACTCGTCCTTTCCTATATATTACACGCACAAATAGTTGCAGCAGCAGCTACCACCTGTTCGGTGTCAGTCATGGCACTGAGGTCGTCGCGAAGTAAGGCGAGAGTGTAGATGCCTCTACACTTGTTCCGCGAGAGTGTGGAGCGGGCATACGAAAAATTTAAAGAACAAAATTCGACCCACTATTCAAAAAGGTTCGCCATCTCTGGTATGGACTTTTATTTTAGCATTTCAAATATTGTCTCAAAAGTCACATATGCCAACGTGTGCGCGTCCTTAGATATTCAAGGTCACCGGTCGCAAAAATCCTTTTTAGAGAATATCTCGTTTTCTCTGCCTCCTATCGTTTTCCTCTTAAAATACTTAAACCAGACGATCCAAATCGGGTAATTTTTTTAATGTGATAATTTTTTTTCAAAATCAATTTTTTCCGTTCCAAAAAAGAGCAGACGTCGCGTCAGAGCCACTGAATGCGTGTAAGAATAAAATATGTTCCTTACAACGGGGATATTTATCAAAACTTTTAGTGGAGTATAGTTGTGTTTGAACGTTGCCTTTGCCAATTTTTTAAAAGTAAATTTCCGGTACGGTAAGTATCTAAGTATTACATTGTTATTTAAGTAATATTTAATAAATAATTAAGTACAAAAAACGGTATAATACATTGGGATTCAGGATTTACCTTGCGCTTAGGTACATATGGCTGAGCGCTCCACAGTCTGCGTCCTCTTATCTCAAAAACGGTTCGACGTATAAAAAAAGGTTACAGATGACATTTGTTGAGATTTTTATCCTCTACAACTTTCATAATAAATGCAAATGCGATAAGAGGCAGATAAAACGAAATATTCTCAAAAAACTGATTTTTGCGACCTAAGACCTATGACCTTGAATATCTAAGGACGCTCATACCTTGGCACGTGTGACTTTTGAGACAACATTTGTAATGCTAAAATAAAGGTCTATATAAAAATTCAGCTTATTCCGTAAGATTCCGAGGTGACATGCCTAGACGACTCTAGCATCGTTCTCGATAGGTCATTTTCCTACGGATGCACTTGGATACAAATATTAATTAGTTTCACAGTTCTCTACCCAAGCGATCAAATTTCGCTCGATTTTGTAGATTTTATCAAGTTTTATCCCGCGAACGGAATCGGCTAACAAAATGTAATTTGTATATTTGAAACCTGTAGAGAAAACACTTTCGCATACAAACTAAATAAAGTCGGAACATAGTCTAAATCGGGGATGTCAAACACGCGGCCCGATAATACATAGACAGCGGCTTGCGTGGACCTTTTTAATTTTTTTTATAAACGGGGGAAGTATTATTACCAGCTAAAATAAAAATAATTGAAAGTGTAAGTTTAAGTCGAAATTCTGTAGCAAAGAGTTCATGAAACAGCCGAGAATTTTAGAAAACAGCATAACTTAATAATATCAACATTTCAAGCCTACTCTGTTGCTCAGCTAGCCGTTTTTATTCGCGGCTGCGATGTTAAGTTAAAAGTAAGTGAAGAACTTTTGGAAGTCATTCCTATGCATAAACAACTAACTATCTGAGCTGATATTTTTGGATGCACTTATGGAAGTTTTGAAGAAGTCTAAGTTACCATTGGAAAAGTTGGTTTGTCTTGCAACTGATGGTGCACCTACAATGATCAGTATTACTAAAGAAGTTTTCGCGAGTTTAAAAGAAGCATGTAAACAGCATGGTAATAATAATTTTGAACATTTTCTTTGTATTATTCACCAGCAAGTACTGTGCTCCAAAGTTTTAAATATTGGACAAGTTTCAAAAATATTCACCAAAATGGTAAATTATATTCGAGCACGTGGACTTAATCATCGTCATTTTTTTTAAATTTTTGGCCGATATAGAATATGAATACACCGATCTACCACATTATACGGTAGTTCGACGGCTTACCAGTCATAAAGTGTTTCAAAATTCGATTCTTCAAATTACTGGACGAAATCATAATTTTCTTGGAAACAAAGACTTAACTGAATGTGCTGAATTAAAAGATGGACAAGGGATAAAGGACTTGGCTTTATCAGTTGGTATTACAAGTCATCTTAATCAACTTAATCTTAAGCTTCAAGGCAAGAATCATGTTGTTACAACACTATTTGATAATATTAATGCTTTCAAACCAAAAGTAACCGACTTTGGCGAGAACAAATAGAAAAAGAAAACTTATCTTACTTTGAAAGGTTTTTTATATATTGAAAGGTTTTTTATTATATAAATATATTCAACCTTTCCTCGAAATGTCAAATTAAAAATATCTAACTCATAGTCATCCACGTGGGTTTCAAGTAAGTGTTTTACAAATTGTTATTCTTAAAAGCAAAGCTGCACTGATGAGAGATAAATCTCGAAACGCGCGCGTCTGTATATGGGTAATCACTTAAGTTATCGGAAATACAAGATCTTAAAAGTTATCATGATCAACTATTTTCTTTAATGAAAAATAACAAAAATTCAGAAAGGTCAAGATTAACCGATCAACATATATATCATCAAATTTAAAAATTGCTCAAGATATTCAACAAAATATTCATGCCTTGCTTTCAAACAAACGATGTCAAATATCTTCTAAAACGTAGTATTATACTGTGATTTTGTATATTATAACTTTTATTTTACTAAATATAGAATATTTATTTCAGTGTAAAAAATAACATGAAATATAACATGTCTATGTATGTAATAATATACAATAAAACGAAATAGTTATTTACATTAGAGTGCGGAAAGTTTGATTTTACAACGCGACAGCCCCATTAGCTGGAGCATTGTAAAATCATTTCCGTACGAAATTTTTATAATTTTTTTTGTCCGACAATTATTATTTAAGAAACAAATAGATTTAGAGTAGGGTAAGATGGTTCGTTCTGGACCCTCCACTTCCGGTTATTTTTTGTCACAATGTTGTAAAGTGACTTTACCGCATTGTAGCCCTACTTTGCAACATTTTGAGTAAAAATCTAGTATCGCTTGACGTATACACGATGTCAAAGCAATTACAATTCTTTACAATTTTCTTTACAATTTTCTTTACAAAATTCTTTACAAAGCTTTACAATTCGGGAAGCCAAAAAATATTTTCAGTTTAGTAAAAAACATTGAGTCAAATAAATACATAATATAATCATTCTAACAATCGTGTTTTATTAATTTTTTGTACAGTAAAAACATGCGGCCCTCGACTTGGTACAAAATAGATCATGCGGCCCGCAATATCATATGAGTTTGACATGTGTGGTCTAAATATACAAAAATATTCAACCTTTCCGGAGCTCTATAAAACTTATAAGTCTTTTTAGGACTACCAAAACTTAAACTAAGATATTAAAAACAATGTTTTTGTTGAGTGCCACGAAGATGGACTGAAAGCTATAAAATAACTGACAAATTTCACATGAAATTTGTTTTTGGTAGTCCTAAAAAAATTAAATAGTTTTATAGAGCTCCAGAAAGGTTGAATATATTCAGGCTGTGTTCCGACTTTATTAACTTTATATGATTATCTATAAGGTAGTATGGTTTTACCAATCCTAAACTTTCACATACATTTTGAAATTTTTGATTGACTTGATAATATAAATAACGATAAATGACGATTTTAAGGAAATAAAGTTTGTCGCATTTTCTTTGCATTTCTCAAATAACATTATAAAACTACGTCGTGCTTAGTAAAATAAGATAAACGTTTTTTGAGAGAGTGGTTACGACCGTTACCACGTGGTAATCTATACTTACTCTATTTTTCCAATTCTGAGTAAAAGCTTAATTTTGTGTTTTAATTAGAATGACTTCGCTAATTTATTATGTTTTGTTGAAAATAAATCACTAACCATTAAGGAAAATAATTACAAACATTCGCATTCACAATAATTTCTTACATTCAAATTTCTTGGTAGTAGTTTATTACACAATTTTCCAAGTAAGATAATATAAGACCCTCGCACATCCCAACAGCTTCTTAACAAAGTACTACTCAATACTAAATAAAAAATAAATATGCATACGCTTATAAACCATTGTATAAATAATATTTGTTTTGCAGCCACATGGGGAGTAACATGTGCGCATGTTGTCGGCTATATAGAAGAGGTAGAGAACAGGCAAGAGACCCTTGTCCGGGACATTTTATGTCCTCGATGGTAGACAGATAGCAAAGTCGGGGCCTGTGCCCAGCACGACTTCCAGTGACATTACTGGGACCAGAATTCCTAGTCTTTCGATAAAAGTATTAATAGAAGCCGAGGGTGTGCTACGGACTCATTTACGGTCTTATCTTTGGGACAGATTCTCGAATTTATTAATCGCTTCGAATGTTGCCAATTTAAAGTTGTTAATCCGATGAAAAGCGTTGGTGGTCTTTAAAAATAACAAGACACGTGATAAATTATTTTTGTGTTCTTTTTTGAAGGCTCTTGAAATTATTTTATCACAGATATTATCTTGTGTGTCTACAATATTTTGTAGAAAAAGGTTTTAAGATTTATTTTCCAAAAATTATGAAAATCTTTTATTACAATTGTGTTTTTTTCTTAGGAAAAGGATTTTTTTTATACAACTATTAATTGAATTATTGAATAATTTAATTATTATATTACAAACTATTATTGATATTTTAAGGTTTATATTTGATTGTTATATTTAACGTTTCGGTCTTTTATTCTTACCTTCTACAGGGCTACAAAAAGAAGTAAAATATAAAATAAAACATTAATATTAGTTGTTTTAGAAAAAAATCCTTTTCCCAACAAAGAAACTACAATTATAATAAAAGGATAAAATCTTTTATTACAGTTCATATATATTTTCATGTTTTCTTTTGTTACATGAAGGTATGAAATTAGTCCACTTTTTGATCGAGCCACAGTTTACGTGTTGCAATGTTTATGCAACATTATTAACAAATGAGTTAACACAAAAATAACATGTTTTATCTAAAAAAATATAATTCTTGTTTCAAACTCGTTTCAACAGTATTTGATAGATGCATGTCTTTTAATAATCTAAATGTTGCTTAAATAATTAATGCTAATTCATATATAATAATTTCTTTAAATTCCTGACAAATCTAAACCAGTTACAATTAATTAATTTACATAGCGAAGAATTTCAACAGCACTTTACATACACGCTTACGACAATTAATACATTTAGTTTCGTTTATTATTCCATCCAGACGAAATACAAAAGAAGAAACTTATTATTAAATGAAACAATAAATTAAAACTCGCCTCGCATATAAAACGAATTGGCGCCAATCCATTTAATAATAACGCCCGACTCAATTTACATAAACCATTAAAGTTCAAATTGAATTTGTTAATTTTTAAATTATTATTATTAGGACCAATTGCCAACGGCGATAACTTGTTAAACGATTTGATTGGCACTCGACCAAATTACAAACACCGTAAGAAAAAAACGTATTAGAAATAATTTATTTTAAAATAAGAAACGCTGATAAAACAAATATAAATTTCCCCCGAGGATTTCAATAAAACTTGAGAATAAGATTTTTTAAAAATGTTTTATAGTGATTCTTTCTTTACGACTTGTTTTAAATATAACGCGACTTGAATCATTGGCTTTACTGTTTAATATAAAAATATAAACGAGTAGACTGTATCTGTGAGTAAGCAGTGGATGCAGTTGTAGTATGTCAACTTAATCCATTACAGTCTCAACTCGATGAGCCGACACGATTATACAAGCAAGTTTATACAATGATCTCCCTTTGTTTATAATCTAACTCAATCAAAACTTATATTGTAATACTGCACTTATTTACCGACACTTTTTAATCAAATATGCGCTTTGTGTCTGTAAAGTTTTGTTACAGCTGATTGAAACTATAAAGGAGATCTTGTGCCGTACCTAGTTTGTAAGATCTAGTTCATGAACTTATAGGCGTTGCATATGATTTTTGTATTGCTCTTTATTACGTTAACTTTCTAATTTTTCTTGGATAAAATTGCTTATTTGAATAACTTATAATAATATTTGTTTACGACTTCTTACAAATTTGTATGTACACTTACATTAATTATTGTTGCTAACATTTGTCGGAACTTTTATTTAAAAATAAATGTTTTGTTAAGGTTTAGACAAATCTTATTGTATGAGCATCAACACGATTAATCAACACGCATCAACACAGGTAAATATTCAAAACCCAAAATTATAATCAAAATAACAAAAAAAATTATTTCTGATAAACGATGAAAATTATTATCTTACCTATGGTTTAATCAAAATTGGCAGCAACACGGCATCTGAAAAATAAAAGGCAAATTAGTTTTAGAATTATTGTCTAATTTGCAGGAAATAATAAATCTTAAATGAAGTTTTTCTACATGCGACAAGCAATTTAAAAAACCTTTATTAAAATGTTAAAGTTTTGAAACAAATTTAGCAATTTTAAAGTTAAACCTTTGGTGGTCTTCGAGGTAACAAACTATGAGATAATTTTACCTCTTTTGGGAATCTTATCTTTATCTTAAGAGAACAAGTTTTTTTCCCCTGAAAACGGCCAAGTGATACTAATAGGACATGTCGAGTGAGAAGGATTTAAGTCAAAATTTTCCGACTACCTGAAATTTCTTGATAAGAGTCAACACATTTTGAATTCTCAATAGCCAGCATCAATTAGAAGGCAGTCCATGTAATAATTAAGTATTTTATGTTAGAAACAAGTTTGTTTTTATAGAACTATTGGCGTTTTTTATGTAAGTATGCAGAGCATAACTTAAATTTGTCTAAAAGATTAAGACTGATTATTTAACAAAGTTTATTTAAGTCTAGACTAAATATAAACATAAATCACGATGCTTTTACCTGAAATTTGGGTAACATATTTACATTGTCCTTAACATTTTGCTTGTGTGTTTATTCATCCAAAATTCAAATCTATTTCTCGTTTCAGAAGAAAACTATTTAAAATTAAAACTTTTATAAATAACGGATTACTAATAAAACTGTAAATTAGACAAATCAGACGAAATTTGATTTTAGTGACATTAGGAAAACTAAACAAATAGAAGACGTAGTCGTCCGCATTAATATCCCAGCACAGTAACCTCAAATGCACCATAGACCAACTACAAATTCTCACAGACAAAACCCTCTCATGGTTTAATCGATGGAGACTCTCTGCTAAGCCCTCCTAATAAGCCTTCATAATCCCTAATCATTGACTATTCAGGAGATACTCTCCTTAATTGTCAGCTAAACTTTCTGCTAAAGCCTCCAAATGTCAATTCATAATCCCCAATCATTGACTATCTCCTGACTCTCCTCAATTTTCAGCTAGACTAATATGTTATTAGTGGGAAGACTGACAATTGGTTAAAGTCGTATTTGGAAAATGAGAAACAAAACATCAAAATCACCGATTGAGCGGAGAGGATTGGCCTGTCAAATGCTTGTGTAGTGAACTTGGGTGTACCTCAAGGAAGTATTTTAGCCCCGTTGTTATTTTCTCTAAACACAGCGGATATGATTAAATATGTTGGACAAAAGCAGTGCGCCACCCACCCTCTACGCCGATTACACGAGTCTTATATTTTCAAATTGAAGACGCTTTACAAATGGTTCTGCACAAATAACTTATTTCTTAATATCAGTAAAACAAACTATGTAGTATCACATGATATTCTACTTAAAATTGGCAACTGCCAACAAAAAAAAATGGAATAAAAAATGAAGAATTTGCTTTTTCAATTGCCTCCGGTGGTGTGGATTCGTCATAAGAACTCTCAACTAATATCTCAGTTTCCGGTATCCTCATAGAATTTACACTCATTTTAAAACGTTTTCTTTAATTTTTATTATTATTTTGTAATGAAAAAAAATGAGATTTCACGTAACTTTTTCAATATCTAGATTGTGTTTATTTTATTTTTATTTATGCGTGCGTTACCAAGGTTAGATGACAAAAAACAAAGAGATGTGACATTTTTCGTATAAAATAATCTACTTCAAGAAGTGCTTTTCGTGCATGAGTAATAAAAATAAATTTTATCAAATCCGTTTTAAATTTACTCGGCAATCTTCAGATTAAAGATTTGTTAAAGATATTCTAATGAAGCGGATGTTAATTCAAAACTCAAAAAGTTCTTTCTTAAAATTTATACAAAATACAAATGGATAAGTTCTTGGGTTATCTTAAAAATTGTGAGGTTGCATCCACTTTTTGATTTAAAGAGTTTAAATTTGGCTTAATTTTGAAACGCCTTAATTTTGAAAAATTTTCCTAATTAAATTTAAATTAATTTTTTAATAAAATTTTGCTTGAATTCTGATTTGGCTACAAATTTTATTACAACTTTGCTGAAGCCACAGCTATTTCAAGAAAACCCACAAAAACTTTTATCCTAGCAAATTTGTTAATAATAAAATCAAAAAACTTTAGCTCAAACACTTTGTAGGAATCCAAAATAATACGGAGACCAGAAAGTAATGTCGTTTCTGTGTATGTCGATATTCGTTTGTCATTTAGCTCACTGTGTACTTCAAAGTCGTGCCCCAAAAACATTATAAGGTTTAAGTGACTTTTACCAAATAAATAAACTTTTACGTAAAATAATAAATAAAGGTTTTACTAAAAAAAATTACCAAGTAAATAATTAAATTTAATTTTTTTGTTTGCAATTTATGATGAAATGGTAAGCCAAATACCAAAAGAGGAACATATTCGGCATTGTACGGTTTTTGAGTTTTACAAGGGTAGTAACGCAACAGTTGGTACGCATTAGACGTTTGTAAATGCCAAGGGTGGTTTTATAAGTTCAAATCCCGGTAATTTTCCTACTCGTATCGCTCAGGAAGACCAACAGCTTTAGACAATGTCATGTTAAAGGCCATCCAAAAACATTTGCAGCACATTGGAAAAGTAAGCAAAGCAGGTATTCGAGTCCCGCATAATGTGTTTGGTCGAGCATTCGACGACGACGACGACCAGGATCCATACACCATTATCTAATGGTGCTGCAGTCCATGTAGGACCTGTGACCTCTTCCCACAGCCTTGGTGGGGTCAAAAGTTAAAAAAAAATCGCGGGGTCAGAGTCAAAATCAAATTCATTGAGCGATGTGCAAGCTTGCTTTTGACCTCTTGTATAGTAACATATAGGGCATATAGGACATCGTTCATTTTGAAGTGCTGAATCCTGGACACACTGCGAATGAAAACCTTTACTGTGAACAATTAGATCGAGCGAATCAATCTTTAATTAAAAAGTGGCCAGCGATTGTCAACAGAAAAGACGTTATTCTGCAACAAGATAATGCAAGACCTCAAGCTAGACGAAACCTGGCAAAAATTAATGAATTGGGGTGGGAACTATTGCCCGCCATATTCGGCCGATATTACGCCATCAGATTTCCATTTATCCGATCGCTACAACATTTTCTATGTGGAAAAAAATTTAGAAGTTGTCCATTTAGATGCCATTTCCAGATAGTTTGCACAAAAACCAATTGATTTTTATGTGTCCGGCATTGAAAATTTACACACGAGATTGCAATAGGTTGCTGATAACGTAGCTGGTTACATCATTCGTTACATCGTTATTATGAGATTAAAAATTAAAACTGCTTTAAAACATAACTGCTTGAATTTAATGTTAAAAACGAATTTACTTTCCGATCCCCGCAATAGTAACAAAATTTGCAAAGCTTTGTTCAAACCTTATAGAATAATTTTCAGGTTTTACTGAAACTTTGCTAAATCAAAACCTATTGCAAAAACATATTTTATCAAAGGCCCTAGGGGTATAAGCATGGTGATTCGGCCCCGGAAAGATATTTATATGATACTCGGAAGATATGTTGGTTCTAATTAAATAATAAGATCCTGAAAGTTTCAGATCGCTAACTCAATTGGTTTTCGAGAAAAAGTGAAATGTGTCAAAAACGAACAAACATTTTTTTCTCAGTAACGGCTGAATCGATTTATCTAAAAATGTAATATGTTTTGGGGACCGATAGGAGCTCTTGCGAGAAAAATTACCAGCTATATAGCTTCATAAGATTCTTGAAAAAAAAAAAACATTATTTTTTAATTTAATTTTTTTAACCATGGTACAGTTTTGGTACAATTATGAAACTTTCATTTTTACAAGCATTATATATTACCCTTTAACTTTATTAGTTTTTCGGATTTTTAAAAATGGTAGGCCATAGCAGAAAAAAATAAAAACCATTTTTGGCTCAAATAATGCATTTATTTAATGTTCAAGTTTTAATTTCGTTGTTTTTATGCATATTTAGATTATTTCTAATTATTAGAAATAACACTTTATATTTAAAATAACAACAATATTTTTTTCATCAAAATAAAAAATTAAAACAGTTAAAAATATCGTATCATTATATATTAATTTCAATAAATATTTTGAGAACTTTTCTTTATTACAAAGCGCGATTATTATTATATTCTACTAAATTAATTTCATTGATATAACCACAGTTAAATATATTAATGATAAAAGAACATATTTTTTCAATTTATTAAGTTAATTTTCAATAAATAAACAACAGAGAAAAGAATAATATATGATATAATGAATGATATATACAGCAAAAATATAGATGAGTAGAATTTTATTAATCCTCATCACTGTCTTCTTCAATCACAACTGAAGTATCTACTTTATCAAATAGTTTATTTAATATTGCAGCAGGTCTAGGAATTTTTGATAAGTATCTCCCGTGCGACAAAAAAATAACAATCGCGGCAATAATCATTCTAAGATCATTTGCACACTACCAACTGCGTCTCGTAAAGCTTTTGTATCCGATAGTATTTGGCTTGTAATCAATAAAGCACCTCTAAACTTTCCTGCTAATGTGACATAATTGAACTTGTGATTTTAGTATGCTTGAATGGTCTTTTACATACCGAATAGTGATATCACCCGATTCAACCACCATTTCAGATAAATAGGATATCGCTTGTTTAAATTGGTAAGAACCAGTGAAAAATATTCTTAGATCTTTTTCCGTCATTTCTGGAAAATCTTCTAAATCATCTGTCTGAAACGGTAGTTTTCTAAGTTGCCAGCCATTTTGCGTCACTTCATCAGCTAACGTATTTTCAACATCATTTTGGCATTTCATCATTTCTACAATATCATCCAGGCACTCGGCATCAGAAGTTAGCCGTTTGCTGTATTTATTATGGAGAAACGACGCGATTCTAAAAAAAGTACTGATTCTAGGAAGCATTTTGTTGTCAATTTTCTGATCCAGCAGATATTTTTGTTTAACATCCCGTGACTGCTTCCACTGGCCAACGCAATTTCGTTAAGTTACGTTTACTTGACGCATTCGACTCAGCTGTTAGTTGATTGCGTTTTCCTTTTAGTGCTGGCATTAATACTTCAAAACTCTTACTTTTTAGGTGCTCTTTAACATCACGCAACCCACGATCAACCACAAATTCATCACCAGGTTTCAATAAATTACATATACCATTTGGATTATCTATAATATCTCTCATAATATTAGATTCATTTTGGGTAGCATAATACGGTTCTAGCATATCGATAATGTATACATCAGTTGTACAAATCCTAAATGGTTTACTTGCCCAGAATATGACTTTCGCTGGTACTGATTGTTTGAGTTTGCCATTGAGATTATTATGTTAAGTTTTTTAGCAACCGAAGATGTATGATTTTGAATGAGATCATTTCTGGACATTGCATGTAATCTAAAATGAAGAGGTTATACGTCTTGTTCGACGTTCTTATTGTTCGACGTTCGTACGTTCTTGTTGTTTTGTCATGAACTGCTCTTCTTCGATCTTTAAAATTGTAGATATCAACTTATTTGAATTAATTGTGCGAAGCTTGACTAAAAAGGCAATGAGTCAAATTCCGCAGTTCAATGTTTTCCCATTTCCCAAGATTTCCCATTTCAAGCCAGTCAAGTGAAGTTTCAACACAAAAATTAAAAGAAATGTTCTTGTATCGTTAATATATTAAACAATAATCGAGCTTTGTAATAAAAAAAGTTCTCAAAATATATATTGATATTAATAATAATTAGTTATTTTTAACTTTTTTAATTTTTTATTTTGAAGAAAAAATTATTGTTGTTATTTTAAATATAAAGTGTTACTTCTAATAATTATAAATAATCTAAATATGCATAAAAACAAGGATATTAAAACTTGAAACATTAAATAAATGCATTATTTGAGCCAAAAATGGTTTTTATTTTTTTCTGCTATGGCCTACCATTTTTAAAAATCCGAAAAATTCATATAGTTAAAGGGTAATATATAAGGCTTGAAAAAAAGAAAGTTTCATAATTGTACCAAAACTGTACCATGGTTAAAAAATTAAAATTAAAACAAAATGTTTTTTTTTCAAGAATCTTATGAAGCTATTATAGCTGTTAATTTTTTTCGTAAGAGCTCCGGTCCCCAAAACATATTAAATTTCTAGATCAATCGATTCAGCCGTTACTGAGAAAAAAATGTTTGTTCGTTTTTGACATATTTCACTTTTTCTCGAAAGCAACTGAGTTAGCGATCTGAAACTTTTAGGATCTTATTATTTAATTAGTACCAACATATTTTCCGAGTATCATATAAATATCTTTCCGGGGCCGAATCACCATGCTTATACCCCTAGGGCCTTTGTTCCAAATTAATTTAGCAATGTTCAACTTAAACATTTCTTAATAAAGTTTTGCTAAAAGCTGAAGTTATTTCAAAATGTAAAAAAAATCTTTCAAAATGTTCTTTCTTCAAATTTATCAAAAATTCAAATACAAAAAATGAAAGGAAACTGGACATCGGGGATAGATGGAATACCAACCGAGGCATGGACAACACCTAATGCAACAAATACACTAGCTCATGGTAAAAATCTGGGAAGAAAAGACGCTCCCAGAGGACCTCAAAACAGCAATAATCATACTTATCCATAAAAAAGAAGACTTAAGTGAGATAACTACCGCGGACTTAGTATGTTATGCACTGTGTACAAAATACTAACGTATATCATTAACGCAAGACTGCAGCCGCTCGCAGAAAAACTGAGGGGAACACCAAGCAGGCTTCAGGAGAGGAAGATCGACGGTGGACCAGATCTTTACAGTGAGGCAAATTTTGAATAAAGCATGGGAATACTACATTGATGTGCACAACATTTTCATCGATTATAAGCAGGCGTACAATTCGATCGACCGCAACAACCTCTACCAAACCCTACAGTAGCTGAAGATACCAACTAACCTGTTGAAAATGATAAAGACCACAATGCGCGAAACTGAAGCTGTGGTGCGGGTCCAAAACCAACTCACGAACCCCTTCAAAATAACGAAAGTGTTGAAACAAGGGCCACACTATTAGAGTGCACACTATTAGATTGCATTGCATAGTACGCCTTATTTACTGCTAGGACACGGCGTCTCACTTCTCCGTTTTCGGTACTATCTTTGTTGATTTCCACACCCAGATATATAAATTTACATCCTCGATGTTGTCTGGCAGCTGTAATTGTGGCCAGCGCTCTCTTCTTCGTGTCATCACCTTTTTTTTTGCTTATGTTGATACTGAGCCTGTTATCTTTGGCAGCTCCTTTTAGTTGGGCATAGGTCCGCTGCGCTTCGTCGGCCCTTCTGATCATAATATTTGTCATAGGGATATGCCGCTAGTTGCACTGTTTTGTTGGTTCGGATTTTATTATTGAGTTGGGCTAGCACCCACACTCCTCAACCTAACGCTGGAATTTGTTAAAAGACGTTTGGGTGTAGGTAGGATAAAATCCTAACCAACAAAACAGTGCAACTAGCGGCATATGCCTATGACATAAATATTATGATCAGAAGGGCCGACGAAGCGCAGCGGACCTATGCCCAACTAAAAGGAGCTGCCAAAGATAACAGGCTCAGTATCAACATAAGCAAAAAAAAAGGTGATGACACGAAGAAGAGAGCGCTGGCCACAATTACAGCTGCCAGACAACATCGAGGATGTAAATTTATATATCTGGGTGTGGAAATCAACAAAGATAGTACCGAAAACGAGAAGGTGAGACGCCGTGTCCTAGCAGTAAATAAGGCGTACTATGCAATGCAATCTAATAGTGAGCACCGCAAGAACAAGCTTAGAATATACAGGACAATAATGCGACCCATCGCATGCTATTGTAGCGAAACATGGAGTATGACCGAAGATTGCGTTCTTCTTTGGACATATTTCAGCGCAAGATACCACGTAGGATTCTAGGGGCGGTAACGGTAGGAAACTTCAGAAGGCCAAGGTACAATAACGAGCTATACCAGATATAACAAGAACCACCGATTTCTACATTCATCAGACTGCAAAGACTAAGATGGGCAGGACACGTACTCACGATGGACGACAACAGTCTGCCACAAACAGCACTGAACGCAAAAATTTAAGGCAGGTGGCCGAAAGGGGGCAAAGAAAACAGTGGGAGGACGCATACCAACTACTCGGAGAAAGAGCGTGGAGAAGAACAGCGAAGGTCAGGGAAGAATAGAGGACAAAAAATACAGAAGGCCAGGGCCCGATTCGGGTTGTAGCGCTTTATGAAGAAGAAGAACTTTGGTGTTGAAAAATTGGACTGCAGATTGAGGCCTTAATTTTGGAAGAAAATCAAATTAAAAAAAATAGCATGAATTGTGAAATAAATTCCTGCAACTTTGCTGAAATCTATTTCAAGAAAACCTAAAAAAAATTATTTTAGCAAATTTGTTCATTATACAATTAAAAATACAATTAAAATAATTATTAATAATAATTATTAATAATTAATACAATTAAAAAAAAACTTCAACCCACTTTTGTAGGAATCCAAAACAAAAGTTATTCAGCTTTACCTAAATATGACAAGGATGAGCACTATTATTATTACTATTTTTTTAATATTTAAAACTTAATTTCCTGAATGAATTTTTAGAAATTTAGGTGATAGTAGGTATAGGTGAGGTAAACAGGTGATTCAAGAATTAAACTAACTAACCAAATACGACGACTTTTATATTAAAAAATAGATAATAATATTGAAAACTTTGCTGCGTTTGAATATGAGACCCCGCCTTAAACAAATTATGACAAAAGTAAGTTTCAATTGCTTCATTGCGTTAAATTTCATTAAACGAAGTCGGTTAAATCGACATTCGACTTTTGCGTAACATAAATTATAATAAAACAAGCAATATAAAGATTGCAAAAGAACGAAAAAAGTTAATTATTATCCAACGAAAACATTAAAATTAACACCTACTGCTTATATTCAAAACGAAAACCACAAACAATGAAATTTATTAACGAAACAAAACAAAGTGCACACTAAATCATAATAAATTACATTCCTAATCGAGCTCGAGTAGGACGTACGTACAAGCCAATAAATCAAAGAGCGTGATAAAAGGTAAATCCGGCAATAATTAAAAACCTGTTACAAAAAAAAATATCAAGCACAAACGCCGACAGTGGAGAAATAAAATAAATTAAAAAGAAAAATAACACATACAGTTAGCATCTCCACATTATTTAAAATTATTATTTTCTAAATCAGTGGAATATTTACTCCGGTTTGTCTGACCTCAGAGGAACAATCGGCCATTACGCTTAGATTTATAGGTAATAACCGCGACCAGGAGAATTACTTTAATGGTCTGCCTTATCTAGCGTGAAAGTCGAGACTGCATGTACCATTTAAAATTGAGATAATACCACAAGAAATATTTATACAGTGGTCACAGATATCTCTGTAATGAGTTCACATTTAGAAACTAGGCAAAAGGAAATTAAATTCTATTTAGATAAATGTGCCCGATTTATTTATAATTAGACAATGGTTTAAAATAAATATTAAATCTACAGATATAGAATAATTATTTACTTGAATTATAAGAATATTTCTTTGGAATTGGGATGTAATTCAGTTTATAATATGAACTAATTGTAATAAGATATGAGAAAGTTGGTTAAAAAAAATATTTTATCAAATAAAATTTGGAATTGTTGGTAATTTGTGTTAATAAGTATTAAGCTTCATTTAATTTCAGGTAAGTATTAAGTTTTAGTTGATTTCAGCAAAGATATTAATTGGTGTCAAGTTTAGCAAAGTTTTGAGTTTAAATGATCAAAGTCAAAATATCAAAGGTTGAGTTTAAATTACACAAATCAACATGCATTTTACGCCTGAAGTTTGGATATGCAATTACGATAGCTTGACCGATAGGTTTATTCGAATCAATGAATTCAATTTAAACTTCGTAAAAAACAATGAGGTTAAGGTTGATTAATACCAAATTGGCAGATTAAAAATCAATGGATAAGAAGATTTTCTACAGGAAATTTACTTTTCTACAAGTTTCATTTGAAATATTTGTCAAAATTTCGCTTAGTTTCAGAGTTATTTTTGCATTTTTGAGACAAGAAAAATGTATTACTAAAACAAGATTTTGACTCTGTTCAAGGTTGATTAATAGCAAATTGGCAGATCAAAAATAACTAGGAAAAAGATTTCCTATGGGAAATTTAGTTCTCTATAAGTTTTATTTGAAACATTTTTCAAAATTTCGCTCAGTTCGCTGGTTACTTGCGAATTTTTAAGGTAAGGAGAATGGGAAACTAAAATATGTATTGACATTGTTCAAGGTTGATTATTATCTCTATGTTGATTGTTCTCTTATAGAAAATTTAATTCCCTACAAGTTTTATTTAAAACATTTTTCAAAATTTCGCTTAATTTGCGTGTTATTTGGGAATTTTTAGGACAACAAACATGTGAAACTAAAATATGTTTTGATATTCTTCGAGGTGGATTATTAGCAACTTGACAGATAAAAAGTCAGTAAATACTAAGTTTTCCTATAGAGAATTTAATTCCCTACAAGATTTATTTGAAATATTTTTTAAATTTCGCTTAGTTTCCGAGTTATTATTGCATTTTTGCGACAAGAAAAATATAATACAAACACAAGATTTAAACTTTGTTCAAGGGTGATTAATATCAAATTGTCATATCAAAAATCATTAGATAAGAAGATTTCCTACAGGAAATTTAGTTCTCTATAAGTTTTATTTGAAACATTTTTCAAAATTTCGCTTACAAGGGGACTGTATATATACTGTTACATATACTGTAAATTTGGGCCAAATCGTTGATGACGCGTCCGGGGGGCGTCATCAACGATTTGGCCCAAATTTACAGTATATGTAGGGCTTGACTATAAATGAAAGTGACGCAAGCGGGAGGGCCAGATGGCCAAGCGTTAAAAAAATAACTCACTTTTTACGCGGACCGGTAAGTTACCGACAACTCATCAGCCCGCTATGTTAGCATAAATTTCAATGGTCGGTTATCGCATCGGTAAGAGCTCGGCTTTATAGTACGAGGATCGCTGGTTCGATTCCCCGCGGGGACGCTTTTTTTTCTTACAACTTTTAAAATGACTTTCGTTAATTAATATTATTATTTATTATTGTTTAACTTTTTAATTGTAATTATTAATTTGTCAATTTAATTAGTATTAATATTTATTGTTTCTTTAAACAACTTTACTAGTAAAGCGAGGGGGACATGCATATTTTTCCATCATTTCATAAAATAAAGGCTATTGCAAATATTATGAATAAGGCAAATTGATTATAAAATGAAATTATATATTGCTTAATATATTTGAAAACTGCTAACATATTGTTCAACAAGTAGAGTTAAACAAATTGTATTAAATTGTGCATTCATAAATTGTTATCAAAATAGGCCAATGGTGGCGAACCTATGGCACGCGTGTCACAGCTGACACGTAGGAAAATTTTATTGGCACGCGAACTACTTCTCACGCATGCCTTCTAAACATGTTCAACTATCGTTTCTAAAATAAATTTTCTAAAAATAAAGTTTCTCAATCTACTTTTGTGCAACATCAATTGTGTAAAATATAAGACGTGTTCAAAATCCATCGATTGGTTCGCCCGTAATTGCAAAAGGCGCACAAAAATTTTCAAATTAAAAAAAATCACCAAAGCCGTATTTACAAAGCTACAATTTTCAAATTTGGTAATTTGTAATATCTTATAAGAATATCAATTCATACCAAGTTTCATCAAAATCCGTCCATTGGTTTGTCCGTAATTGCAAAAGACGCATACAAATTTACAAACCTCAAAAATTCACAAAAGCCGTATTTACAAAGTTACAATTTTGAAATTTGTGAGATTTGGTAAGAATATCAATCTTACAACGTTTTAACAAAATTCGTCGATTGGTTTACCCGTAATTTCAAAAGGCGCACAAAACACGTCAAATATACACGCTAATACGGTAACTGATTTTCACTATCACATTGAAAAAGTAGATCTGGCACGTCAGCATTTCAAAATTTGAAAATTAAAAAAAAATGGCACTCAGTCGGAAAAAGGTTTGCCACCCCTGATATAGGCTATATACTATACAATATAGACCTACTATAGAACACCATACAGAATATATATGTGAATACATATTAGAGAAGACAGTATTCTTTCTATACAAACTGTATCGCATATGTAAATATTCATAAATGATTCAGTTTGTGTTCGTATTAAACAATATTTGATGCAATATATGTTTGTTGTTTAAGCTTTTGCACTGTGAAATTTGAATATTTTACAATCCATAAATAATATATTTGGATGTGAATTTTCAGTTAGATATTCACATGGGTCATCGGATGCCACGAACTCGCACATATAGAGGTTGATTGATTGATCGACATGACGCGTAGAATACCGACAATGAATAAAACATGCTTGTGTATTTAACACTATATGTGGTAACGCGTGCATCTATGTATATGAATAAAGGAATATATTGTCCCTACCTAACATAGACTTTACGAGAAACTAAAAAAAATGGTTAGATCCTGTGAGGCAACTTAAAGAGAAACGCACGTGGTAAACATTTAGATGTTTTTTTAATGTTTTCAACTAGTTATTTATTCTTTTAAAATTTAGAATTTTCTCTTACATAATTCTCTTGATAAATTACATTTTCGACAAATCATTGATATTAAATATTTTCACGCCATTTTTTAAAATATAATTTAAAAAAAGTTAATTAAACCTGAGTTTATTTCTAAATGAAGTTCATTGTGTTAGGGTACGAATTCGGTGCTTTTATATATCTGTTTTTATTTTTTTGAGTGACATGCGGATTGTGGAATTATTTATGCCAATCACAAGATAAATTGCATGCATATCGTTTGCGGGTCGATGGATTTTCAACGGACATTTAAATCATTTTCATACTTTTGCCAACTCAGTCACTTTTGTTTCGGCACGAATTTCACGCTCGTTATAAATCCAATTTAACATCATTTGCCTTCGTTTGTTTGATCTCTTTTCAATAATTTGCTCCAAATTAATTGAATATCCTTTCATCAAATCCGACACAAAAATATTCAATTCAATTTTAAAACAGTAAAATTTAGAATTCAAAATTATGTACGAAGGTAATTCAAAAAGGTAAAAGCGATATAAATTAAATCAAAGTTTACTGCATATAATATAGCAAATTTCCGCTCAATATGGAATTTGGTGCAGACCAGAGGTTTCAAATTCTTTGTAAATCAAGATCAAGATAAAATTCATTCTAAATTGATTTTAATTAAGATTTTCTAAACATATTCCCCATTTGCAATATATAATTTAAAACCTAGATATGAATAAAACCTTTGTTTAACCTTCGAACGGAGGTGTCTTAAAATGAGCGTACATTAATGCTAACACCATATAAACTCATGTAAATTGAGAAACGAAATTCAAAGAAGGGTAGATGATTGAGGTACCCATTGGAAAAAAATGCATTTCATATGTTTTACTTTTGTGGCTAAACTGAATGATTTAGGTAAATTTACAAGGAATACTTTTTAGTAGACACTACTACGTCTTGGATATGAAGATCAGGATTACAATTTTCTATTTTGAAAGGTTAACGAGATATTTGCAAAAAACTTTTGAAGCAAAAATAATTCCCCACGCCGCACACTAGGACGGATTACGAATTTATGGCGACAAAAATCAAATTTTACAATGTCTCACAATTAAGCAAAACCACCAATTTATTGTTAGATAACCCATCCAAAATATTATAAACAAATAAATGCGAAAAACCAATTCTATTGGTTGTGGGAACGTGTTAAACATCGCTCTTGTCCCTTAGGTACCAAAAAGGAATTAGTTGCGCTGGATTTTTGTTTGTGTTTGTGTTAAAAAATGTGAATTTTAAAAAATAGCTTCAAGTATGTATTTACATGTAATAATATCAAATTTGTACAAAGTTTTAATCAATACGGTTAAAAAAAAGTTTTGTTTTCGTAATTTAATTTTTTTTTGTAATAAACTGCAATTGATTTTTTAAAAAAGTTCCGCATAGTTACATTAAATTAAATAGTTTGTAAAACAAAACAAACATTGACAATTCTAGAAAATCCCGTTCACATCGTTCCACCTTACTGAGAATTTCACCTTTTTTTTCTAGGTAGTCATGATGACCACCATTTGCAAGAGAGAACGTTGAATAGAAATGAACTATTTTTTGTATTAAGAGATGAAAGTTTTTATAAGTTTTCTTCGTTAAAGTGTAATGAACGATTCGTACAATACGTGTTGGATAAGTTTTGTGTCAACGACGGTTGTGAATTTGTAAAAAAATGTTGCACTTTTGTCAAAAAAAAAAAATCCACTTAAATTTGCATTTTTTAATTTTATATTAGAATTATCAGAATGTAATTAATATAAGTCATAAGGTAATATGTGAGACAAAAAATTGAAATGAACTGGATTTTATTTTTGTCGCCGTAAATTCGTAATCCGTCCTAGTGTGCGCCGCCCCCATTGGAGGTGGAGCGTTCAATTTGGTCAAAGGGTACTTCTTGTGGATATCCACATTCAGTGAAAGTTTCATTGAAATCCATCTAGGGTTAATACATTTTCTCGCTATTTTTTAATATTTTGAAATTTTCCTTTCGGTTTTCGTCAGAATTCGTGATGTTGAACTGGTTGGGTCTAGGTGTTGAAATTAATGTATGCTCTTAAAATGTATCATAACTGCACCTGACTCCGTTGCACCTTGTCTTGGAAGGTACTGCCAGATCGGCAATTGGAAGGTTCAGCAAGGAAGAAAAAGGCAGATGTTAAATAATCGAAACAGCCTCTCTGCCAAGATCCCTTGGCTGGGAGTACCAAAAGACGATATGGTATGCAAATACCATGGGAGTTCTAACCGGACACTGCAGACTTAAAATAACACCTCAAGATCCTAGGCCTATAGGAAAATGTAGGTTGCAGATTCAGCAGCTCAGCAGAGGAAATCCCCATAGTTCTGCTCAAAGACTGCAGAGCATTGCCCCGCAAGAGACAAATGTACCTTAGGCCCTCTGCTTGAACGAAGAGGAGTTGCAATCCTTGAATCTCAACCAGATCCTGAAATTCGCAAAGGAATCAGGACAAGAGGCGTTCTAAATGGGTAAGTACACTAACGATTAGAGGAAGAGGCTGGGGTACAATAGATCTATAAAGATCGCAATACAAGTCAGCACCGAAATCTACAATCTATCTATCAGAAATACACGGTGTATTTGATATAGAGATGAGCATGGGATCCCATCGACCCATCCCATCCCATCGTCCCATGGGATGGGATGAGTGGTATGAACGTTGTGTGGGATGGGATTTGACGACAAATTTCTATGGGACGGAGTGGGACAAGTTTTGGTAATCTAGTAAATGTAGTTCGTGAATAATTAATTGCTTATCATGCCAATACGCACATTTTCCATAATATATTCCGTCCAGGAGATTTCTGTGATAACGATGTAGCTCCGTATTCCGATCCGTTTGCGACTAAAAAGGATTACTCACTGTCTGCTAGAGTAATTACGGAAAAATTAAATTTGAACGAATTATCGTTAAGGAAGTCTGAACCGAAAAGAAAGTCTGCTGTATACTAAAAATGGGATGAATAGGAGGGGCCACGCGACTGGGATGGGATAGGATGGATGGGATGGGATGAAGAGGGGATGGGATGGGACGAAAATTTTAGGTTTGTGGGATGGGACAGTGGGACGAAAATGTGATAGGATGGGACAGTTGCAGTGATCCGTCCCATAGGATGGGATCTGGAACGAGAAACTCGTCCCATGCTCATCTCTAATTTGATACATCAGTTATTTTGCATTTACTTCACTTTTCCATTAATTACAACTATGATTCTTTAACCCTTTGAGCCCTAGTGGTTTCAAGATGAAACCGCCTCTTATAAAATTGATTATCATATTCCTACTGGCTTTATGGTCAAACCACACGCACGGGGCACAGGTTATGCCTCTCACTACACAAATAACACATTGCTATTGGTCGGATTTCGCGCAACATCCTGCGCACGTACTTTTAGTCAACTGTTCCATTAGTGAGTGCACGTGTCGTACATTATTGCGAATTTTGAGTGTTTTAAACCATGGCAGGTAGCTTTTGTTATAAAAACTTTAAAAATATATTATAGCAATGTACATGGCATGCTTTATGTAAAAATATTTAAGTTAACAAGCGTCACCACTACACCACTCGCGCTGGCGAAGATGATATTTCTTTAGCGACAATAAAAACTCAAGAATTTCCCAAAGTTACAGTTTGGACAACTGCTATTGAAAATTGCGTTCAAAACAAGAAAAACTTTACAGAAGCAACTGGTCCCAATATTGCTGATAACTTGGAATCTCCTATTGATGTGTTCCTTCCTATTTTTCCTAGTACTCTCATTGAGAAAATTACCTAACTATGGTGATTACTGGTCTAAATCAGAATTGAGAGACAGTTTTATTAGTGGGGCAAAGTCAAGAGACCGATTTGCTTGGATTTTAGGGCATATTCACTTAGCTAATATTTCAATAATGCCATCGAGAGAATGTCCTAATTATGATAAACTTTAGAAGGTTCGATTTTTATTGGATACATTGTTATTTGAAACATTCAGCCAATCTTCTAAGAAGGAGAAAGAAGGATGAAGAAATATGGGAAAGGAAAAAGAAGTCCTGAATACAGTTAAGACTCGAAAGCTACAATATCTGGGACATACGTATAATGCGCAATGAGAGCCGAAATCTTTTGCAGAAGATCCTTCAAGGCAAGGTATATGGAGCCAGAGGAGTGGGCAGCAGAAGAATATCGTGGTTGAAAAATTTAAGAACGTGGTTCAACTAATCAATCACTAAGCTTTTCCGCGCTGCTGTTAACAAAGTTCGAATAGCCAACATGATAGCCAACATCCGGAACGGATAGGCACTCTAAGAAGAAGAGTCTTATAAGCCTTAAAAAAAATCAATCGAAGAGTCGATGATCCATTTAAAAGGTCGTAGTTGTCTGAAACAGTGCATGCCACTAAAACCGATAAAGCTGGGTTACAAGGTTTGGATACGAGCAGACCAGTCTATACTGGTAATGTAAATGATACCGCTGAAAAGGAATTAGGATGTCGAGTAGTAAAAGACCTAGCAAGAGATTTGGTGGGAAAAGGTCGTCATATATACTTTGATAACTTTCTCAATTCTGTAGCTCTACAAAAACCATTACAGGCGGATCTAATTTATGCCCGTGGGACGGTCAGGACTAAAAAATGTGTCGCTGATGATATAAAGGCTGGCAAAGAATTAAACAGAGGGGAATCAGATTGGCGAGTCAGTAAAGATGGTTTGGCATTTATAAAGTGGAGAGACAGAAAACGTGTATTGTTTCTTGAAAAAATCATAATCCAACAATTGGAAGCACTGTCTCCAGCAAACCAAAAGATGGTACTTCTCAGCCAGTTGTTTGTCCAGCTTTGGGAAAAAATACAACCAACATTTAGGTTACGTAGACAAACTGGACATGCTAAAGCCCGTTAATGAAATAGACCGTAAGTAAAGAAAATGAAAATCACACAATTATATGGTACTTTGTGGACCTTTGCAATATAAACTCATTTATTATTTTCAAACAGAGAGCTCAATCTACTGCGTGAACTTTTTTTTAAATTATCTATAGCTACAGGTTTGATTGGTGCTCAGCAACCACTAAGACCCAAAACATCAGTACCAGTAAATCATTGCAAACGGGTTAATAAGATATGGCCAATTTTTACATATGCCCATCCACTTAAAGTCACGGCGTACACTGGGACGGATTACGAATTTACGGCGACAAAAATCGAATTTTACAATGTCGCAATGTTCACAATTAAGCAAAACCACTTAAAATGTATTGCTAGATAGCCTATCCATAATACTATAAATAAATAAATGCAAAAAACCAATTCCATTGGTTGTGGGAGTGTTCAATTGTTCATTCCAAGTGTTAAATATCGCTCTTGTCCCTTAGGTACCAAAAAGGAATTAGTTGCGCTGGATTTTTAACAAAGTAACTACGTCTGTTTTGTGTTTCTGTTAAAAAATTGTGAACTTTTTAAATATGGAGAATATAGCTTCAAGTATGTATTTACATGTAATAATATCAAATTTGTAGAAAGTTTCAATCAATACGGTCAAAAAAAACGTTTTGGTAACGACTATCATAAATTGAAAAAATTTTGTAATAAAACGAAATAAATTGATTTTTAAAAAAAGTTCCGCATAGTTCCTTTAAATTAAATATGTTGTAAAACAAAACAAACATTGACAATTCTAGAAAAGCAAAAATCCCGTCCACATCGTTCCACCTTAATGAGAATTACGCCCTTTTTACAGGTAGTCGTGATGTATTTTGCATTTGCATTGGTAGTCGTGATGTATTTTGCAGCAGTTCTTAGGAATCTCACAATTCCAGATGGTCCTGCAGTACATCTGATGCTGCTTTATGCCTTAGTGATAGAAAGAATTGCTTTTTGTTGTATCACAAAAAATGATGGTTATACAAATAAACTTTGTTTATCTACTCACACACCAAAATGAACACAATAATAAATACATTATTGAATGTGAAGGATGATATCATTATAATCGTGTGTAAAAGTATCCAAATCGTGCGTAAAAATCCTATGGAAATCAAACGGAATTTCATTATTAAACGATTTCTGTTTGTTATTACTATGGCAACAACTCGCGTCACTAAACAAAAAATATAGATGGATGTGTATGTAGTGAACAAAAATTTTCTGACGTATATTAAAATTGAATTAATTTTCTCGGCTCTCGGCCTCTCATTCTGAATTTATTTGGCTCTAATATAACATATCCTAACCATAATCTAATCTAGATAAAATCTAGGTTAACCTAGATTACATCGAAGAAGGGAAAGATGGCTCCTTCTAGGCCCTTCACCTCCATTGACCTTGACACTTCCGGTTCCGACTTCCACTCCCGTTTCCGGTTTCGACTTCCGTTTCCGTTTTTTCACTTCAGGTTTTTCACAGATGAGAATGTGAGGTCTATGTAGCTCCACATGCGAGGTCTATATAACCCCACGCTGGATGTGAGGTCTATGTAGTCCCACGTGTGAGGTCTATGTAACCCCACGCAGGGTGTGAGGTCTAGTCTCGACTTCCGGTTTCGAATTCCGTTTCCGGTTTCCCACTTACGGTTCCTGCACTGTGTGCGGGAAAATTCAAAATTCGGCGCAGGCGGGAAAATTCAAAATTTCACGCAGGCGGGAAAATTCAAAATCGAAACCTGAAATCGAAAAATTGAAGGTGTCGACGTTAGTGGTAGTGCAGGCCCTAGAAGGAAAAATCTTTCCCTACTCATCGATATCGACCAAATAGTGTTCCAGTTACTGTGCGTTTTTACTAGTTAGCAATTTTTTCTACGGAGGAGCTGAACGTTCTAACCTAATTTTGTCAGTGATTTGAAGTACGTTGTCTGTCAAAATTACAATTTATACAATAGTATCGATAAGAAACAATTTTTTTTTTTTGGAGATTCAACAGTATTTTCCCATACTTCGTAAAAAAAATAATGTATGACACACGTGTGCCAAAGGTTTTTGTGCACTCATTTCGAATTCGCAACTCATGCACAAAATCCCTTCTTCACACACTTGTATCATAAACTACTATTATAATATGTCTATAAGTTTTTTTTTATTGTATCTTCATTTTAATGTATGTATTTTAATGTATGTTAATGTATGTAACAAACAAATAACATGTTTGCTAAATTTGTTCAATGCCAGATAACCTCATTGTCTTATAGCGTTCAGATATAAACAAAAACGATTCTCTGGAACAAAGGGTTAAGAATGATTATTATTTTAAAAAAGTTTGTGAACCCCTGGTTTAAATGAACACGTTTAATTTTAGCCTTGCCTCGAATGATAATCAACCGATTAATAGCGTGTTTAGTTTTTGTCTGTTTTCGAAAAGATTTTATTATTCCTTTTGTAAACTATGCAGTTGACTACGAGTATTTAAATCGAGCCCCATAAATATTTATCAGGAGAAACGGGTAAACAATAATTAAATTAAACGCGGAAAACCTGAACGGAAATCAACTAACTAGGGTAATCAAATATAAATACGTATATGGTATTGACCCAACAGCATTTCTATTTTTTTCTATAAAAGGGGAAAACTTTTCATTATTTTATTTTGTTTGATCTCCCCTCTTTTCCACGTTATAAATCAACACACTAAATAATATACTTGATAAACGCAATAAATTCCATCTCGATATAAGAGGTTTCATTATTCAATTTCCATACAGTTATACGGAACTAATCGATTTATAAGCCAAGGCAAAATTACATAATTGATGGTAATTTAATAAAATTCCAGAATCGACTTATCTGTTACGATTAGTAAGTTGATATTTGCTAAGGAATCTTTCGGTAGAGATTTCGAAAAAGGTCCAAAAAGTTTCGGTTGAAATAAATCATCGGTTTAACGTCCGAAGGTTTCTTACAAAAGGTCGTCGTTTCTCCGTATTTATTTTTATTTCGTTAAGCTGAAAAAATATTCAAATATTTTAAACTAATGTTTTGAATATTTACATATAAATTAGTTTTGAGTGCGCCTTTTGCTATAAATTGCAGTGATTATTGTCATTGCTTTTTTTATTCATTTACATTTAGTTAGTTAAGTGCGTTTCAATTATATTCGCAATTATTTATGAATCGCCAATGGCATAAACAGTCGCTATTAATTTACAATCCAATTTGTTGTTTCGAATAAAATTCAATTATAACTATATTTTAAGGTATAATTTCAATATAAATAACAAATATGAGTCGCAATACATATTCACTTTAAAATATTTGAATGAAATTATTGTATAAGATAATAATTTGTTATGACTTATCGGCGACTTAGATTCGATTTCGTGCCGGATTTTGCAATTTGTGTGTCAAATAGATCAAAGAGGGAAAGTTTACATTAACATTTTTTTCCTTTCGTTTATTAATTTTTATGTTTTCAACTTCGCTATCTGACTAATTCCTAGAACTTACTGATAAACATATCGTAAACATAACAATTTTAATGGCAAAAACATATTTTCCTTCGAGAAACTTATAGAAAGTTTATAAAATCATAACTAAATTCATATTAGAAATCTATACAAAATATGCAAGATACATACCTCAGTAAAGATATAGTTATTAGTAAAACTTATATTTGTCGCCATTATTTATATAATAAAGTCGTCGTTGGCAAATATACATAGAAAGTCAATAATAAATGTGTGTCGATAACAAAATCAGTGAAAATTTTCCCAAATCCGAGATTTCGTTTTACGACTTATCGATAAAACCCCGAACAAAAAAATAGCCGAACAAAAAGCAATAAATACGATTGTAAATATTATTGCATTAGCCTCAATAAATTTTAAATATTTACGACCGTAAACTCCCTATAAATTGCATTTGTAACACTATCCAGATTTTGGAAAAAAATAGGTTTTTCAGTATTTTTGACGTCACGTTGTGAAGTTGGCCGTGTTTGAAAAGCTAACAAGGGACGACGGAAAAAGGTCTAAAACTACCTGCACGGTTATGATTGATTTATTAATTAGGCAAGGAGGAAATATTGGGGGAGATCCAAATGTTTAGATAAAAGGGAGAATTTTAAACAAACAACAGATTGGTAAAATGGCTCGTGTAATTGGTGAAGAAACCCGTTGTCGATAGTCTTAACATTTTTAATAGCTCTATTAGTGCTGCTCGTTATAAATTTGAATAATATTTTGGGTTTACATATTAAAGTTATTATTTAAATTACCCTCGATTAAATAAATATCTACTTGAATATTTTAAATGTTTTATTGGATGAACCGCTTAGTGTTCCGTTTTTCAGACCAAAATTTGCTTTATTATTACCGAGAATCAATATTTTCAGATGGAAGGATAATGAAACATATGCTCAACTCTGTTTATTCATACATAAACTATATAGAAATATTTGCAAAAACATACAGACTAGACAGACAAGACTAGACAGACAAGACTAGACAAACAAGACTAGACAGACAACCAACATTTTTTTGGATTGCAACCAACAGTTAATTTGGCATATTGCCTGGTTTGCAGTAGCATCACGGTCTGATCCGACTTTGCTGTTATTACAAGAGCTAAATCTATAAATAATGCGCAAAGCCTAGCTCCCTCTGTAAGTTTTAACCAGAGAACTCCATCATAAAGTATGTTTCACAGAGTGGGGCCCATAACCGATCCCTGTGGTACCACTTTGCTAACTATTATTTCCTTCGTTTCGTCATTTGTTTGCAAAATGTTCGTTCTACTGGTGAAATAGCTTTGAATAATTCTTAGCATGTAGGGAGCTATATTTCTTGCTATTAGATCATCGATAATGAGTTTCCAATCGGTCGTGTTAAGAGCATTTGGTACGTCCAGTGTTACTAAAGCAAATATTCTTCGTGATCTTTGGGTGCCTGATTTTGCATTTTCTGCGATCTTCATGACGGCTTCTATAGCATGGTTGGTGGGTTTGCCTTCTCTGAAGCCGTATTGGTTACTTGACAATCCAGCTCCCGATTCAATATCTGTTTTCAGCCTATGCAATAGTAGGTATTCTAAGAGCTTCCCAAAGTATCTAACAGGCATAAAGGCCTGTATGATGTGGGCTCCCCTATTGGTTTATCGTTTTTTCGAAGTAGCACCAGTTTCGCCCGTTTCCATCTATTCGGGAAGTTTCCGGCAGCTAGATGCTCGTTCATTACGTCTAGCAAGAACCGGGGTTCCTGCTCAGCGGAGAGTTGTATTATTTCAGTAGGTATTCCGGCCGGACCTGGGGTTTTTCGTTTACGCGTCCGCTTTATTGAGCTTATTATTTCTTCTTCAGTGAACAGCGGTACCTATTCTACTGTTGGTTACTGCCATCTCAATAGCTCCAGACGTGGAAAGAGTACTTCGACTATGCGTTTGATTTCCTTCATAGGCATTTTGACATTTGGTTGTTGGAGCCCTTTCCTACAGATTTTCCAAATCTCACATCTCGGCCATGTGTGGTAGTCCAGGTCTTCGCACAGTTTCTTCCAATCTTGTTTATTGATGCTGGCACTTTCTTCTCGCTGCGAAACACGAAGTCCTTAAGATTAAGATATACGCTAGATATAATTTTTGAATTTTGGTCTTGTCTCTTAGGCTTTGGTTTAGCGCCCCAAGGCACTCATCCATCTGGTCTATTTGGGCGTTAGGTGAGAGATAGCAGCTATATATGACAACGTCCTGGGTCTCTACACATACGTTACTTGGTCCACTTCCAGTTTTTTTTATTATGGGTGGGTTGCGATTTCTGACTAGTATTGCAGCATCTTTTCTCTGGTCAGTAAACGATCCACCCGCGCTCACTATTTTTTTATTAGGTTCGCTATCAGAATATCTGCCTTGGTTTCCATTGCAGTGGCAATCAGTAGATCGTGTGCGACACGACATCTCATGAGGTTGATTTGGATGATTTTGGTTTAGTTTTGGTTGATATACAAGACTAGATGAACACGACTAGACAGACAAAACTAGACAGACTAGACAGACAAAACTAGACAGAGTAGACAGACAAAACTAGACAGACAAGATAGACAAACCCCAAATGGCTATGCCAATTCTATAGATAGTTAAGACAGTCATTCCACAAGGTAGAACCATAGGTTCACCTCTGTTCACAATTTTCATAAATGAGTTACCGCACTCATCCATCGAACCGTAACATTTAATTCTAAGTTATGCAGATGGCACATTATAAACTAAAGCATTATAAACTAAACTAAAACAAACTTAAACTTTAAACTAAATAATAATACCGTAAACGATATAGAACCGAAAGCCAATTTAGTGATGTCATCAATTTCGAGGTAAGACATAATCATTTTAATCATTTAAATTTAAGAGGTAATCATTTTTTCAAGGTCATCATTTAAGAGGTAAGTTATTAATTAATAAGGACAAGACGAATGTAATTTTCAATTTAAAAAGAAAAGAAGTACCTTGTTTTATTCAAAAGAAATTGGAATATAAAAAGGAAGTAATTCAACTACAACGTTCAGTGGAATTGCTAGGCTTTCACATAGATCATACACTGGACTGAACATCACACATCTAACCAAAGTTTAGTCATCTGGTCAACCAAAAAGCTAACAAAGCCACGTTTGCAATAAGGTCCTTACATCCATATGTAGATCTTCATATGTACATCCATATACAGTCTTAGGGTTAGTATATTTCGCAAACTTTCACTCTATTCTTAGATAAGGAACAACCGCGACTCGATTACTGCGTACTCTGCAGTAAAAAAATCGAGCCGCGGGTCAAAATTGCTCCTCAAAGGTGCTAGAAACGATTTCCTGGTTTTGGCTCCTGTAAGACGCAGCGTGGGACTTGCGAGCGGCATACCGACACGGGTTGAACACGAGTTCAGTTTTACAATAGGGAAAAGGAGTCTTTTAGGCAAAAGTAAAAATTTAAATTGTACCTACAGCCGCCCCCTGTAGAGGCGGACCTTTATAAAAAAGATTATTTTTTTGCCCAATTCACCGGAAAAAAATCAAGACGTAAACTGCATTTTAGATAAATTTTGCGTAATTAAAAAAAAAAATTAGACCCCCTTTTAGTTCAGTGACGTCACCTAACTCGATTAGTAAAACGTAATTATGTTTTGGAGCAATGGTTCTTAAACAAGAACTGTATTTAGAATAGAAGAACAGGTCCTGCGTATCATAAACAATTTGAAGTACAAAGTCATGCAGGGAGTAAATCAAAAAGACCATTCATTATACTAACCACTACGAAACCCTTATATCTTCGAGAGTATCATTTTCATATTTAAACATAGACACCTATTTGCTCGCTTCCTTAAATCAACTCTAAGAGAAACAAGACATAATATAACTCTACGAATTACCACAACATAAGTTGACTGGCTGATAGGAGCCTAGACACAGAAGATTAGACATAAGACTAGACAGACACGACTAGAAAAATGTTTCAAGTAAAACCTGTGGACAATTAAATTTCCTAAAAGAAACCTTGTTTTCTAGTGATTTTTAGTCTAATCCACAGTCGTCCACGTGGGTTTCAAGTAAGTGTTTTACAAATTGTTACTCATAAAAGCAAAGCTGCACTGATGAGAGATAAATCTCAAAACGCGTCTGCAGATGGCTAATCACTTAAGTTAACGGAAAGACATGATCTTAAAAACAATGTTATTTTTCTGGTTTTTGCCGAGTGTCACCAAGGATGACTGAAAGCTATTAAATAACTGGCAAATTTCACATGGGATTTGTTTTGGTAGTCCTAAAAAGACTCAGTAATGTTATAGAGCTCCGGAAATGTTGAATATATTTATATAGTCAGCCTGTGTTCCGACTTATTAATTATATATTTATATAATGTAGTATATAATGTAGTATAGTTTTACCAATTCTAGATATCAATATTCGTATCGTAATATCGTAAACGCGTACTCCAATCCCATATATAAAATACATGTTAACATGAAATACGTGGTATTGTTCATGAAGTAAGTTCATAAAGTTGGTATTTAGATTTCTCAGATGGGTTGTCAGTAGCATCTTACCAAATTAGATTTATAATATTAATACAATATCCTTCATTACACTACAGACTAATTAACTCTAGTTGCAATTTACGAATTGAATTTGAAATCAATGGATTTATTCAAAATCTAATATAATAACAATTACATTGCGTATACCACAAGGTAGTATTTTAGCACCATTGCTATTTAAAATATATGATTTGAATCTAGTTTCAAACTAAATCATTACACTAAAATATATGTCCTATGATTAGGGTGATTTAAATTACACCAATCATTAAAACAAGATGGAGGTTATATCAAAAAAGAATTATATTTCCTATTTTCCTCAAAAATTTTTATTTGATGTATTTCTTGAAATTTCAATCTTGTTACATTTTTTCTGTTACATTTGTGTTAAAATAATACTTTTATCTTGAATTAAATTCACTATCCACAGAAGCAATATATTTTTGTTTTTAGTTTCAAAAACCTAACGTATTTATTAATAGTCTAATATAATTTATTAAGAGTTTAATATAATTTATTAATTGTCTAATAGTAATCTTATTGTATTTAATATATTCCCACTGATTTTTTTTTAAGTTTGAATGAAAGATAAATAATTAAAGATAATTTTCCATTTGCTGTAATTAACTGTTAAAATATGTATCTTGTTAAAACAAGTTTCAATAATTACCAAATCTGTGATTAAACACACAGAATAATCATAATAAAGATAATAAACGTTTAAATTAAATTGCGTTTTTTATTACCACTATGATATTTTTAAAGAATGAAAAAGTATTGCATTTAATTTTTCTGCAAATGAAACCGCAGAAGGAATTAAATTTATAACCTTTTTTTATTGCATATGTAAATTGTTACACATTTTAAATTTAATTAGGAAATGAAACATAGAAATGCTAATTATTAGACTCATTTACTGCGATTGCTCCGATTGGCCAATTGGTCCGAAACAAAAATCATACATACAGTATAATCTTGATAATCCGACACACATAGGACCAGACAACCGCTGGATTATCAAAAAAAATCCGGATTATCAGGATTAACAGAAAAGAATATCTAACAATTCTACATGTTTTATGTGCAATTGTATTTTAGAAAGAATAAAATATGTATCTATATACTAGGTTGTCCCGAAAGTTCTTGCGTTGTTTTGGTATTAACATAAATTAAAAAATTTTATGCACAGAATAACTTTTATTCAAGGAAGTAGTTTCCGTTTGGATCAATGACATTTTGCCATCTTTAAGGTAATTTCATAATTCCTCTTACGTAGAAGGAAGGCTTGGTTTTTATCTCCAAGAAACTGGTCCAAATGAATTTTTACGTCTTCTTCTTTTTTAAAAGTTTTGCCACTGATTGTGAGTGAGTTCTGAAGACTCCGGAATAGATGGAAATCTGATGGTGCAAGGTCAGGGCAATGTGGTGGATGTGGCATGACTTCCCACCTGAACTCCAGAAATTTCTGAGTCAACAAAGATGTGTGTGGTCTATCGTTGTCATGATGGAACAGTACACCTTTCAGATTTACCCATTCAAAAGCTTTTCTACAAGGCCTATTGTACAAGGCCCCGGTTGTTTTAGGTACGTTTAAGCTCTCCGTGAGTTACCTTACTGTTATCTGGCGGTTGGTCTTGATTATGGCTTTAAATTCCTCGTCAATGTTGACTTGTGGTCGTCCCGAACGTGGTTTATCTTGTGCCGAGAAATCTCCAGAACGGAATTTTGTGAACCAGTGCTGACAATTGCGTTTTGATAACGAGGTGTTTATGTGCTTCTGTCGCGTTTGTGCCCTCCCGAAACAAGATGTACAAAATGTGACGAAAATTTTCTTTTTTGTGCTCCGATGTCGATTAGGTGCTAATCGAGGAAAAAGGCAAAATACTTCAATTTGTTTATATTAAATTATAGTCAGGAAACGTACTTTTCGATTAATACCAAATTTATTTGTGTGAAGTTATGGGCAACTTAGTAATACTTGCGGTTAAGATTACAGGTCAAATATACGCAAGGACTTTCGGAACAACTTAATAGATAAACGTGAACATACATAAAAATATGTACAAACTTAGAACATATAGCAGGACAATTGTAGAGTGGAGTTAGCTTCTGCAGAATCATCAATCAAGTTTTCAGAGTAAAAAGCAGGGTGTATTGGCCAGACCTTCCAAGAACACTGGCTGGTGTTGTTTTTGACTTTATTTCTTTTGTGTGCAAGGTTTATATCCTGCGCGGGGCAGCGTAAAGAAAAGACACGCGTTTCCCCAAAGCGCCGGATTACTGAACGTGCCGGATTTACCAGCCGTCGGATTATCTAAATTATACTATACATACAAATGAAGAATAAAACATTGTGTTGGATATTGAAGATCAATTGCCACTATAGCAAAAATACATCAAATGCCTTTTCAATGATCAATGAGAAGAAAAGAAATAACTACCAACGGTAACAATGAAACTGGACCATCTATTTTAAAAGAAGAAGTACACGTAGCAATAAAATCAGCCAAAGATGGGAAAGCCCCTGGCCCTGAGAACTTGCCGGCAGATGTACTTAATTTGATTGAAGAGCTACATTTAAATGCAGTAACTTCCCAATTTAATCTATGATAAGATCATAGATTATCACATAAGATCTATGAAACAGCAATAATACCAAAAGAATTGCTTCAGTCAACATTTGTCACAATTCCTAAGGATCTCAATGCCAAAAAGTTGGTACACTGTACCATCCATCAGCCGAATCTCTAAAGATTTTTCTCAAAGCCATCCTCCGTAGGATTTACAAGAAACTGGAAGAATATATAGCAGATACCCAATTTGGTTTTAGAAAGTGAGTTGGCACAAGGGAAGCCTTGTTTGCCTACAACTTGTGATGCAACGGTGTCTGGACGTCAACCGAAAGTTATACGAATATAATTTTATTGATTATAATAAAGCATTTGATAAAGTGAAACACAAACAACTGATATAAGCACTGGACCAAAAAAACCTCGACACATGAGATGTACAACTAATAGTAAGACTATTAGGATCTAAACCAAAGTGCGTCCGTTCGCGTCCAACCTGAACTGACGAAAGCAGTGGAGAAAATCAAGAAAAGAGTCAGACAAGGGTGTGTTTTCTCAACACTCCTCTTTAACATCTATTCTGAAGAAATCTTCACCGAAGCCCTCGAAAAGGATGCCGGAGAAATACTAGTTAACTACACTCCACTGAACAATTTGCGTTACGCGGACGATAGTATAGTATTTTTCGCCGAAAACATCAGAATACGTGGTCTGTTAGAAAAGTATCCGACCTTATTTTTTATTTTGAAAACCTGATGGATTTGAATCAAGCGCGCTTGCATGAGCCGACCTTAAACCTTCGTGCGCATGCGTGAATTTTTTCTCGCCTGTAGATAGCGTCAGTTGCTGTCGAGCAGTGTTCGAGTGACGTAGTGTGTAGTGCTCTCGTCGGTTTTTCAGTGCAAGTAAAAATCACCAAAGGGTACTATAGGGATGTCCTACGTCGCCCACGTGATGCCGTGCGGCGCAAGCGACTGGAGTTGTGGTCATCAGGAAATTGGCGACTCCATCACGACAATGCTCCAGCACAATCTTCGCACTTGGTTCACATTTTTTTGGCAAAAACTCCTTTTGACTCCTCTGGTTCGACAGGCTCCTTACTCTCCTGATATGCCTTCTGCGATTTCTGGCTATTCCCCAAAGTCAAGAGACCATTGAAAGGAACGCGATTTCAGACAAGAGAGGACATTATGGCTGCGACGACAGCCGAGTAAAGTCGATTCCGAAAGAGGCTTTTTCGGAATGCTTCCAACAATAGCGGCATCGCTGGGAGAAGTGTGTGGAGTCCCAAAGGGACTACTTTGAGGGTGATTAGGTTTCCAACGCTCCAGGTATGCCAGTTTTTTTTACCGGCTAACAGACCACGTATATTGAATAATGTCGTTATAGCTAATCGGGAATATAGGTTGACACTCAATGTTAAGAATACCAAATACATGATTGTTACCAAAATGAAGTACCCAATGAACACCTGTATGTGGAAGGCGAAAGACTAGAAAGAGTCGAGAGGTATGCTCCGTGGATAACTGTTCCATTGAGACATACATTGAGTGTATCACGCGCAGAACATGTGACCAAAGAGAAGAATGAAGAAAGGCAGAGAGATTCTACAGGAAATAAAAAAAAAAAAATTGCAATATCTCAGCCACATCATGAGAGGTCCGAAATATTAGATTCTGCGACTCATAACGCAAGGAAAAATCGGGGGAAAAAGATCTATTGCAGCGGGAAGAATGTCCTGGAGTATAAAACTGTGAAAATGGTTTAATGGCACGTCAACTGACCTATTTAAGGCCGCAGTTTCTAAAATCAAAACAGTCAACCTTCTCAATATAGACGCCACATGAAGAAGAGTTCTATTTAACTAGAAGACATAAACCGAGCAAATACATTTCTGAACTGAACTGACGAAAGCAGTGGAGAAAATCAAGAAAAGAGTCAGACAAGAGTGTGTTCTCTTAACACTCCTCTTTAACATCTATTCTGAAGAAATCTTCACCGATGCCGTCCAAAAGGATGCCGGTGGAATACGAGTTAACTGCACCCCACTGAACAATTTGCGTTACGCGGCGATACAGTATTTTTTGCCCAAAACATGCAAGACCTTCATAATATGTTGAATAATGTCGTCACAACTAGTCGGGAATATGGGCCGACACTCGATATTAAAAAGGCCAAATACATGATTGTGACCAAAACTGAAGTGCCCAATGAACATCTGCATCTATAAGGCGAAAGATTGTAAAGAGTCCCGAGGTGTAATTACCTAGGTATAAGGGTCGACTGCTACGTGGTTTATTATTCAGAAATAAAGATGCGCATTGAGTAAGCCCGTGCATCCTTTGTGAAGATTAAAAAGCTGTTCTGTAGCCGTGACCTGGGTCTGGACCTGAAAACTCGGATGCTCTTGTGTTGTGAAGCTTGTGAAGCTTGTGTTGAGAGCGGAAACTAGAAGCGATCGAGGTGTGGGCCTACCGTAGGATATTAAGAGTATCATGAACAGAACGTGCGACGAACGTGGTGGTTCTGAGAAGAATGGCGAAAGGCAGAGAGATCCTACAGCATGTGAAAAAAGAGAATTGCAAAAATCTCGGCCACATCGTGAGAGGTTAGAAATATGAGATTTTGTGACTCATAATCCAAGGAAAAATCTTCCAAGCAAAAAGATCTATTAGAGCGAAAAGAATGTCCTGCCTTAGGAATCTGAAAGAATGGTTGAATATCACGTAATTGTTGCAAATGGATTATATTTTGGCTACATTTCACACTTTGCAAGCTATCAATTTATTGTTTTTTCTCCAGTAGCATCGGACCTCAATAGGTCATCTGACCTTTCTAAGGCCGCACTTCCCAAAATAAAATTAGCAATAATGACCTTCAATAATGAACTTCTGAATGGAGACAGCACGCGAAGAAAAAGAAGTCCCATTTAACTAGACAGACATAAAATGTGCAAAAACATTTCATTTTAATATTATTTCCTCTTCTTTACTCTTTTATTACATTATAATAGTCCTTAATTTGCAACATATTTATATAATATAAATATAATAATAATATACAATTTCTCTCATAGTTGATTCAAATAAAGCATCAAATCATTGATATTAGTACAACTTTTTTAATACGCTATTTGTTTATTCACAAACCCGGACATTATAATCCATTATAGGAGACTTTAATAAATTAAATTAAATTATTCAGATTTATTTATGCAAATTTTAAATCTATTTTTTTATATTATTTTTAAATCTATTTGCATGTTTTATATCTTAAGTCAATTGCCATTAAATCACACAAATTTTAAATAATTTCTCAATAGTATATTAAAGAACGAGTTCAATATGCGCGATTTTTCAGCACATGTCCATGTTTAGAACTAATTTCTAAGTGCTGAAAAATCGCGTATATTGAATTCGTTCTTTAATAGCATTTTTTTCTATTTTGCGCCCTTTTGTGCCATTTCTAAATAAAAAAATCGCCGATACATATTGAGAAAATTGTGTCGCACTTGGCGAGCCATTAACGAACCCATATGAGTGCTTTAATGACTTCATTATAGACGCAAAATAGAAAAAAGAATATTAACCCTTTCCACTTATTCTCGCCGTATATTACACGTATACTTGTATTATAAATACAATGGAAGGTAATATCATGATAAAGATAATAAACGTTTAATTTAAAGATTTTGAATTTGAGTTATAAAGCTAAATATATTTAGAAAATTATGTTTACGAAGGATTCTTCATATATAACACAAATCAATATACATTAACTTAAAACAATGTTTCCCAAGGTGTGGTACGCGTACCCCAAAGGGTACGCAAAGGGTTTGAAAGGGGTACGGGAAGATTTTATTTTTTTATTAACTTTTGATGTGTGCCAAAACGAAAATAAAAGGAAAAATAGCAATTTGTAAATTACATAAAAAATAATGCTTCAAATATTACTGTTTATATACTGTTTGAATTAGAAAACTCTCTTAAAGAGTAGACGAAGGACAACGTGTTCACAAAAGAAGTCTTATCTTTTATTCCCCAATCTGGGGACATTTTATTATTTGAACAATATCAGTACAGTTTCCGTTTTTAATAGCATATCTCAGAAATTGTCTAATATTCCTTCGAACCCCGAATGGATAAAACATATTTCAAAAGGGTACACATGGATGGAAAGTTTGGGAAACACTGACTTAAAAGATTTTCAAAAGGGATCAAACTAGATGATTTTATCAAGTATTTAGTTAGTATGAGTTATACGACTGCAATATTAATTGTGTTAGTCTAGACATAACATTTATTAAAACGAAATATTTATAATATTATTTAAATTAATTATTATTATTCACAATAGGTTTAAACAAAAAGAGATGTTGATTTATGATCCTGACAAGAATTGATGTGTGCTATGCATACTAATGTGATATTTGAATCGATTCGACGACGATCAGAAATAGAAATGATAAAACGGTTTCGTTTCAGAATCGAGACCGAGTTTTGCTGGCCGAGTCGAGGTCGTGAACTTACGTAAATAATTTTATTTTATCTCCGCCGAGTGGCAAACATTCAAATTGATTGTGGAAATTTGCTCGCGGACTTTTTTGAATTAAATTAAATATTTAACGTCTGCAGATTGGAGATCGGTTACCCCGAGGTGTTAACTCGCAAAATACATGTTTGTTTATGTAATGCATGGTGTTACGTAAGTGGATGGATGGCATGACAAGTCTAATTAAATAATTACCAGTCTACGTGTTTTTTTCATTATATAACAAATTTACCTTTTTAATACAATTATATAAAAGCTTATAAGTCTATAATGTATGTAATAAAACGCATTCTCTTCTTTCACTTTAAATTTAATTTAATGAATTTATTTAGTCTACTAACAAAGTTGTAAACTGCATTTTTCAAAATTGTCTTAATCTATTAGCTTGAAATATCAGAATGCCATGGCAATGGAAGTAGCATTTTATTTTAAATATTACACGTTCGGAAATTAATTTCGTTTTTTCTTTATTTCTCATGCAAGTAAAAAGTTTTATATTTTTGGACTATAAATATTGTAAAGGGTGACAAATTAAGAGTGTTCTGCTTTTACTTAATAAAAAACAGAAAGAAGTTAAGTCATTACTTTTTGTTTTTCTAAATAAAAAAAGGACGCTCTTAAATTGTCACCCTTTACAATATTTGCCATAATTTTACTGTCAAATATTCCGTAAATTTCCAAGTTTTTTGTGAAAATGGAGTGGTGGCCGATTAAGATCGCTTGTGTAAGAACAAAAGATCGCTTGTGTAAAGCATTTTAGGTACTTACGTATTAACGCCACCACCGCTATATAATGGATCGAGTTCGCGTTGCTGCGCGTATCTTTATTTATCTGTCCGCTTCGCGGATGGCAACCAAATCTAACCGGGGTTAAAAAATAAAGTATTTTGAGTTTTAAAAATGTTTTAGTTTATGATTGATCATAAAAATTTTATAAACTTAATAAAGACGGAACAAAGCTTGAATATATAAATATACTCAACCTTTCCGGAACTCTATAATACTAATGAGTCTTTTTAGGACTATCAGCACAGCTATGAGCTCACGATAATGAGAGATAGATCTCGAAACGCGTCCACAGATGGCTATCCACTCAAGGTATCGGAAAGACATGATCTTAAAACTCAATTTTATTTTTATGGTTTTTGTTGAGTGCCACGAAGGTGGACTGAAAGCTATAGAATAACGGACAAATTTCATAAGAGATTTGTTTTTGGTAGTCCTAAAAAGACTCATTAGTATTATAGAGTTCCGGAAAGGTTGAGTATATTTATATATTCAAGCTTTGTTCCGTCTTTATTAAGTTTATCTGATTATCTATAATGTTGTATGGTTTTACCAATTCATAAAAATTTTAGGTGAAGATTGGCGGCATTTAAAAATGTAGCGGTCGTGGCGTAATTACCGCATTTTATTAGAACGAACTCCGTTATTCAAACTCGGAGATGGTTTCGACAATATTTTCGTTTTCAAGCGCCGCCAAATTACAGAACAATTGCTAGATGGGTCGAAAAATATTGTCGGTCAGGTTCTTTTAAGGGTACTAAGCTGGCAGAGAGGAAAAACTGCTAGAACATTAAATTTGAAGTTAATACTTCAAATTTTACTTTCGTTAAAATTTCAATCAATCCGTGCTACGTTTATCGCAGCAAGTAGGAATGTCGCGTGATTCGCTAAGAACAATTTTAAAGAAAGATTTATTTTTTGAACGTACAGATGGCACAAGATTCTGTACGATTGAACGTACAGAATGGCATGGATTTTGGACAGAGGGGGTGTTTTTATCAACAAAATAATTATGAGCGACGAAGCAGATATTAAATTGCACGCGGAGAGGAACAAACAAAATTGAAGATACAGGTCTGCCGAAGACCCTAAAGTTATATTCGAAAAAGAACTGCCTTCCTAAAAGGCATTGTGTGGAATATGCTCAGCTGAAGTATTAGGACCATATTTTTTTTAAGATGCAATTGGCAAACGTAGTAGTTGTCAATAGTGGACGTTATGTGGAGATGCTACAAACGTTCTTAATAGATGCTATCGCTTAACTCGGATTAACAATAAACGATATTTGGTATCAGCAAGATGGTGAAAGGCCTCATATATCCAACATGTCTATGGGAGAGTTCTATCCTGGTAGTCTGATTTCGCAGCGTTGGGATCAGTTGTGGCCTTCGGATTTGTCGGCTTTGAATTATTTCTTATGAGGTCATGTTAAATCTAATGTTTTTCAAAACAGACCTGAAACTCTGATAGACTTAAAACGAAATATTCGACAAGCTATTGGTTAGATTTCTCCGAAAATTACGCAACGTGCAATGCGTTCATTGTTGGATGGATTTCAGTCATACATCGAAGCAAACGGAGGTGATCTATTCGATGTAATGTTTAAGGGCTAATATGGAGAATACTAGTTTCTTTAAAACTTATGGTTGCGGACTTTTTACCTGTTGTTAATCGTCTTTGGCACTGTTTAACTAGAATCGGAAAGCAAAAATTTAGCTTAAACAATCTCTGGTTCAATAAATATTCGAGTTTTTGTTTTTAGGCCAACTAAAAAAATTGACATTTGCAATTAACAGATGGTAGATGTGTACGCAACTGGCTCGACGTTGCCTGTTTTTTTCATGGTCTTGATTTATCTGCAGCTTCGCAGTGTGTAACCTAATCTAACCTGGATTAAACCAACAGTCGTTGCTACATTATCCTATTTTGGATCGAGTGTTCGCGCGAATGTGGTCTTGATTTATCTGCCGCTTCGCGGTGTGCAACCTGAGAAAAAAATGTTCGCTTTTATTCCAATAATTATGAATTATTGGACATTTGATATTTCTCATATGTAATAATAAACTTAAAAACACCTTGAATTCAGAAATGGTTAAGTCCTTCCATTTTTCCTTTAAACTCATTTCGCCGTACTTGTTTGTTTCTTTGACAATCAAATAGAAAAAGGTATAATCAAATAAAAGTTCAGTACGGAATACTTCCGTTTGGTAACTTTTGGAGACCTGGTTTACCCACAAAAGGAATTTTGGTAAGAGAACCATCATCCTTCCACGTTTCTGTATCTTCAGTAAGCTCACTTTGATGCTGTTCAATTTCACTTTCAATGCCAGTACAATCGAGCCAATCATTTTCATCAAAAACCTCATCCTGTGTATCATCTAATAGTTCAATATTCACTTTCATGTTTTCCTCATTTTCTAAATCACTATCACTATCCATGATAACAAAATTTCGATTCTTTTTTCTATTTCCTTCAAACATGAAATCATCACTTTCAGTATCACTGGTTCCTTCCAGCGTTCCTGCCTTAGGCCTGCGCTGCATGCGTCTTAATAGTATTTTACATGTAAAGGCTTCAGAAAACTTTTAAGATTTTTCGGTGAAACCAATGCCAAATTTTGTTTTCCTGTACTTTACAGATATCATATGTCGAAGAAAAAAAAATCTTATTTCGACGACAAGTTTACTCAGAATAATTAATAATTGCAAATTACTGTTATTGCACACACGGTGTGCAGGCCGTCTTATAGTCTCGGAAATCAATTGCACCCACGGTGTGCAATCGGTCTCGAATAGGTTAAGCAATGCCAAAGACAATTACCAACAATTACACCAGGTAAAAAGTCCGCAACCCTAAGTTTAAAAAAACCCTTATTCTCCATATTACCCAGGATAAAGCATGTAACTTGTTGTTAAAATTTAGAGTTTAGTCTACAAAGTTCAACAAAAAATTTGGTGTCCAAATTATTTCGTTTTTTTAATAATTGTAGTCTAAAATCACGACGCTCCTAATTTGTCACCTTATATGTCATTATATTTGGTCACATATTTTCTGTCATCTCTTTGGTTTCAGTATGATTCAAAGTTCCTGGAACTCCTTTCAAAAAGCTGAATCAAGTGGTTTTGACAATCTAAATGTTCTGCCATCTAAAGGTATTAAAATGGCAAAATATGACAAAAATGCTGTTTTATTTGCAATTTTTTAAACGAAAAAAAGAAAATTCAAGAACCTAAAGCATTTTCTTTAGAAATGAAGAATATCAGCAAATGAAGAATATCTGCCTTTGATAAATATCTGCCGCTTCGCGGTGTGCAGCAACCTAATATAACCTGGGTTAAATCAACAGTCCTTGCCACATTATCCTATTTTGGATCAAGTGTCGCTATCGCGCGTATGTGGTCTTGATTTATCTGCCACTTCGCAGTATGCAACCTAATCTAACCTGGGTTAAAGCAACAGTCTTTGCTACAATATCCTATTTTGGATAACAATTTCTCAATTTTGCTGTAAGATTTTTAGGACAACAAAAACACTAATATTTATTGAATCAGATTAATTTTTGCTTTCCGATTCTAATTAAGCAATGCCAAAGACGATTAACAACAGTTACACCAGGTAAAAAGTCCGCAACCGCAAGTTTCGAAAAACCCTTATTCTCCATATTACCCAGGACTTAGCATGTAACTTGTTGTTAAAATTTAGAGTTTAATCTACAAAGTTCAACAAAAAAAATTGGTGTCCAAATTATTTCGTTTTTTTATAATTGTAGTCTAAAATAGGGTTTGGAAATACCCGGTCTTTTTAGACTCGGCGAGTCCGAGTCGAGTCCGATTTTTCGGGTCCGGTTCCGAGTCCGGGTCTAATCTGTCTCGCAATTTAAACAAAAACACGAAATGATTTTTCATGTTCACGCATATGGTAAAGCAAGCGATACTGTGCGAACTTCCTGATTAAGTTAAGTGGGACTTAGATAATTAGATAAACAAGGGATTTGGAGAATGTTATGGTAAATAGGTAAATAAAACAAAACTCCACAACAGGCTAAGAGCGGAAGGCAACTGGATGAATTCCCTTCTAAATTGTCTAAAGTTACTTCAACTTGTCCGTATTCTTCGAAATCATAGACGCTCTCGTCAGAATAATAATTTTCATCTTGATCGTCATCAATACCATGTAGACCATGGTCATCTTCATCTTGCAAGCCGGTAATATTTTTCTTTTTGTAGACTACACCACAAACAGATAAGTGTATAGTGTGATTCAAACAGAAATTATAAAGACTAGAAGATTCTCGTCCAAATTTCATCATTACACTTCCACCGTCGCTGGTTGAACCAACTATAATTTATTTTAATTTTATAATTAATGTGTTAAAGTGTTGTTCTACCTTTTCGATGAATATCATGAGTTAAAAATTCTCAATAAACCCAGATTATACACTTCAGAATCAATTCCATGCAAATTGATATTTAGATATGTTCGAATTTTCATACTAGTCCATTTATCAAGTGTAATGCTAAATCGTCGATCTTCTTTACGACGCGGTGTACTAGACAATGCCAAACATTCAAGATCCGAGACTCGTCGAGTCTTAGATCGGGTATCGGGTACCGGGTATTTACCCTTGGACTCGTCGAGTCCGGGTCCGGGTACTCGGACCCGAAAAACCCTAGTCTAAAACCAGGACGCTCTTAATTTGTCACCATTTATATTTGTTCACCTATTTTCTGTCGTCTCTCTGGTTTTAGCATGATTCAAAGTTCCTGGAACTCCTTTCAATAGACTGAATCAAGTGATTTTGACAATTTCAATGTTCTGCCATCTCAAGGTAGTAAAATGCCAAAATATACAGAAAATGCTGTTTTATTTGCAATTTTTGGTTTTAAGTTTAGTTTTAGTTTTAAGTTTAAGCTTTAAGTACTTAAGTTAAGTTAATTTTAAGTAACAAAACAAGAAAGAAAATGTAAGAATCTAAAGCATTTACTTGGTAGTTACGTATTAACGCTACCGGAGCAGCAGTTGCATGCTCATTGTAGTGGAAAGACATAGGCGTTGAAAAAAATAATTTCAATATATTTTGTGAAGGGTCTGTTATATAACTAGAAATTTGCATTTTTTTTTCTTATTTCGGGTCGAGAGGTCGCGCTACGGCGCGATATGTGGTCTGGATTTATCTGCTCCAATATAACGTAATCTAACCCTAGCTGCGGTGGCGTTAATACGTAAGAACCATTTTCTTTTATAAATAAATCTTGCAATTTCAGTTTGAAAAATATATGGAAATTTAGTTTAGAATGAAGTGGGTTAGTAGTAATAAATATTAATGGCACTCGTTGAACAAAACGAAATTATTTTCCGAACAACCGAATAGTTAGACTAAATATCCTATATCATATTTAGCTTACAATTAGACAACATTTTGATCAAACATCTCAAAACAACATCTCAAAATATCCAAAGCAATAGCAAATTATCCAAAGAAATACAGTCGAACTTCTATAACTCCAATTTTTCTATAACTCGAATTTTTTAGAAATTCATACGTTTAGATAGAATTTTGCATATAAATTAACTTCCATAGTTCCATTCCAACTCGAATTTTTCCATAACTCGTGGTAAAAATGTGCACAATGGTAAAATTTTACATAGAAAATAATCTCTATAACTCTAATTTTTAATAGCTGCGTACTTTCCAAAATTTATGGTGCCGGATATTGCCTATCATAAACCGTATCCTATTTGTTATAGTAAAGGTGCTATATATTAATAAAATTTTAGAGTTTAAACTCATTCTTTCATTTTACCTCTGCCGTTACAATTGCAAATATGAGTGGTCAGAGAAGAAAACTCAATACGATGTCGTTATTTGACAAAGTGCGGTTGATAAGTGAAGTTAATTAAAAAGAAAAAAAGTGATTGCTGAACACTTTGGATTCCTCCAAGTACACTTTCTTCATTTATAAGAAACCGCGAAGAAATTCTGAACAAAGCCGCCGAAAATGTTGCAACTAATGATGCATACGTTTGAAAAAGTGTACCTAAGAAGACAGATTTGGCTGAGAGTCTGCGACACACTGATGTCATCGCTAGTTTAGGTTGACTAGATAAGTTTAAGAAAAGGCAGAATATTATTCAAAAGGTTTTGATGTGTAGTGAAAGTTCAAACGTTAGTGAAGATGACTGTGAAAAGTGGTGCAACAATATCTTGCCGTAACTTTTAGCATCTTATCACGAAAAAGACATTTTTAACGCGGACGAGACGGGCTTATTTTTGAAATGAATTTGCTTCGGTGGCAAACACAGCAAAGAAGGAATCGCCGCCATGGTGGGAGTCAATATGTGTGGTACTGCAAAATTGAAGCTGTTGGTGATTGCAAAATCAAAAAATCCGTGATGCTTTAAAGATTTTTTACGAGTGACATACAGAAGCGACTTTTTCGTCGCTTCTATATGTCTTGGATGATAAGCGCAACTTATGAAGGATTGCTTTCTAGTTTAGAGAAGAAATTCAATGCCGAAAACCGTCACACTCAAAAATTACTAAGCAACTTAATTCTAAAACTACTAAACTACTTTATTATTGTTGCTCTTCTCCCGCAAAATATGACGTCAAAGTTATAACTCATGGACCAAACAAATATTAACAATATAATATTGCACCGTAGAAGAAGAATTTTGAGAAAAACTATAGTTGCCCTAATAGACAATCAACCCGAACATATTACTTTATGAGATGCTGATACAAACTTGACAAAAGCGTGGGACATCGATATTCAAGCAACCGTAAAATATTGTTCCAGAAAGGCCAGCTTTAAAAAACAAACCGAAACAAACTGGAGTGAAGAAGATGGTTACTCTTCTGTCAGAATTGAAGTCCGCGTATGACACATATAATCAGAATAACGTGGATAATACAGTGTCTCTAAATGATTATTTATCTGTAGATGAAGATGTGGTTATAGCAGACTATTCAATAGATGCCGATATTACAAAACTGTCTTATCCAACAACGAAACAGTGCCAATTCCACCCACGAACAAAGAAATGCGTACTTATGTAAATTAGTAAAGCGAATATCTGTGTTCCAAAGACAATCTTCCAGACGAAGTGTACCGCGCATTATCTACTTTAAAGAACTTGATAGAATGAAGAACTAAATAGAGTGTGAATTTTTTAATGGAAAAAAATTAAAAATTACAGACTTTTCCAAAAAACAATATATGAATTATAATTATTTTTAAGTAATTATAATTATATAACATTATATTAATAATTTATATTTCTTTTTATATATATATTTTTTTATATATATATTTATGTGTATATTGTTTGTTTATAAATAAATACATATGTTATATTATACGTATGTTATATTATGTTATATTTACTTTGAACAAATTGTGTAAAGTGAATTTTACTCATTTTGTAATTATGTATATCTCTAACTCGAATTATCTATAACTCCAATCTTTTAAGTGAACTATGGTAATTCGACTTAGGGAAGTTTTACTATAATTGTTGTTGTTTGGCGAATATTTCAAAATATTTGAAGTCTAAACTCGTTATATAGAAATAACGTTATATCGTTCTATATAGAAATAACCAAGTTTTTCTCAACAAATGTTTAAAACATTAGCTAACAAAAAATAATCATTCATAAAATTCATTTTATGGTCAGAAAGTCTTAAACAAATTTAAATTTATAAAGTTAAATATTATATGTTAGAGCATTAACAAGTAGAACTCAAAATCGTTAAGTAGAAGTCGGGATAATGAACAAATTAATTAGCTCAGTCCATTAAGTTTTTTGTCTATAACTCGGTTATATATCTAACGATGCTGAGTAATTCTATTTACGAATATACGTAGTAATTAAACGTCATAATACAGTATTTAGTGAGATAAACGTTAACTAAGTTATTTAATGTTTAAATTCTTTTATTACATAGGCAACACAATAAGTAACTTCCTCTATGATAAAAAATAAACTGTTTTAAGATTCTTGAGTATTTTATATATGTGCCCATAATTATGAAAGTGGTCTAACAATTAGACCACTTTCATAATAATGGGCACATATTATACAATTTAGTTAAATTATATGATTAGATTGTATGTCTTATAATATCAATTCAACAGTAAAAACCGTCCGTTTTAAATTAATTTTCAAATAATGAAAAAACAATTTTTAGGATTTTTAAAACCATACTACATTATAGATAACCATATAAACTGAATAAAGTTGGAACACAGCCTGAATATATAAATATATTCAACCTTTCTGGAACTCTATAATAATACCACAAACAAAATTTTTTTTTTCATTTTTTTTTTTTTAATTAATAAATTATAAAAGAACTTTTTATATCCCATTCCGAATAATATATAAAAAATGATAAACAATAGGGATGATAATAACCAACATTTAATACCAAAACAAATCTCATGTGAAATATGTCAGTTATTTTAGTTTTTATCAATTTTTAAATAAAACAAATGATTTAGTGCTTATTTGAAATTAAGAGTGGGAAATAAATATTGAATAATAGGGATGATAAGAACCAACATTGAAATGAATTCAGTTTTCAAAAGTTTTCAAATTTTCTGAAGGTTTTTGGTAAGATTCGCTGTTTTCTCCAAACGAATGTTAAAATAAATCGAATCATTAATTAGTCTGTAGCCAACAAAACAGATCTAAATTTATCCGGTCTATTACTAAATTTGTAAATATTTTCCTTAATTCCCAAAAATAAATCCAAATATTTTCACAATCAAGCAAACAAATTACGAGACAATTTTCGGGGAAAAACTTTATACACTTCAGCAGAATTCAAATATTTAGTCGAAATGTTATCACTAAAACAGATTACAATCTGAAATTTAAATATAATCTATTTAAATACAAGATTTGCAAACACGTAATAATCCTGCGATAAAATCCTTTATTGTTTAATAACTAAAATTAAAGTCGTTATTTAATACTTAGTAACAAAAATTGATTTAAAAAAGGTTTTAAATATCTCAGTTATAAGAAAAATTTAACACGATTATTCAAACTATGAATAATAAACAAACAGTTTAAGTGAATAAGTGCAAGTATTTACCTATTTAGTCCATTATTCCACAATTGTTAAAAAATCCTGACGAGTCATTGTAAATACACAACACAGATCATCTAGGTGTCACAAAATGTAAAAAATAGTTTGGTTTTTAAACAAATAATTCGCGATTTAATATTTTTGTGGAATCGGTTTGTAACGTGCATGACCCGCCGAGAGCTATTTTAGAACTGAAGCTAATGCGCGCATGGCCACTTCGATTTCGTGCGGTTGTTATCCCTCGATCTGGCACGAATTTACTCGAGTCGACACGATTTAAGGCATGATTTATGTGCTGCTTATTATATGTGGATTCCTGCAAACCTTATGTCTCGTTGCATTATTGTTTTCTTATTTTTTTTTTGCAACAACAAAACACAGCTTATCAAATATTTAAATTGCTTAACAAATTATAGCTAATTCTTAATTTTAAGTATTTTTGTTGGCAGATACTTTTTCTTGCAGATGTCGGCAATTTTGTTTGTTTAATAAAAAAAAATAACAATGTACAAAACGTTCATAGAAACGTTTTGTACATTGTTAATTTTTTAAATTTAATTTATTTCCCAAAATACACAATATATGCAATGTATATATCTTATAGAGATTATGTACTTATATATACATAGGTCGGGAGGAAAAGAAAAGACAGAAAGAAAATAAAAATACAAAAAGAGAAATTTCAACATTTCTAAACAACTCTAAAGACATAAAGACCATAAAGACAACGTGGCAAAGAAAACAAATGGAGGAGGCTAGGAAGCTCAATAGTGAAAGAGAAATATGGAAGTTTATTGCCAAAAATTTGGAAAAAGCAACCCGGAAAGTCAATGAAATTAAGATGGAAAGATGGAGAGCACATTTTATGCAGTTGCTGGACGGAAAAGTAGATAAGGGAGCAGAGGAGATAGTGGAAGAGGACGGAAAAGAAGAAGAAGGCCATCGACCAGAAATTATGTGGGAGGGAATGGAGCAAGTGCTGGGTGGGCTGAAAAGAAGAAAAGCGACAGGTCCGGATGGAATCCCAAATGAAGCGTGGAAACTAGCGCCGGTGTCAATACAAAAAAATCTCCACGAATTATACAACAAGATTTTCAAAGGACAGCAAGCAATTCCAGAAAGCTGGAGGGAAGGGGACATCGTACAAATTTTCAAAGCAGGAAATAAGGGAGAAGCAAAAAATTACAGAGGCATCACACTGATGGATACATCATATAAGATATATGCAAAAGTAGTGGAGATGAAAATACAGGAAGAAATTGAGGAAAAGGAAGTGATTCCGGAAGTACAAGGGGGATTCAGAAAAGGGAGGGGAACAACGGACCAGCTGGTTACCTTAAAATACGTAATAGAGCAAGAGCTGGCACAGAAAGGTGGAAAGGTGTATGCTGCATTCATAGATCTTAAAGCGGCATATGACACAGTAAACCGAAACATGCTATGGGAAATGATAAGAACAAAATAAATTAGTGGGTGGCTAGTGAAGGCAGTTACAGATCTATATGGCAAGACAAGCTGCAGAGTTAGAATAAGTGAAAAAAAATCCGAAAGATTCTGGGTTAGGAAAGGGTTAAAGCAAGGGTGTCCACTTAGCCCTGTCCTATTTAATGTTTTTATAAATGACTTAGAAAAGGTTTTAAAAAATGGGCAGGCAGGAGGAGTGGTAATAGGTAGGATGAAAGTGTGGTCTATAGCTTACGCGGATGACATAGTTGCTTTAGCAAGAACAAAAGGGGAAATGAAAGAGATGATTGGAAGGATTAAAAGATATTTTGAGAAAAGAATGTTAAGTGTGAATGTAGAGAAGACTAAGTGGATGGTGTTTAGAAAGAAAGTTGGTAAGAAAGAGGAAAGCTTGATGTGGGGGGAAGAGGTTATAGAGCAGGTTAGCAGGTTCAAATACTTGGGATTTATGTTTGGTAGTAATGGGTCCAATAATGAGCACATTAAGTTCGTATGTAAGAAAGCATGGGTGGCTGCTAATAGGTTTTGGAATGCTTGGAAAGATAAATTTGAAGATAGTTTCGTGGCAAAAATGATAGTATGGAAAGCGTGTGTTCGGAGTATTTTGTTGTATGGAGCGGAAATATGGGGTATGAACGAAATGGAACAAGTAGAAAAGGTACAACTCCAGTTTATAAAAAGGGCGTTGAAATTAGACAGGAGTACGCCAGGGTACCTGGTGCTACAAGAAGCGAATGCGTATAAAGTTGCAGTAGAAGCATCAGTGAGAGTGGCAAGATACGAAAGGAAAGTGTATAGGTTAGGGAATGAAAGGATAGTGAAAGAGGTGTTCAATAGTTTAAGGAAGCAAGGTGTCGGAGGGATTAGACTAACAAAATGGGGAAATGAATGGAAAAAAATGTATGAACGAGTAGGGTTGTCGAAAGAGGAGGTAGAAAGGATGAAAAGGGAAGGCGTAAAGTGTGAAAAATTGTTGGGTGAAAGGAGTAGGGAGATAGAGCTGCAGATACGACAAAGCCGTATAGACGAAAGCAGGTACAATCGGGAGTATAACAAGGTACAAGTGTACGGCAGACTCCCTTTGTGCCTAAGCAGAGGGTCCAGCGGTAGCCAAAATAGGATAGCCAGGTTTCGGTGCGGCAACGAAGAAAAGGGAAGAAGGTACAGGTTGAATGAAAGGGAGAATTTGTGTACCATATGCGGAGAGGGTACTGACAGGTGGGCACATTGGATGGAAGAATGCAAAGGGCTAACATGGGAAGAAGGAAAGAAAAATATATGTAAAGACTGGGAAGCGTGCATGGACGAGTCAGGTAGCGGGTGGCCCATAATGCGGGAAATTTTAGAGCGGAAGGGAGTGATTGTGGAAAGAGTTTAGGGAGAGAGAAAAGTTAGTGCGGGCGAAGAATTATTGTTTTTTTTTTGTTTCTTTAAAGTGTAGTTTTTTTAAGTTTGAGTATTTGGGGTATTTTTGGGTCGGGTTATTTGTTATGTTCTATTTTTTGTTCTTTTTTTATTGTTTCCATGTGTTTTTTTGTTTTGTTTTGTTTTTTTTGTTTTGATATGTTGTATTGTTTTATAGTCTTATAGTAATTGTTGTAAATATGCCAATAAAGGTAATAATAATAAATAAAAAATAACTCTAAAGACATTTTAATTTCTTTCAAAAATTTTCCAGAATATATCACATATCGCTGCTCCGGAAGAAAAACAACACAAATCAAAAATTCCCATTTTTTAGTTGTTCCACAACACAATGTAAACTCCTTTTCTACATGAATGTGCTTGAAAAAGGCATAAGTATAGTTTACATATTTACCAGCGGGGGCAGAAGTGTCATTTTTCTATTGGAGCCTTCTATCTAGCTGATACTTTTACAACAGAGTTATTCAAAGATTGGCGAGTGCTCGACGAGCCATCATTCTCAGACCACCAAAATATTGAGTTCCAATTAGGTGAGGTACACAATGTGGTAATAGAGCGTAGGAACCCTAGGTGTACTGATTGGGAACTCTACAAGGAGATCCTCAGACATATATATATATATATATATATATATATATATATATATATATATATATGTATATGTATATGTATATATATATATATATATATATATATATATATATATATATATATATATATATAAACACCTCATAATAAACACAACAGACGAGCTGGACTCAGCATCGTCTCATCTAACAGGCGTTCTAACACACGCCTATGAGACTAGCAGTGCTCTCACAAAGATGCAGAAATCAAGCGCTGTTCCTTGGTGGAACAAAGCGCTAGGACGTCTGAGAAAGACGGCCAGGAAAGCTTTCAACGGTGCGAAAAGAACAGGCAACTGGGAAGCCTACAGAGTAGCACTTACTGATTACAATAAAGAATTGAGAAGTTCGAAACGGAAAACCTGGCGTGACTTCTGTGAGGGCATTGATCAATCCGCCCCAACGGCAAGGCTGCAAATGGTTTTGGCAAAGGACCACTCAAATGAAATCGAGCTTATTAAGACACCGAGTGGTAAGTATACCAAAGATTTAGAGCAAAGTCTAAGCGTTTTATTGCAGACGCACTATCTCGGCTCTAAATCAACTATAACTGGTGAAGGGATAACGTTGGGCGCTTCACCCAACCAAAATCTGCAAAAACATGGCAACAACCATGTTTACTGTTCAAAAAGTCGCATGGGCTGTGAACAGTTTTAAGCCATTCAAGTCTGCCGGGCCCGATGGCATTTTCCCGGCAATGCTGCGGAAGGGGATTGAAACCATAGCCCCTGCATTGCTGAGATATTTAAGGCCACCATTCGACTGGCGTACATACCGCTGGAATGGACAGAGGCCTAGGTGATATTCATCCCTAAGGCAGGGCGCGGGCCTCAAGACCAGGCAAAGTCCTACCGATCAATTAGCCTCACTTCCTTCCTCCTGAAAACAATGGAAAAAAATGTGGACAATCACATACGGTGCGACCTCTCAAATGAAGTCCTCTCCATAAGCACCAATACGCTTATCAGTCAGGCAAATCTATAGTGGACGCTCTACACGAGATAGCGACCACATTGGAAGCAGCACTGGACTGCAAATAAATTGCAGTAGGTATCTTTATAGATATTGCGTTTGACAACACAACCCGTTTATCAATAAAGAATGCAGCCACAAACAAAGGGATCGAAGACCCTATCATTGAGTGGATTCAAAACATGCTGACCAATCGTAAAATTAACGCCGCACTGGAGGGATAAACGAGAATGGTAACCACAGAGAGAGGCTGCCAACAAGGGGGGTTTTATCGCCTCTGCTGTGGTGCCTGTTCGTTGATGATCTCTTTGATGTGTTAAGAAAGAACGGGTATAAAGCGGTTGGTTATGCAGACGATGTTGCTATCAAAATAAAGGGTAAGTTTGGTAGTATAATCATGAACCTTGCACAGAGTGCACTTAACATCATCAACTGTTGGAGCAAGTAGGAAGACCTTAGTGTCAACCCGAGAAAAACAGTAATGGTCCCATTACTAGAAAAAGGAAGCTGAACTTGAATGCTCCGAGAATTGATGATCAGACGTTAGAGTTCTCCGAGGAGGTGAAATATCTAAGGGTAACCTTGGATAAGAAACTCACTTGGAACTCGCATCTGAACAAAAGCCACAGCGGCCTTTTGGATCTGCGTAAGCTTTTTGGAAAAAATGGGGACTAAAACCCAAAATGGTCCTATGGTCTTACACAGCAGTGGTAACACCGATTATCACCTACGGTTCACTCGTATTGTGGTACAAAACAAAGGAACAAAAGACCCAAAGCATGCTATAAAAGCTTCAACGGCTCGCGTGCTTGGTTATAACAGGAGCGATGCAATCTACTCCTACCACAGAAATGGAAGTTTTGTTGGACCTACTCCCACTGCAGGTAGAAAAAGAAGGTCTTCACAGTGCTCTGAGACTAAGGTGTACATCGCCTATTCAGAGACACATGAAAATAAGAAAACAAATCGGAGAGGAATTTCTGAAGCCACCCTGCGACACAATATCTACAGAATACGACTTTGACACAGCCGTTGAAGTGGTCATTAATGACCGCCATAGCAGTGTTCAAAGAATCGAACATCTGAAAGATAAAGCGTCCATGTGGTACACAGACACATCAAAAACTGCTAAGGGTAGAGGAATTGGCATATATAGCCGCAGTCACAGGAAGTCCACGGCATTGGGCCAGGCTCCCACGGTACTACAGGCTGAAACTATAGCCATTGAAAGATGCGCACAAATCTGCATAAAGAAACGTCTTAAAGAAGCGCAAATCTACATCCTAACGGACAGCCAGGTAGCTCTAAGGAATTTTAAAGCCCACAACTTTAATTCCAAGTTAACCTGGAACTGTAAACAAACCCTGAAGCAACTGGTGTAAGGTAACAGACTCACGTTAATATGGTCACCGGGTCACCAGGGCATATATGGGAATGAAATGGCCGACGCACTCAGGGTTGAGTGCGTCAAAAACGGGGTCGAGGCTCCCTTTTTGGGCCCGGAGCCAACTTGTGGGCTTACAAAGGCCCACTTAAGGTAGGGGCTAAGAAATGGGAAGAAGAGCAAAAGCAAACCTACTGGAAGAACACGCTAGGACAGAGGCAAGCTAAAATGCTCATAAACTATTCTGCCGCAAAAACGCAGCAGATGCTAAGCTTCTTTAGAAGAGAAATCAGAATTCTGGTAGGCATACTCACAGGACATTGTCCGGTGAGATATCACCTACACTAAATGGGAAAGGCAGAGGAAGTTGCCTGTAGATTATGTGAATGAGACGAAGAAACCGCTGAACACATAATGTGCACATGTGTAGCGCTAGCACACATAAGGCTTGCCCACTTCGGGGTCGCAAGAATGACCACCTTGGAGCTGAGTAGCAAGCCTCTCAGGAATATCTTAGACTTCGTTCAAGAAGTTGAATGGGAGAGTAATTGTAGTAGGGTCAAGCAAAATAGATCAAGTTGGTCGCAGTGCAGAAAGGCTTTGCAGCCAAACGACCCCCACAAAAAAAAATGGAGCCTTGGTGTTCATTCAGTTGCCAAGAACAAACACACATTAATGACAAAAGAAATTTGTCAAAAGTCATTTTTCTTCCGGAACAGCGAAATATATAAAATAATTAAGTGAATAATTACACCGTCCAACAAACTTTTTGTGTCACTTTAAGTGAAATTTTTAGTTGTTTCTGATGTATTTCAGCCTTCTAAAATGATGCATAAAAACAGAAGTTATCCATCACCTACGAATTTTTAGTTACAAGCATTTTTATGTACAGGGTGGGGCAACATATCCCTTTCAACCCTAAAACTGCAATAATGGGGTGTAGAGTTAGTTCGCCTCCACGTGGTACACCCTGGGTAACGCTAAATGAACTAACACAAGAGGCGCCAGACAATCTTTAGATCATCTTCAGATCTCCTCGCAAGAGAATCACAGGCGCAACAAGAGATGACACCATCAATAAATGGTTCTACTAAGGACAAATTGACAAAGGAGCTCGGACCTAGTATACAAGTTTACCACCTGAATATAGAAGGCATAAGCAGAGCAAAATGCCAATTTCTGCACAGATTTTTAAAAGAAAATGATGTTGACCTGGTCGTAATTCAGGAAACGCACACTTAAAATGAAGCTCAACTGAGCTCAAGAGGAAAGATTCCAGGTTTTGACCTATTGGGCGCTACCTATGACAGAGCCTATGGTGTGGCAACCTACGTACGCACAAACATAGAAGATGCATCCCTGATTTCCACCTCTACTGAAAATAACACCTATGAGGTAACCGTAAAACTTGGCGATATGATAATAGCTAACATTTACAAATCACCAGCTCCCAACTGGCCTGCCAATGTACTCAACCTCTACGAACATCCAGCCATATACGTAAGGGTTTTAACAGCCACGAGATATGGAAGTACCGTGACAATGACATACATGGTACGTCCCTCTTGAAATGGTTAGAGGAACATGGTAACCATCTTCTATTCGACGCCAAAGACAGAGGCAGCTTCCGATCTGCAGCCTGGAGGAGGGAATATAACCCTGACTTCTGTTTTGTTACCACTGACAACAGATGGCAACTTTTAACTGCATCAAGAAAGGTCATGTCCAACTTCCCTCATAGCCTATACCGCCCTATTTTGATTAAAATCGGCATTAATGCCATAAAATTTGAATGGATACCGCCGGAGACGAGAAAGAGAGGAAGACCTAGAAGAAGCTGGAGGGATGGAATAGATGAAGTGATGGAAACAAGAAACCTAACCGAAGAACAATCTCTTGATAGGAGAATAAGGAAACTGAGGACACAGAGGCGGCGACAGCCGTAGAAATCCGTGTAAAAAAAGCTAGAATGTCTTAGGGACGAAATATCGCCGTAAAACATTCACAACATTTTGAGGTAATCTGAAAACTGATATATGCCAGAATAACACCTAATACTTGGTAGCAAAGAATCTATGCGCGATGGAGAAAATCCAAACTCATTTTCTGCTTTCTTCTGTAATTTTACTTAACATACGTCTTGTTTTATCCAAGTCGCAAAAAGAAGTTGAGTTTTGTCGACCAGTTTTATTATACATTTACCCAGATCCTGAAATTCCTAAAGGAATCAGGACCGGAGGAGGGAAACTAAATGGGTGAGTGTACCAACGATTATAGGAAGAGGGTGGGGTAGAATAGATTTATAAAGGTCGCAGTACGAGTCGCCACCGAAATCTGCAATGTATTAAACATTTATAAAATAATGGTTTTGGTCTTGTCTGGTCTTTATAGAATCAATAATTTATGGATTTTCGACATACGAAGAATTTTCGTCGAACGAATAAAATTTTTATAACGCTCATGTCAAGCAAAATTAAATATTTGTATCTCTTAAACCGTATGCGTCTAATACTAGAAAATCGATTGTTTTCAAACACATTAAAATGTTGAACTCATCAGATATTAGTTAGGTAGATATTAATTAAGAAAGATTTGTGATGCAACTTACAGTTAACTACATGTCAGAACTTAATAAAGTCGGAACACAGCCTGAATATATAAATATATTCAACCTTTCCGGAGCTCTATAACACTAATGACTCTTTTTAGGACTACCGAAAACAAATCTCATGTGAAATTTGTTAGTTACATTATTGCTTTCAGTCCACCTTCGTGGCACTCATCTAAAACCAGAAAAATAACATTGTTTTCATGTGTTTCCGATACCTTAAGTGAATCCGATACCGTAAGAAAGATATCTATGGACGCGTTTCGGGATTTATCTCTCATCAGTACAGCTTTGCTTTTATTAACAACTATTTGTAAACCACTCACAACAAGCAAAGCTGTATGTAGCTGTGTCTTGTGTCGGTCTTGTCTGGTCTTGTCTGGTTTTATCTTGTGTGGTATTTTCTGGTCTTGTCTGGTCATGCTTGGTCTTTCCTGGTTTTGTAGGCTCATGTCTTGCCTGATTTTGTCTGGTCTTGTCTTTCTTGTCTGGTCTTATCTAGTCTGGTCCTGTCTGGTCTTGTCTGGTCTTTTCTGGTCTTATTTAGTTTTGCCTGGTCTTGTCTGGTTTTGTCTGGTTTTATTTGGTGATGCCTGGGCTTGTCTATTCTTGCTTAGTCTTGTCTGTTATTGCTCGGTCTTGAAATGCTCGAAAAGCAGGAATTCTGATATTCGATATGAATGTGCTCAAGTGGTTGGGTATTTAAATACCCAGAAATGCTCTTTATTTGTGCTCTTAATATATCGATTATATATTTTTAGTGAATTTGGAGATTGACATATTTCAAGTAAGGTAACAATATATCACTAAAATTTCTTCCATAAATATCATTTTAATTAAATACAATTTACTTACGCTATTTTCAAGAGTAGCTACAGTGAAATAGTATATTAAAGGACGAGTTCAGTAAGCGCCATTTTACAGCACGCGTCCAAGTGCTGAAAAACGCCTTAAGAACGAGTTTTTTATAGTATTTTTTCTATTTTGCGCCCTTTTATTCCATTTTTAAATAAAAAAATTGACGAAACATATTTTGTATCGCACTCGGCGAGCCATAAGCGCACGCATATGAGTGCTCTTATGAGTCCATTACAGACACAAAATAGAAAAAATATATAAATCTTTGGCTAGCAAAATCTTTAATATAAACTTATTAAAGACGACATGTAGCTTGAATATATAAAGATATTCAACCTGTTCCTAGCTCAATAATATTAAGTTTTACTAGGACTTTGCCAAATCTCATGTTGAAACAACAATTAGTGTGACAAATTAGTGTGATTTCTCCAATATTTATGATATTTAATTATATTATTATTATTATTATAAAATTTTTAATCTCTATCGATTTGCAGTTTTTATTCAATTTTGTGGAAATAATTTCAAGAAATGGTGTGAATTAGAAAATTAATAATTGTTACTTGATTTAGTATTATATTAGTTTTTTTCGTTATCCACATGGATTTGTAAAATTTAAATTAGTGAGTATAAAAATGGTATCGGTGTAATTACAATTTTTTAATAAGATTCTTTAAGGTTATGCAAATATTTATTTTATAACTAAGTTTAGGTAGGAGCTTGAACATCCAATGTTATGTATTCAAATAATTTCATTCAAAAACCATTCAAAAAACCATTAATTTCATTCAAAAACCCATTTTAAACTCATTTTGAATTCTCATTGTCCCAAAAGCATTTTTGCAGTTTATATGTAGACACCAAAAATATTAAAAATGATATAAAAAGCATCCGTTAAATTTTTATTCATTTCCATGTCATTAAATTTTCGCACTTTCACGGAAGTGTGTCGCTTTTGTGCAAATTGTGATATGGGTTTAGATGGAAAAAGATGGAGAGCAAACACATTTTTCAAAGAACCCTAATGAATATTGCAGCAATATTTTATAAACGTTTATTCTAAATCTTAAGAATCAATAAATTTATCACAGATAATAATAGCAACATAGATAAAAAATATTTATCTACTCGCACACCAAAATTATCACATTAATAAATAAATTATTGTATGGGAAGGATGCCATTATTATAATCGTGTGTAAAATCATTCAAATCGTTCGTACAAGTCCAATGTAAATCAATTGGAGATTCATTATAAAACGATTGCTATTTGTTGTTACTATGCCAACAACTCCCGTCTCTAAACAAAAAGATAGACGTAGTGAAAATATTTTTTCTGACGCATAATATAAAAAATAAAGAAAAAAATCACTACGTAAATTTTCGTATTATAAGAAAAAAATAAAAAGAAATACACAGGAGCCACACCGTACTAATAATTATACAGTCGAACTTCCCTAAGTCGAATTACCATAGTTCATGAAAAAAAATCGAGTTATAGAAAATTGGAGTTAAAAATTATTATTATAGTTATAGAGAATAATATCCTGTCGTAATCTTCCTAAAACACACCCCCTGGTAAATTCTTAGTTTTGCTTTATTCGAGTTTTGATCGAGGTGATCATAAAAAATGAAAAATAAAATGTTTGGTAATCTGCCCGAGGATTACACTATCCACGGTTTATGGTAGGCAATATCCGCCATAATAAGTTTTGAAAAATACGCGGCAGTTAAAAAAATGGAGTTATAGAGATTATTTTGTATGTAAAATTTTACCATTGTACACATTTTTACTACGAGGTATGGAAAAATTCGAGTTAAGGAAAATTCAAGTTATGGAAGTTAATTTATATGTAAAATGCTATCTAAACGTATGGATTTCTAAAAATATTCGAGTTATAGAAAAATAGGAGTTACAGAAGTTCGACTGTATTTTATGTTATTAGTCAATTTGTGAATTAAAGAACAATTTGTGAATTAAAGTTTCCTAAATTCTTTTCTTTCTGACGTATATTAAAACTGAACTATTTTTTCTTATTTTTAACCAAGAAGTCTCGGCCTCTCAGTCTGGATTAACCATATAACTATAACTTAATCTAGATTAAATCTAGTTAAACTAGATTACATCGACTAAATAGTCTTCCCGCACAACGACCAAATAGACTTCCCGTCACCGTTTTTACTAGTTAACAATTTTTGTCTAGGAGGCGCTGAACGTTCTAACCTTATTGTGTCAGTGAGTAAGTATTTTGTCTGTCAAAATTACAATCTTTTAATATTATCGGTAAGAAACAATTATCAGTATCAGAGTATTTCATCAACAGTATTAGATTCAACAGTATTTTAATAAGTATAATGTATAAAAACCTCATACACTCATACAGTATAAAAACCAGTAGACAGTACACAGTATACAGTATAAAAAAAGTATAAAAAATTAATAAAGTATAAAAACCTCATACACGTGTGTGAAGAGCTTTCATGCACTCATTGCGATTAAAACAATTACCTTCGACTCGTGCTTTAAACTTCACAACTCATGCACAAAAGCCCTTCTTCACACACTTGAATCTTCAACTACTATTTTGTTTTATTTGATATTTTAATCATTTTTCTTTTGTAGTTTTATAAATGTAATGAAATTTCAATATTCTTAATTTATGCAGGATTTCTTAGACGAATCCAAACAATTTTCTGATAATTTATTTTTATGAACTATCGGAATTTCAAGAATTGGAGTATATATTCAAAAGAATTATAATTAGGGAAAGGATTTTCTATATTACGGTTTCTAAATTCGCGAGATTTTGAGAAACGAAATTCTGAATTATCCCAGGACTTTTAATCGCATCGAAACTATTTCCAGAATTTCTATTAGATCCGACTTTAACACAAAGTTAAAACATTGTTAGGCATTTATTATATTACGTTTCCTATCCTACAACAATTTTAAAAGAAATATTTTCTAAACTAGTCGAACATCATTTTTGATCATTCCAAACTACATTTCATGATTTGCATTCCTCATTTTCCTCGCATTACAAAGCTACCATAGTAGCCGTATTACATGCTCTGTCACATAAATTATATTTCGAGTCTCGTTCTTCGAGATTACATTGTAGTACCGCTACTTTCGCTAGATTCAACCACAAGTTTAAAATTTGCGGGCTCCCGCCCGCGCATGTCCTTACGCTACCGGTCACCCTTCATAACGTTCTTTCTGCTAGACGAAACCACATGTTTTTAAGAGTGTTTAACCACGTGTTTAACCTACAAATAAAGTGTTAAAAATTGATTTACACAAAACGTCGAATTTCAGCTAACATCATGGGTAAGAGTAAACAACGGAGCAGAGACAGGGAAGAAGAAAGTACTAGCAAGAGACTGCGGAGGTTGCAAAAATTGGTTGAAGCTTTAGCAGAAACCATAAACAAATCAACAAAAAGTATAGGTATTTGAGATTTTAAGGTTGAATGATATTTTAAATCATTTAAATTTACACGATGTCTTGTACTCAGTTTGCGTGAGTCTGGATGCGCGTTTCAGGCTAGTCAGTTTTGCACGAAGGAGGCAATAGCAATTAGTGCTGTGAATCTAGCATAATCAGGGAAAAAATGCTTTTCATTTGTAGATGAGGTTCAAGAAGCGAACAAGGAAAATATTAATATCGAGAAACGGAATAATGGAATTTTTGTTGAAGAAAACATCCCGGAGCCAAGCAGCAGTACCAGTATTATTCAGGATGGGTTTCAAGATGAAACTAAAAAACTAGATGATGAAGAAGAACTTGTTTTGGGAGATGATCTAGCATAATCAGGGAAAAAATACTTTTCATTTGTAGATGAGGTTCTAGAAGCGAACAAGGAAAATATTGACATCGAGAAACTGAATAATTGAATTTTTGTTGAAGAAAATAACCCGGAGCCAAGCAGCAGTACCAGTATTTTTCAGGATGGGGTTCAAGAGGAGACTAAAAAACTAGATGATGAAGAAGAACTTGTTTTGGGAGATGATCCCGCATATTCCCGCGATTAACATAAAATCAGTTAATTTACATGAAAGTCTGGTTTCAAGATGGTCTATTTGGTTAACGGATGGTTTACCCACCTAGGTAAAAGATGATTTATTGAACAAATATCTACGTAGTGGAAATATTTATCAGAAAGCACCCGAGTTGAATGAGGAAATTATATCAACTCTTAATAAAAAAGGTATTAAGAGGGATCAGCTGTTCGTTACTGAACAAAACCTGGCCGGTTCAGCTTTGTAGCCTTTGGGACAGGGTATTACAAAGATTTTAAAGGACGAAGAAGAGCCATTAGATCGGTTTGAGTTATTGTAGAAGCTGGCCGATGCAGGCAAACTTGCTTCACAGCTACATAACCAGATCTCTTCAGCTAGAAGAGCCTTTATTTCTCCAGTACTTTCTAAATCTATGGAAGATTTACAAAAAAAACAAAACCAGGGTCATTGCTGTACGGTGAAAAATTGGGTGAAAGAATTAAAACAGCAAAATCGATAGAGAAGATGGGTAACCCATCATACCCAAATCATACCCATCATAGGCAAATCATGCCTCCACTTCATCTGCCGAGAAAAGTGATCCCAAACCATTCTCAGGACGGACTTTAAACAGGAAGGGCCAGAATACGAGACAGGGGACTTCATATCAGAGTCCGAAATTCTACCAGACGAGACATCCCCAAGTAAATCAGTAAAGTAAGACATGGATGTACTGGTATTGAATATAAATAAGGAAATCAAGCTTGTAGTTATATAATGGATGTAAATGTTAATTATAATCATAATACACTGAATCATATAAACATTGTGCTCTAAATATCTACAATGTAATCTAGAAGAACGAGGCTCGAAATATAATTTAAAATCAAACGAACTTACCTTAAGTGAAGTTCGATTGTAATTATATGAGAGTCTCTTTCGAGATGATTACATCCCTCCCACCTTTTCCTCTCGTAAAAGATTTTTCCACCCGGACTAAGGGGCCTGGTGTATGCCAGCTAAATACTAAAATATAAATAAAGCTTTAAACTATATGAAGGGTGACCGGTAGTGTAAGGACACGCGCGGGCGGGAGCCTGCAAATTTTAAACTCTGAACTTGTGGTTGAATCTAGCGAAAGTAGCGGAACTGCAATATAATCTCGAACGAGACTCTCATTTAATTAGAATCGAACTTCACTTAAGGTAAGTTCGTTTGATTATAAAAAATGCAACACTAAGAAGGGGTAAGAATTTTTGGACCAAACTTGGCAGAAATTTTTAATTAGTCAAAGGCAGTAATTGACAAAATTTCATTAAAAATAATCCAGTAGCCATGGCAAATTTGACGTTTTACTTTATGTTACAATCGAAATTATCGGGTGTATTTCTTACGAGATTAAGTCGATTTCGATATGTTTTTTGGTTGCAATTAGTTTCTTTTTGATCTTTGTACAACAACGTGAAAATTATCGACAACTTAGTGAATTCGACAGAGATTGATATTGGCTTACGTTAAGGTGGTTTTTCATTCAGAGAAATTGCTAATCGTCTTAACCGTAACCTATCCTCTGTGCACGGCATTATCAAGCCTGGTCTACAGAAGATCAAGAACGTCGCATAAGAGGAAGTGGACGGCCAAGACAGAAAAATGTGGTCCAGGACTGCCATCTCCGATTAATGGTATTAAGAGACCGATTCTGTTAAGTACAAGATCAATAGCCGATCAATGGTTTGGAAACAAAATATGTCCTGTAACACTTCGTACAGTTTACTGACGAATTGGAGCTATTGGCATGCAGTCCTATCGACCACATCTTGTGCTTCCGCTAACGGCTCGTCATCGACAGCAACGTTTAGAGTGGTGTATCTTGCGACTAGATTGGGTCGTGGAATTGCATAAAGTGGTCTTCAGTGACGAATCCAGATTTTGCTGGGGAATGACGATGGTCGCATGATGGTCAGACGTAAACGTGGAGAACGTCGCCATGTGCAGTTTTTTGTTGAGCATCATGTGCACCACGTAGTGGGGGTTATGGTATGGGAAGCTATTGTTTATGGAAGCAGGTCTCAGTTGGTATTCATCTGAGGCAATATGAATGCCTACGGGTATGTTGATGAAGTGGTAGAACCCCATATCCTTCCATTCCTCAAGGGGCTGGAGGACCCGATTTTCTAACATTCTAATGCCCGTCTACACATTGCAAGGCATTCTATGAATCGCTTCAAGGAGGTTAATGTCAATATCTTGCTATGGCGACCTAGATCTCCCGACCTTTCGACCACCGAGCATGTGCGGGAGATGAGGATAGAAGACTCTAGCCACTAGCCCATCCGCCACAGACACTAGAAGGTTTCCGGCATGAAATACAGATTGCCTGGGATGCAATACCTCAGTGAGAAATTTATAACCTGGTGGAATCCAAGCCCAGAAGGGTGCGGAAGTGTGGAACTAATAGGGGTGGTCCAACAAATTAATAATAAAAAATGCCTTTATCTTTTGTTTATTTTATTTGTGAAATTTTAATCAATTACTACCTTCGACTAGCAAAACGTTTCTGCCAAGTTTGGTAAAAAAATACCTAGCCCTTCTTGGAGCTGCATTTTTTATATCACAGAGTATATTTGAAAGGCCAAAATAGTATATTTTGTAACTAGGGCGGTAAGTTGTCAATTTGACGAGAGCGCGAAATTGCGCGCACGAACGAAGTGAGTCAATTTACAGGTCAATTGACAATACCGCCCGTGTTACAAACAATATTTTTTATTGCTAATACAAGGGGATGTATCTTACAAGTTTGGGATCCAGGGGCCATCCAAAATAAATGGAACAAACAATGACGAATTTGCTTTCAATTGTCACCGGTGGTGTGGATTCGTCATAAGAACTCTCCTCAGTGTCCGGTATCACCATAGAATTTACACTCATTTTAAAACATTTTCTTTAATTTTCATTTTTGTTTTGTAATGAAAAAAAATTTCTGACACTTTCAGATCATTTTTAGGGTTCCGTACCGAAAACTGAACCCTTATAGAATCACTTTGTTGCCCGTCTGTCTGTCTGTCCGTCTGTCTGTCTGTCAAGATCATTTTTCTCAGGAACGCGTAGAGGTAACAAGTTGAAATTTGTATCAAATAATCAGGTCTACGATCTCTTTCAGCTGTAAAAAATCAAACTTGTAAGTCAACGCGATCAAAAGATATGGCCGTTTATGTCGCATATTTTGCGATTACACAAGGGAATCAAAACCTATAGGGTACTTCCCGTTGACCTAGAATCATGAAATTTGGCAAGAAGCGGTGCCTGACAGCACATGTAAAGGGAAAAATCTGAAAACCGTAAATATGTAGTTTAATTACAAGAAAAATGCGAATTTACTATTAGAAACTTATGAAAATACACTAATGTTGTCGTAGTGGTATTGTCAGGCTCCAGAAGCATATGGGTTGCCTACAATTAGGTCCTCGTCGGTTAGGTCCAAAGGTTAAAAAGTATGTGTTGGCACCAAGCTGTTTATTCTGAATTTTCTTTGTTTATATTCGTTATGCATTTCATCACGTACGCTCTATATACATAATATATACAGGGTATATATTATGTCTAAATTTTGCTTGTTTAGAACCGACATGCGACATACTCAAGTCGCGTAACATCCTGTATATATTATATTTTGTCTAATTTTTGTTTATAATCTACATATACTCAAATCACGTACGCCCTATATTTTTTGGTAGTCAATTGCCCAAAAGCAGTCAATTGAACAACTGAATGTTAAGAGTACCGAAATAGATCTAGAAATAGTTAATATATTAGGATATATTAGATCTAGAAATAGTTAGATCTTAATATAAGTTAGTGAATAAGTGTAATACTAAAACAAAGTTTTCTTTTTATAAGTTTAAAAATATTCGCGTTATTTAAAAAAATACCCTGTATACCTTTATACAGGGTATATAGGTATACAGGCAAAATTGAGTGGTAAAAAGAAATAGTGAAATTCCAGAATCCCTAAACACTCATAGTGTATGGGGGATGTATGGTAATAAAATATAAGGTAGAATTCCATCGTACGACAGCGACATCTTGAGGTTATGCTTGCAGCGGTACTAAGATGGTTGTGATTTCAGGAGGGCCACTTGTCAAGTTAACTGAATGTGCTTGCTACGTCCTCCACAAAAAAAAGATACCTTACTTACAAGTTTGTACGGAACCCTCGGTGCGCGAGGCACAACTCGCACTTGGCCGTTTTTTTTGTAATATTGAGGCCTTGATTGTGTTTATTTTAATTATTTATTTGTTTTTTTAAATGTAACCTAGCGATATTAAATATTTGCGTGCGTTACCCAGGTTATGTGGAAATACAACGAGAAGGGGCATTTCTCGTATTTAAAAATCGTGCATCAAGAAGTACTTCTCGCGCATGAGTAACAAAAAATAATAAAAACATCATAGAATTCAAATTTATAATTACCAAAACCAATGGTTATAAAAAGAACGAAAGATTTATAAATATTGTAGGTACTAAATTCTCCGCATTTTACTTAAAATAATGAAAACGTTACATTAGTTTTATAAACTCTAATGTTATTTAATTCGCTTTGTTTCTTAATTGACTTAATCTACTTAATTTAAATTTCAGTATTAACGAGCCATATATACAGCTCAACGCATTTTTCTCTTTGAATATAAAATGCTATTACCCAGCTGAAAACAATGAACTTACCCAGCTGAACAATTCCATATACTTAATTCATTGAAAATATTATATTTAAATATTTCCACAACAAGGCAATGTTAACTAGATGCAATACTTATCTAATTCTTTTCGTTAACACGGCAATTAAAATACAAATGTGTTTTTAAAGCACGTGTTGTTAAGCTATTGTTTTAAATGAATAAAAATATTGGTGGGAACAATAGACCCTCGTGATATTAATAACCATTTGTTTTTAATTCTAAACTAGAATTATTAAAACATTTTTTGGCTGTAACAAGATATAATTTATTGTTTTAGACATTTGAAACGTTTTCTAATAAACATTGCTTCATAAAATAATTTAAATATATAATTGCAAGTTTCGTTTTCTTTAATTGTGGGTTGAAACGAAAGTTCAATATTGGAATTGTTAAGTCTTCTAGACTAGGATTTATGTGTCTATAAATCCTCCTGTTTTGCAATCTATTATAATTTTAATTTATTGTTTTCTTAACAAAGCCGAGTAGAAAGTATAGTTAATACTTGTTGGTTTATTACCTCTAGATAATAATTGAATTTCGATATTCATACCTTCATATTAATTCACATAAAACACGAAGAAATGTATTTATTGTGTATATGATATACAAAGGGCTACCGACAAAGAGGTCCTTATGTCCGGTTTACATGGATTAATAAAGGCTAAAATATTTGTAAATAAATTAAACTCTGACCGATTATTAACCATTTTATTAAGCTCAATATTAAATTTGCATCTTAACCCTTTGACCACTGTCGGAACATATATGTCCCAGTCAAATTTAAAAAAATATAGATGCCTTTGTGCTATTACAACCAACGCTTCTCCCACTCGTGTTTATAGTATTTTCGACTAGTTTCGTCTATACTCGTTAATATACGTTCTACCGGCTAGCAAACGTAACATTTTATTTATTCGTTGTGACAGTTTACAGCATGTGCTTTGTGAAATAGTGGTTATAATACCAACATTATTGTTTATTTTGGGAAGTATTTATATCAAAAGGTAAGCACATTTATTTTTTAGTGTATATGTTTATATTTTTTTTATAAAACTGCATGCAATAGTAGTTTTTGCCTTACATTTAGTTAGTGCGACATATATGTCCCAACAGTGGCAACTGCAATGTTACAACTTTTTTATTTTTTTTATTTGCAGTATGGGTGAAAAATATTTAAGCGAAAAAGATTTAGAAGACATTTTAAATTCATGGTCTTCCGAAATTGAGGACACCTTTCACACAACTGATGACGAGTCTGATAGCGATTTTGAACCTCCCGAGGCCAAGAGATCAAAAAGAAATGTGCTACGCCAGCAAGATTCAGATGAAAGCGGAACTTATCTTTCTACAAATAGTGATTTGGAATTGGAGGGTGATGGAAACACTGACCCTGCAGATAATATCGCTGATTCTGAGAAACAACAAAATGCTAAAAGCACAACCACTACTATTCATTGGAACGACATGGAACAGATTGGCAACTTTAAAAAAAAAATCTTCATCGCGCATCATCAAAATTGGAAGTATTTTTGAAGTTATTTCCGAAAAGTTTATTTATATATATAGCACAAAACACTAATACAAGAATAAGCATATTCAATAAAAATAATAAACGGGAAATACAGCCAACAGATCATTTCGAAATAATGATAGTTATTGGTTGCATGTTCATAATGTGCTACAATCGTGTACCTTCCTTGTACGATTACTGGTCAAAAAATAAGAGCTTGGGTAATAAATACATCAAACAAGCCATAAGTCGAGATAGTTTCACCATGCTTTTATCTAAAATGTATTACACTGATCCTGAGAAGCCAAAAGACAGTGGTAAGACTTACTACGTGGATGACCTTACTTCTTGCTTGAAGCAAAAGTTTCAGTCGGCTCGATCTATGTGCTTCCATTTGAGCATAGATGAATCGATGGCCAAATTTAAAGGTCGATCTACACTCAAACAATATCTTCCACTCAAGCCCATAAAACGGGGCATAAAAATATGGGAGCTTTGTGAAGCTAAAACTGGCTATGTTTATAATTTCGATATTTACTCGGGTAAAGATTCACAATCTAATTCAGACTGCACTCTTGGAGAACGTGTTGTCAAAAAGCTTGTAGAGCGTATTCCAGAGACGGAAATTTTTTTTTTACTTCATTGAGACTACTTTATGACTTACCATTTGCCGCATTAGGAACATGTATCTGGAATAGGAAAAATGTTCCAGACATGAAGATGAAATTAGCCAGAGGCGAATACAAAATCATTGCGACAGATTCGGGACTCACTGCGAGTTGTTGGCAAGATACAAAAGAAGTACTTGTCTTGAGCAACTGCCACTCAAATGAGATAGTGGGAGTAAATAGAAAGTTAAAAACTGGCGACAAAGTGACCTATTCTTGTCCAAAATCTATAGCTGACTATAATAAGTTTATGGGTGGTATAGATCTGTCAGACCACCTAACCACCATCTATGATTTCGACAGAAAATCTTCCAAGTGGTGGCGTAAGGTGTTTTACAAATTATTAATGACATCAGCAGTCAATGCATGTACTTTGTACAGCGAAATAAATCACAAAAAGGAGAAGACTCTACCATTCTTGGTAGACTTGGCTGAAGAGCTAATAGGTAAGGGAAGGGAAAGTGCAAAAATTAAGAGAAAACGTACAAGTGGGCTGCCATCAACGTCAGCAAGACATCTATACAACGTAGGGGATCATTTACCAGTCCAAGGAAAAACAAGCAGGAGGTGCTTTAGTTGTGCCAAAAAGATTGTACGAAAACGATGTGCACCTCATGCAATCTCCCATTATGCGATAGTTGTTTTACATCATTTCATGTATAAAATTGTACCTTGTAACATTTAGAATAAACTTTTTTCTTATTTTTCTATAATAGTTTGATTTTCTATAAAACACTGTTGGGACGTTTATGTCCCGTTAGAAAACACTGTTGGGACATATATGTCCCGCACTCAAATTTCAAATTTTCAGCATAGGAAAAATTTTAAATCAACATTACACGTTTTAAACAAGCTATATAGCTGATCGTCTATCGTTAAAGTTACAGAAATTTCATTTTTTAAAATTCGTCGTCAAAGGGTTAAAAGAATAATTAGACACCAAAACGTTGTATTAACAACAACTTTAGTAACTTATTCACCAAACCTCATGAACCTTGTATAAGCAATCCTAATATTGGAAAATGAATAAGATGGTTCATGAACCATTGAGTTTTATTGGAATTAAACCGACTAATCATATATCATACGATTAGATTTATTCAAAAATGTTTGGAGTGAAGGAATTAAGAAATAATATAGTTTTCTATTACTCATGCATTAAAAGTACTATCTTTTGGCGCACGTTTTTGAGTACGAGAAATGCCACTTTTGGTTGTATAATCACAAACTTGGGTAACGCACGCAAATATTAAAAAAAAAAAAAATAATTAAATAAAATAAACACAATTAAGACCTCAATATTAAAAAAGTGACATGAATTTGTTTTCATTACAAAATAAAAATGAAAGAAAACGTTTTGAAGTGAATGTAAATTATATGATGATACTGGAGACTCAGGAGAGTTCTGATGACGAATCCACACCACCGGAGACAAATGAAAAACAAATTCTTCATTTTTGGTTCTATTTTTGTGGATGGCACGTGGATCCCAAACTTGTATAAAAAATATTGTTTGCAACACGAGCGGTATTGTCAATCGACCACTTGAGAATGTGCGCACTTACTTTGTTTGTGCGGCCAATTTCCCTCTCGTGTCCAATTGACAACCTACCGCCCTAGTTACAAAATATACTATTTGTATTTTTTTTTAAATATAAACATTCTTGAAAAATCCAATATAATTAACAACAGTTATTGTTTTTTAAATTCGATTTAGATAAAATTCAATGGCATATTTAGTTTGTAAATGATATTCAGATTAGCCTCTTTTAAGTTGTTTCTGGTAATTAGATAATTTTAATGTTATGACTATCTGTAAAATCATTGAAGGAAAAGTGAAGGCAAAATCTGATAAAAACAATTTTGACCGCTTGTGATTAGAATTTCAGACACGTGGCATTACACAGGTAGACTAATAAATCATGGTCGAAGTTTAGTTTTTTTTTGTGGATGAGTTTTATCGGTTAGTTGTTGGAATTTTCTATTTTCTAGAGAAATTCCAAAAAGTAAATCCATTCAGAATGGAAATTTCGTATTTTATAAAGCTGTGGGATGTTTCGAATGAAAAAATAAAAATCCAGAAATTCGGAGAAGAAATCGTGACTGCATTAAAGCAAACACATATTTTGCTTAAACGTGAGTATTAAATTACTGAACAACATTTTTATTTACATAGACTGAATCATTTGTAACCCAACTTATGTTAAATCAAGTTTGATCGTTTAACTGCCACAACACAAAAAAAGAATCTTCAGGCCACACCTATATTTTCCTCCAAATATACTTCTAATAGGTTTTAGTGTAAAGGGTGTCCCAAAATTTACGCAAGATTTGAATTTTCCGCCATTTGTGCAGTAAATTGTTAGCAACCTTGCAAAATAAATAATTTGATAGCTAAGAGTTTAGGGTTAATAAATATGGATCGCTACACGATACAACAACGTGTTTTCATGATTAAACAATATTTTAAAATTAATGAAAGTTTGGCGACCACAGTTCGAAAATTTAATACAAAATTTGGTCGGAATAGTGTTTTAACTCCGTTAACTGTGAAGAGATTAAGTGTGTCGCGATCGACTTGTTGTCGCAGGCGTAGTCCAAGGGGGAAGAAGTTATGTGAAATACATACTATGTTTATATACTGTCTTTCAGTATAAGGTGTATTTCAGCGAGGTATGGGTAGATAAGTAAAATATATGTTCCAAACTATTTTTTATTTTTTAAATCACTTATTAAGTTTTCGAGATATGGGCTCATGAAGAAAATAAATTTCCAAAATTGTTGTCAAAAAATGTCAGCATTTCGTACATGCGGTACATAAGAAAATCGATTTTCCGACACTCTTTCAAGATAGATTTTTACTTATTTAAAATGCAATATTACCATCTTGGTGCACGTTTCTTAGTGCGATAAATTGTCAATATTAGTTATATTTTACATAATTTGTGATATAGTTAGTTACGCTAGGTTACATTAAAATAAACAAATGAATAAAAATAAAATGAATACAATCAAGTCCTCGGAATTAAAAAAGTGACGTAAAGTGTATTTTTATAACAAAGTTTTTTTCATAACAAAGTAAAAATAAAAATGAAAGAAAACGATTTAAAGTGAGTGTAAATTCTACAGTGATACCGGAGGAGAGTTCTAATGACAATGACAATGACAAATTCTTCATTTTTGCTTCATTTCTTTAAAGGCACCTGGATCCCAAACTTGTAACTTGTAAGTAGCACGGGCGAAATTGTCAATTCTCGTCTCGAGCGATTGCGCGCCCTTCACTTCGTTCGTGCGCACAACTTCGTTCTCGACTCATATTGACAACTTTTCGCCCTATCTACAAAATCGATTCTGCAAAATCGAAGATTGGGATCGAAGTTTGGGATCCAGGTGCCTGGTCGTACTATTTTCAACTGCAATGTATAAGTTGTACTATTTCTTCGTAAATATGAAAAAGTTGTTAAAAGTTTAAACTTAAAATTTCAATATTTCACTTTCGCGTTTATTTTTGGGCCAGGAATATTTATCATGAGAGATTGATATGACTTACTTTTTGCTAATCTATCAATAGCTCGCAGTACACCTCGTACTGAAATATAGTTATACGATCTACCTTCGTAAAAAAACATATTTATTTTAATAATATTTAGGCAGTTAGAAACAAATGCAGATCACAGTATCAGGGTTTCAGAATTCTAAGAATTTATTCTCATTGCAAATTCCCAAAATGCATTAAACAATTGCTAGAAAGTTTTGTCTTCAATCGCTTCAAAGTCCATGGTATACGGAATTCCAACCCTCGACCGGTCCATCGCGATCGACTTGTTGGCGATCCCTGCTATAGGAAACTACTGTGATGCCTCTTGGCCTCAAAAGTCTTAGAATGCAAACATGCGTGCGATGCCCAATGGCACCTCACGGCCTAATGAGCAAATTATTTGTGAAGCCCGCAGGCTGCTCATGGCGGTTAACGTGTTAATCAAGAAAAGAATTATAAAATTAATCTCAGAAATTTTTAGAAATGTTTTTAAATTTCGTAAGAAGACGTAAGAATTTTAAACAATAAAATCTGGGTGGGATAGGTGTGGAGTTACGCCTTCTTCAGGAACGGCCTTGGTTCCCGAATGAATTTTAACTCGAGAAAAATACGTAGAAATGCATGCGTAGTCAAGAACTTGATTTGATATGTAATTCGATGTTCGATATTCGAAAATCAATGGAAAGTTGAAATAATTGTAGTAAATGCGTTTAATTGCTGCAGTTATTAAATAAACTCTATTTTATTTTTCACATGGCAAATGTACATTGAGCTAAATTAAACTTTGCTCAAGTCGTTTAAGAAATTTACATACCTATTAGAATAATTGTTCACCTTTCTGATTAAATCTAGGTACTTAAATATCAAGCTTTCGTTAAGTTACATAGTATTTGGCACGAAAGTATAAGGAGGTCATTATAAGCACTTAATCATATTGATCAATAATTTCACAAATATAGATAATTTTTTATATACTGGTTTATGCATTTGTTTGGTCGTACTATATATCCAAAGAAAAAATAAAATAACATTAATATTAGTTTTAGTAAAAGTTAATCAAGTTAACCCTTAACCACCTGCCATACGTCTCAGGTGAGAAAATTAATGCTACTTTGGGTCTGAGAGACGTATGAGAGAGGTGGTTAGGTGTTAAGAATGTATTAGCATTTGAAGATTAGTATATTTAAAATATAGAAAAGATTTAGCATACAACCTATACATTATAACATAAACAGTACTTACATATTTATGAATTGTTTCCAACTCGACGGTTCAAGAACAGTCGTAATTCGATCGTAAGTCGAGGAATGCCTGAAAAAGGAAAGGTATGACTTAATTAAAATAGTTGATGGGTTTTAGATTTTCTTCGTAAAATGCTTTGATGTTTTCAACGAATTTATTTAATAATACTGATCATATTTATTTGGTACTGTGTATATTTTTCATAAAATAGGCGTTCATAAAAGAAAGAAATGAATAAAAGTTACATACAAAGGAAAAAGAAATCTAGAAATATGAAAAATTAATTATATCACTGCTAAAGGATAGTTCATGAGTTCCATGTTATAAAAAGCACAGGCTATCAAGAATTCACGAGATTGTTTTTACATTCCCTTTCTGACGATGAATTTGTATTACGATGAAAATGCATGCGGAGATCTTATTATAACACACTATACCAATATGTAAGGGGTTTCGTTTACTACTTTATAATCTTGAAAATGGCATTCTGAGGTTGCTTATGTAAGTCTATTGTCTATTAAGTAAGTCTATTGTAAGTCATGACTACGTAGTTCATAATTCTTAGGTAAGTCGGAATATCGTTGCTTTACTAATTAGTGCTTTACTAGAGTGTGATTAAACGAAATATACAGGGTGGACTATTTAATATGACCACCCCAAATATTTTTTTATCATGAAAAATATATTCGCATATACATACATATTAGAGTGACCAATAAAATGTTAAATAGGAATTTTATTGATTTCAAAGGGCTGGTTCAAAATTATTTCTTATCAAGGTCACAGTTTATGCGTCCTCAAGGTCATTAAAGGTTCAAATGGGAACATGTTATTTTTGAATCAAGACATTGTCGCCACTATTCAGACGAATCCAGCGACCTATGATATCATGACCTTGAAATGATTTGACAGGTGTATCCATTGAAAATAACTGTGAATAACCGTATCTAAAATGGTATTGCACAGTCAAGCAGAGAAAGTGGATATGATTCTGATTCGTGGTGAGACCGGTAGGAACTCTGTGCGAGCGCAGGGACTTTATCCACAACGTTATTCTGATAGAAATTATATTGCCGTCGATGTTTCGATCGAATTATTCATTTATTCCGTGAAAGGGGCAGTGTTAATCCACGCAACAAGAAACGTCAGAGGTCATGATATTATGGATTGCTGGATTCGTGGGTATAGTGGCTAGAATTTCTTGATAAAAAAATATCATGTTCCAATTTGAAAAACCATTGATGACCTTGAGAACGCATAAACTATGACCTTGGCAAAAAAATATTTTTAACCACTGCGTCAGCCCTTCGAAATCAATAAAATTTCCTTTCGACATTTTTTCCGTCACTCTAAAGATAACGGGTGATAACAATATCTCTCAAGAGATATTACATTGATATCGAATCTCTACTGGAACCAGATTGCCGAAGTAAGAATAGACGGAGAAACCTCTGATACTGTGTCAATCCGAAGAGGCATACGGCAGGACTGTATATTGTCACCACTCCTATTCAACATCTATTCGGAGGCAATTTCCAAAGAAGCTTTAGCGGAATACATGGGAGGTATCAAAATAAATGGAGTAAGTAACACCAATATCAGATACGCAGACGACACCGTTGTCCTTGCCGATAACATATCAGACCTACAAAATATGATGAATAGAATAACTAAATATAGTGAGCATCATGGATCGGACATAAATATATCAAAGACCAAACTGATAGTCTTCTCCAAGAGACCCACTACTGAAACAATTTTGATTAAAGGCAATCAGATTGAACAAGTCTCGTGTTTTAAATATCTCGGTACCATAGTCAACGCGTGGTGCGATCCGAAACGAGAGATCCGTTCCAGAATCGAACAAGCCAGGAAAGCATTCATAAACATCAGAAGATTTTTTACTAGTCCTGATCTGAGTTTGGAGCTCAGGGTTCGCATGATTAGATGTTATGTCTCAAGTGTGTTGCAGTACAGATGTGAATGCTGGAGCCTGGACCCTGCAACTGAAAAGAAAATGGAGGCGTTTGAAATGTACTTACATGGCCGTATGCTCCGCATCTCATGGGTCCAACGAATTACGAATGAAGAAGTGCTTAGACGAATGAAGAAGCCGAAAGAACTAATGGCCCTCATTAAAGAAAGAAAATCCACATACATAGACCACATTATGAGAGGCAATAAGAATGAACTGCTGAGACTAATAATTGAAGGAAAGATTCAAAGGAAAAGATCTGTTGGTAGACGTCAGAACTCCTGGTTGAAAGACCTCAGAAGATGGTTTGGGTGCACTTCCATTGAAATCTTTCGAGCTGCTGTGTCCGGAATAATGTTAGCCATGGGGATCGCCAACCTTCGAAGGGAGAGGGCGTCATAAGGTAAAAATAACGGGGATAGTTTGGGTGGTCACGTTAAATGGCCTACCCTGTATATAAAGAGGGTAGCGTTAAAATGTTGTTCATGATGAACAAAGAACAACAAGATTGAAGAGGATGTACGTTGAACATCGCTCTTAATATCTTTCTTGCATTTTAAATTCCGCATCAACATTTGCCTAATCCCTAAAATAAGAGACCGTATGACAGCCTAACTGAACGATGGCGTGATAAAACATTAGCAGAATATCATCTGTTACACATTCTCTTAGGTTTCGTGTTAGATAACACACAGTACTTATTGTGGAACATGTTAGTTTAATATGATCGTCCCATTTTAGCTTGTGATCAAGTGTCCCATTTTCCCGTCCCATTTTAGCTTGTGATCAACCCCTACAAATTTTATAGATTCGGACCCTTTGGTTGATTTTTGATCAAGTCTTAGAAGTAAACTACATTTGGGATAACTACTACTATTGGACACATTTTTTTGAAGAAACGTCATGAAGTATGTTTTACTTATATTTAAAGTGAGCCCATATGTATACACCTACCTCTTAACATTACTGATTTTAAATTGCTCTCGTGTATGTCGTAGATACTATAACGTTGGTATCGTTAGCGTACAAAATATATATGCTTTGGACATTATTTGTTTGTGCCAGATCATTAACAAATATCAAAAATAGAGTTGGTCCCTATAGATCGCCTTGTGGTACCACAGACTTTATTACTTTACTTGACGATTTAACCCTTAGTTGCCCAGGCCTGTCCATAGCTGACTTGCTTTGAACTGTACTTTCCGTGAACTTAATAGTACGGTCGCGTTTCTAGTTTAAAACAGCTGTGGAACTATTCGCCGAATTAGTGTAGTTCGTGAGTTATCTAGATTTAAGCATAGAGAAATCCAGTTACTTTAAGATCAAAGTTTGCGACTCGCTAGAATCGTAACGAATCTAAATAGAAGCTTCTAGTTCCCAAAACCTTTTACCCGAAACTATCTAGATTAATACGCTTCAAACTGTTTTAATCTACCTAGTCTAGTTCGCAATATATAAACAACAAAGCGCAGACAGTTTTTGTCCTCAGCTGTTTCAAACGAATAATGTTAGAACACTTTTAGAAATCTTAATAATGTAGATAGAACGTTCTAGTTTTCAGCAATTTATTCACAACTTAGTGAACCAAAACCTTAGTGTAATATGTATACTAGGCCCGGCAAGACAAACTTGAGTTTTAATATTTGATGGAGGTATTTTCGCTCTCTGTGGAGCATTCGGACTGGACGACGCGCTCCATTTCAACTATGAGATATTTAATACCACTAGCATTTAATACACTAGCCGGTTTTTAATCTAATACCGTGAATTATCTCTAATCCAAACCAATCCGACTGGCGGTCATTTAATCCCGCCCCTTTAAACTTGCTAACCGTAGCTACTAGAATATTCTATACAGAACTCGAAGCAAGAAACTCTAGCACCAAGTTTCTAGTTTAAAACAACTTCCGAACTATTCGCCCAGCTAGTCTAGTTCGTGAGTTATCTAGATTTAAGCGAACAGAAATCCAGATACTTTTTGATCAAAGTTTGCGACTCGCGAGAATCGCAAAGAATCTAGATAGCAGCTTCTAGTTTCCAAAATCTTTTACCCGAAACTATCTAGATTAATACGTTACAAACTGTTCTAATCTACCTAGTCTAGTTCCCAATATATAAACAACAGTTTTTTTCCTCAGCTATTTCAAACGAACAATGTTAGAACTCTTTTAGAAATCTTAATAATGTAGATAGAACGTTCTAGTTTTCACAACTTAGTGAACCAAAACCTTAATGTAATATGTGTACTAGGCACGGGAAGACAAACTTGAGTTGTAATATTTGTTATCCGCTCTCTGGAGAGCATTCGGACTGGACGACGCGGTCCATTTCAACTACCAGATATTTAGTACCATTATAAGTTAATACCCCAGTCGGTTTTTAATCTAATACCGTGAATTATTCATAATCCAAACCAATCTACCTCGCGGTCATTTAATCCCGACGCGTCGGTCATCAAACGGTTAAAACTGTCTAAGATTTTTGCTTGCCCTCTTAGATGCAAGTAAGATTTTACCCAGCTGTTGGCGACGCCTCTAACTCTGATATTTTGTGATTAATAGAGTCAAATGCTTTGCTTAGGTCGTAAAATAAAGCAAGAACCTCATGCTTACAATTTAGAGAAGCGATTATAAAATGAACAATATCCAACAAAGCTGTATCAGTTGACCTATTTTTCCTAAATCCGTGTTGACTGTTTGCCAGTAAGTTATTACTTTCCAAGAAACTTGATAACCGAGCCAAAAATGTCAAATTGGTCTGTAGTTAAGGGGATCCCGCTGTGACTCTTTATTTTTGTAAATCGGGATGCACTTTGATACCTTCAACATATCGGGAAACATCCGGAAGTAAAAGATTCATTAATAAGACTGGAAAAAGGTGCAGCTATTTTAATAACCTACCATCTACTTCGTCTAAATCCTGAGATGGTTTTAGCCTAACTCGGTTTATTAAATCTATGATTTCCTGAGGTGTGACTGCATTTAAGAAAAATACAGTGTAATCTCGATAATCCGACACATATGGGACCCCACAACTGCCGGATTATTAGAAGGAGTGGTGGGAGGGAAGAGAGCGAGCGGTCTCCACAACGCCGGATTACTGGACGTGTCCGATTATCCAACGGCCGAATTACAGAGATTATGCTGTATTTATGAATTTATTAAAAATTAAACACAACATTTCCAGTAGCTTAATAACATTATGTATATATAGGGTGCGTCAAAGCAAATAGTGCAGTTTTGTGGGGCTGGTATATCTTGTGTGGTGGAGATAGGAACCTGGGAGGGGTCTCATTGTGTCAGGAGGATCGTGCCGTTTTCAGTCGTTACCATGGTTTGGTCCGGAATATATCCGTTCTTTCGACGCCACACACACGTGCGTTCACTAAGGAGGATTTTGCATCATGATTTATCATCCCATCCCTACAAGATTATGTTTGCCCCAGAATTGAAACCTCCACATGATGAAAACCGGATGAATTGCTCCCAAGAAATGTTGAATCGGATCCATTTGAGGTCAAGTTTTTTCAATTTTCAAGGGACGAGGCCCACAACCATTTCTCTGGAGCGGTACTGGGCTGAAAATAACTTGAGACAAAAGTAACCCTATCGTGTGCAATTTCTAAATTTGGGGTGATTGAGCCTTATTTTGATAAGGAGAATAGACGGACTGTGACTGTCACCGCTAAACGTTATGTTTCTATATTAGAATTTTTTTGGACCTCAATTTCAAGAACTAACAGATGAAACCGATCTAGGAGAAAGTTGGTTTTAATAGGATGGTTGCTCACATTTGCGAATTTACACGGCCTATATTGCTCGAATTTCAATGGAGAAACTGCGATAGATATTCCGTTTCTCTGAGGGGTGATGTGGAATAGCCCGCACGCTCATCTGATTTAAGCATTTGCACTTTTTCCTGTGGGGCTACCTGAAGAAGATTGGTTTTAAACATCGCGACGGCCTCACACCTTGGAAGAACTGAAGGATCTAATTTGGGAAGAAATCGTCGCCATACCCGTCGGGATGTGCCACATAGGGTTTCACACGAGAGTCTCGTTTCTGATCTCGTCTTCTTTGACTCTGACACGGGCAGCCGTAACATTTTCTTCATAAATTTGAACTGCTCGTTCTGGGCTCGGGCAAGTTCAGGTTGCTCGGGTTCAAATTTATGAAGAAAATGCTACGGCTAGCCCGGAACGAGATCAGAAACGAGACTCTCGTGTGAAGCCCTAGCTGCCAAAATGCGGCCGCGAGCTTTAGAAATCGGTTTCATGAATGTATTGGTGGGATAATGGTTGGGTGCGATCATCTTTCTGGAGTCATCTTCAAAACTTGATATGTAAAACGGTATGAAAATAAAATAAACCTCATTTCTGTCAGTTGCACCGTTTGCTTTAATAGCCCCTCAAAATTGCAATATAGGGTTTGGCGCACCCTATATTTAACATTTCTTGAATATTGAAAAGTATTCTCATTTAAAATATAAAAATATTAAATTTGTTTTTGAAATATTACAAAACTGATTCAAAGCCTGATGTTTTATAGTTTTGCTCGGGATGGAAAACCTTTGTAGATTTATGTCCGGTTATCACTGGTAGCCGAATATTTCTTTGCAAAGCATTTTTTTTAAACTTTCCATTTCATTTTTTTCAAAGAAAGTTACAAAACGACTTCAAATTAAATGATTTAACCCTTTCACTGCCATGAAAATTTTAAGGAATACTTTCACCCTTTCTCATTGATCACCTTTTGATCAAAAGCGGAAAATAGAGCTCCATTATAATCGTTTGCTCCTCCATAACGCCGGGCGCCGCGGCGCCGGTTACACTGCCGCAAAGCCATAGGTTCAATCTAAAGAACTTCGTCGAAAACTCGAGTCCGCCGCGGCACGTTGAACGCAGACGGCGGCAAACTTGAAGGTGCACTTTTACAGTGCACCCTACACATTTATGAAAATATTTCCGGATCGGGACGGCTTGGATCGCGAAACCATAAATGTAAAAGAGGCGCGGGCGTCCGTTCTGAATCGTAAGCGTGCAATTTCGAGTCGATGCGCCCAGAAACTGCGAAGTTGTAGCGGGCAGACTGACCGCACCTTCCAGTGAAGGAAAGCCGGTACGTTTCGAATTGTGGCGGACGACTCCCTGATCACAGCGACGCAGCACTGGTACCAAAATGCGCGGCTCTGTGGGACTCACGTGCCGGTCAACTTGGAGTTTCAAAAACGCGACATCCTGGTGCCCCAAATCGACATTCAAGTTTTTCTCTGTGCAGATTAACAGTTATAAGTGGGCGTCGCGACACGATTTCGCGATGTCCAATTATTGGGGCGGAAAGCCAAAGCACCATTCTATAATCCACTGAAAAATCCAGAACATTCACCGGGCGACTGCAAAAATATGGACGTTTTTCTTTCGTTATTTGTTTCCTGCAATGCGGCGAGTTTCGGCGGGCGTCGCGACGGTTGCAAACGACGCAGCGCGATGCCGCTTACATTAAAAGATAAAACGTTCAATTCTCTGCCGGAATCGCGCGAAACCGTTCCAGCAGAGTTTTAGTTGGCGATTTTGTGGGAACGTCCTGACGTTTTTAGTTTTTATAGCCTCGCAACGCCATCTTCAACGCAATCGGGATTAAACTCCCAAACAAACTAAAAGGTTCTATGCCCGATCGAACGGCGCCGGTCCCGTTCCGATCCGTCAATTCGTTCGGACTTTCTAGGTACCGCCTTAAAACGCCACTGTTTTTTTTCACTTTTTGCGCACTCTTCTCTTTATATTGCCGCAGATTCGCAAAAAGTCGTCGCAGTTTAAAAATTCTTGCCGTAATAGTTGCGGGAAAGTGTTCTGAAGAGAACGAATCCAACCAGCAACCTGGAGCCCTTTAAATAAGCGTAGGGCGTCCGTGGAAGTAATTGCAAAATCGGCAAAAAAACTTGCATTTGCTCTTGCACCAGGTGAACGGGACGTTGAAGGACGGCGAGCGAGGGCTATAAAAACGTGGCGCCGCGGCAGTCAAACGAACCGGAAGAATTTTTCAGATCCGACAAAAAATGCGCCTCAAAGGTTCAAAATTCGTGGCTTTAGGTTTCGATCGGGTGCGTTCGAATCTGGGAACCGGGAGTTGAGTCGCAAAAATGCCATCGCTCGACGAAGCTCTCGGTTCTACACGAGAAAAATGTACAATCCCGTCTGTCGCCTCCGCTTCCGTCGGGCCGATTGCAAAAACCTCGATTTTCGGTGGAGTTTGACCCTCTGGAGGGGCGCGACAGGACGGAGGACGAAACGTGCGGACGGACATTTGCAGTTAAAGCATCGAAAACGCGCGGTTAAAACACCGAAGATCTGCAGCATAAAAAAGCCAAATTTGACCTTTTTAAAAACCCACGTGGTGCGGTACACCAGGTGAAATCGGCGGAATTCGAAAGGAATCGGAATTGAGTCAGACGTCTCAAAATTGCTAGAAATTTGCGATTACGTAGACACTTAGCGATTTAGGACGAATGCTTCCCTACACGGACACCAAAAGATTGCATTATAAAAATTACCACTTTTACGGAGATCATGGCGAAAATGCCTAGGAAAAAAGAAATTCACGAAATGATTCCGGTAGAAAGCTCGACACATTCTCGTGGCTGCGCGACTTTTGTCAGCGACGTTATTCTCATTTTCTGCGATTCCGGGTCGCCCGACTAAAACGCCGCCTGCGGCGGTGTCCGTCGGCCGCTGGCAGCCGTGCATCAGATTCTTGTAGCCAAAGAACAGAAGAACGGCCCCACGTGCGGCGATTTTCGATAAGGCTTCCGGATCGCGTTATTTAGGCGTCCAAAAATGACGAATATTTTGCAAAGAAAAGTAAGTGTTTTGCATTTTGCAAAAATGTTAAGTAAAAATGTTGAAAAGTAAGGTGATAGTCCGATGTGTGGCGACGTTCCGGACACACCGACGCCAGAACCACGTCTGCGCGACTAAAACTGTCCAAGTTGTCTACAAAAAAGTGAAAAACGTGGAAAAATTCACCCAGCCGTCCCCGGAGACGGCAGGTCGGTGAAATTATTTTTTAAAAATATCCGATCGGTTAAGGTAGATTTCCAATCGTTGCGTAATATTTAAGTACTTTTATAAAAAAATTACAAGAAATCGCGATTTTTCTTCCCCTTTAAGTACAGTGACGGCTCGTTACTCGTTTAGTAATCCAGCGCAAAACTAGATGGCGCTATTAAAAAAAAAGGAACCCTGGGTTACATCGCCCGGGACAGCGCTGTATAAATTCAGGGCCCCGGGTCACATCTCCCGGAATGGCGGTGAAAGGGTTAATAGTCAAATGACGATTTGTAATAAAATGCAATTATTATCGACTAAAACACTTAACGATGGTTTCCCTCAAGGCTCCCCATTATCACTTTTCCTCTAAAATATCTACTGTTACGACATCTACCACATTTACTTACTTACTTACATTTTAAAATACGCTGGCGATACGCTACTGACTACACACGACACCAATTTGAAAAAGACATTGCAACAGTTACAAACACTTTCAGACAACCCAATGACGTGGTTCAACAAATGGCGTCTATGCCCCAATCCTTCTAAATGTCAACTCCTAATAACCAACCATAAAATCAAAGACAACTCCCCTTACATAACAATGGGAACCAGCGACGTCCACCCCTCCCACCAAGTAAAATATCTGGGTTTGGTCCTGCATCAGAAACTAAAATCTACAAATCATGTATCGAAACAGAAGACCGAGATTAATAAAAAGTTCCAAACATTTTCGCTTCCTCATCTATGGTAAACACGGCATAACGACAAATACAGCGACCAAAATTTACAAAACATTAAGTACGCCACTGTTGGACTACGGCCATATCATTCTATCACAGGCTCCCAACCAAACAAGACAAATTATTGCAACCGCGGAACGCATAGCACCAAAATGCGTCATCCCGACAATCATTTGAATAATTCCTCTAACCAACTACTGTACGACACTACCAAAATGCGGCCCATCCTAGACAGATACACAGATCTTGCAATACAATTTCTCAATAATAGGTCAAACTGGACAATTATAAAAGACTTATGCCTGACTCGTAATACAAGACAATCGAACAGAAAACACCCACCTAAAACACTTTACGAAGCACTAATGGACTATTATAGACCAAGCAAGTGAACAACCTTTTGACTTTTTTTTGAATTTTTTTTGTATGTACCTTATTATCTATTACATTATATTAATCCTGGCAGAAAGACCCCTGGTCATTAGCCAGTTGTACTTTGTATAATAAAGATTGTTATTATTTGAAATTATTATTTTCGACTTCTTAGTTCGCAATACAATCGTAAGTCGAGTAAGGCCGAGGCCGCACTACGGTTTTTTCCCGCGAGCTATAACCGCGATACCGATCGAGAAGCGCATAGTACGCTATTAAAATCAGTTGCCAGAAAAAGTGAGGCCGCTTGTATTAACTTACTTGACTCATAAAATCACGCAATTAAAAACCGCGGCGGTTTAGCTGTAGTGCGGCCTAGGCCTAACTAATAAAAATATGAAATATCGATTGAATTCGGTTTAATAAATAAACGCCAGAGGCTAAGATTATTATAAATAGCGACATACCTTATGCTGTTATTATTAAATATAACCTTCTTATTATTACTTTAGTATTTTGTTTAATTGCAATATTTTAAACTTTATATATTTTTCCTTTTTAGTGATTTTTTTTGCAGCTGTTGTAAACATATGTACGGATGTAAATTTTTATAATCTTCACAAATGACAAAATATTATGACTTCCGGCAACAAGCCGTGTTTTCGTTTTAGTGCCATTTTATGTTTCGCAGAAATGATACAAATATTCTAATTTTATTTACTAAATCCCAAACATACCTCCACAAAAACGCCACATAATTGTTACATAAAATATCATTTTCACATACTTGAAACATTTTAAATTTCAAAGAATCATTTCGTTTAAAACAGAAGTTATTCTCATTATATCTGTCTTTTTAGCTTAATAAATAATTTAAACTTAATAAAGACGGAACACAGCATATTAAGTATATGATTATCTATAATGTATTATGGTTTTACCAATAGTAATAAATAATTGAAAGTGCGTTAAGCACAAAATTGCCTTATTATTTCAACAACAATATATAATTCCATAAATAATAAAGGATGTAATAAAAAATAAATTTATAACAGCAATTTATACGATGGCGTGTGCAGTTCATATATTATTCAATGAAACTTTACCTGAATTTAACTGGTGCTCTTTCCGGCATTGACGATCTGAACTGTCATGCCGGCAAAGTTCTCTTTTAATAAAAGATTTTGAAAACTCTTATAAAATGTTCAAGGGATTTGTATGTGGAAACAGCTGTGGCGGTCGAAAGGTCTTCCAAGGAAGAAAATTCAAATGTGAAAGAGTAGTTGCATTTGAATTCGACATGTGCGTTATCAGATTACAAGGGTTAGTCTTAATAGTTAGTGTTTGTAATAGATTATAAATTTTATGGTTTATTCATGAGCTTACATGGAAAGACAAACAGCTGAATTTAACATATTTTAAATTAAAGTCTAATCTGCTGCTTTTCACATTAAATCTGGAACATATTGCAGCCGCAGGTTCATTTATTTCAGACTAACAATACGATAACGATAAAAGTTAAAAGGCTTCTAATTTAGTTTAATATTAGGTAGTAGTCTAGTCAAATTATTTGTCTACTAGATATATTTTCTGTTTGTCTGTCTAAAACTGTAGAATTCTACTTTCTCTTAAACTAGAATTCTTCTTCTTCTTGTTACCGTTTAGGGCTTTGGCATTCTTCTCAATGAGGATTTTCGAGGAATAATATTCAGAAAATCTAAATTGATCCTTGCGTTCGCGAGCGACATGGATGTAGTAGCCAGAAACACTCAGGCAATAAAGGAAGCATACACACCTCTAGACGAAACTGCGAGGAAAATCGGGCTAAAAGTTAATATGAACAAGTCCAAATATATGGGGGTGGCTAGGAGCGGAGCCAAATCGGACTAAAGTAAATACTAAAGTATTTGTATAACAATGGGATAAATTACTATATGAATTTTCAATATTACTAGAAAAAAATTAATAAATTACTACGTTCTAATTCACTCATGACTTATAAAATAAATAAATTTAATTATAAGTACAATTTGGTTTCCTGCAGTTTCGTGCCACGAGAGTTCATGTGGGTATTTGCAAATTATATTTATTTATTTTGTGAAATTTTGGAGAGCAAAAACGTTCAAAATAAAGTCCTTACTTTATTAGACGTTATTTTAATTTTGGTTCTTGTTGTTCTTGAATCGTCACAAAGAAGAGAGTTCGTGAAATTGTCGTGAGGCGGATTTAAAAATTCTTGGCCGAGATTAACAAAACAGCTATTAATCCTAGAACTAATGCGACAACGATATATTTTTTCCGACTTGCACGAAATTTATCGACGCTTGTACTTATGCCAAGCAAAATAAAAGAGAAAGCTCCAAATCGCAAAAAACAAAAACCAAGAAATATCGCCCAAAAAATAAGCAACAAAACAACGGTTTACATCTAACTTATATTTTTACGACCTTACTCTATCTAACTATTTATTATTATAACTATATTTTATAATTTGTATTTACTATATATTATTATTAGTCTTTGGGTACTTACGTATTAACGCCATCACCGCTACATTTTTACGCCAATCTACAGCTAAAATTTTTATGATAAATCGTAAAATATAACAATTTATTTAAAATTAAAACATTTTTAAAACTTAAAATACTTTATATTTTAACCCCGGTTAGAATAGGTTGCCTGCCGCGAAGCAGATACATTAAGTCAACATACGAACATACGACAACTCTCGATCCAATATACAGCGGTGGTGGCGTTAATACGTAAGTACCGTATTTAGTATTAACTATATATGTAATAATATTAGTTTAACAAAAAAATAATGATAAATCTCTTCTTTGTGACGATCCAAGAACAACAAGAACCAAAATTAAAATAACGTCTAAAAAAAGTTTTATTTTGTTAAAATGCATAATTAATTATTATTATTGTTTTGTTTATAATTTATAATAATATGTAATAAAAATAAACAGAACATTTAGACTTAGGCAGTTTAAATATTTAGATTAACGATGGTTTAATCTCCAAATATAAATACAAATGTGTTTCTGTGATCCTTCCCACATCGTTTCCATTTATTAGTAATTAATTTATATTAGTTCGTGTTTCATTAATTTGGATAAAATATTTAAGATTTTTGGTTGCAGATGAAAGTTTTTTTCACGTCGTTTTTTATTAATTGCTTTAATTAAATTTGGAGAGTAAATATGGTATGAGTGGAAACGGCAATGAAATTAGTGAAATTTGTAATTGGGCGCATTCTTTAGATTCAGTGTGTTCTAATTTTTTTAGAATCAGAATTTGTTTTTTCTTTCAACGATTTACTCGACTAACTTTTTACTTTGGACAACGATTTACTTTGGACTAAATCTAGTAAAGCAGATTTTTTTTCAAATAAATGGCGAGAAATTTAATACTAATTATATAAACGTTCTAAGCAAATTAATTGGATTTCAAGTTCTAACTAATTTTAAGTTGCGTGGAAACTCGTACTTATAAACTAAAGTTTATCAAGAAAACTCATGTTTCAAAATAAAATGTTGAAAACTTGATAAATGTGACATGTCTTTATAGTCCCTTTGAAAATATTTTAGTAATCTTTTCACCTGTCTGTTGAAAGAATCGCTTCACCTGTCTGTAAGCTTTACAGTGCCTAAGATTCTTTCACACATTTTTGTAGACATATTACCAGAACAAAAACAATTCAAATTTCATTTTTTTTATATTTACAGGTAGTTCATATATACATGACTTTGAGAGTCTTGGCTCTTCTGTTTGATGATGTTTGTCTAAACCTCGTCTGTCTTGTCTGTCTAGCCTTGTCTGTATAGTCTTGTCTGTATAGTCTTGTGTGTATAGTATTGTCTGTGAAGTCTTGTTTGTCTAGTCTTGTCTGTCTGGACTTGTGTGTCCAGTCTTGTCTGTCTAGTCTTGTCTGTCTAGTATTGCCTGTCAAAGCTTGTCTGTCTAATCTTGTCTGTCGAGACTTGTCTGTCTAGTCTTGTCTTTCTAGTCTTGTGTATCTAGTCTTGTCTGTCTAATATTGTCTGTCAAGTCTTGTCTGTCTAGACTTGTCTGTCTAGGCTTATGTTTAGTCTTGTCTGTGTAGTCTTGTCTGTCTAGTCTTGTATGTCTAGTCTTGTATGTCTAGTCTTGTCTGTCTATGTTTTTCTTTTTAGTCTTGCCGGTCGAGCCTTTTTTGTCTAGTCTTGTATGTATAGTCTTGCCTTTCTAATATTGCCGGTCGGGTATTGTTTGTTTAGTCAGGTCTGTCTAGTTTTGTCGGTCTAGTCTTGCTTGTCTAGTCTTGTCTGTCTAGTCTTGTGTGTCCAGCCTTGTCTGTCTAGTCTTGTTTGTCTAGTCTTGTCTGTCTAGCCTTGTCTGTCTAGTCTTGTCTCTCTAGCCTTGTTTATCTAGTCTTGTATATCTAGTCGGTATGATAACGATTCGGCTAACATTGGGGGCTGTTCCACATTCAGCATAGTCTCAAAAGACTGCACAGGAATCGATGGCATTTCTATTAAAATTTAAAAACACAAATTTTAAACTTTGGCTATTCCACTAACGCAGCTTTTCAATAAGGCCATTGAGAAGGAGTAGATATATCTATCAGCGTTAAAAGTGGCCAACTCTGCCTGCAGTGGTTGCTGGGTGGACTGAGTAGCCCAGTGATTGCTGTTGCCGGTCCCAAGCCCGGATAAAAGAGGAGGGTTGGGCGTGGGGCCAACAACCCCACCCCGTAAAAAAAACCACCGTTATGAAAAATCAAGGAAATAAAGCCGGACGGAACTCAAGACGACGAAATAGCAAACGGAACAAGGACAATGATCTACGAATAGACACGTGGAACGTGTTAACCCTATACAGACCAGGAGCGCTAAAAACCCTCCTCGATATCCTAGACACACACAGGGCAGACATTACAGCCATCCAAGAGATGAGATGGACAGGGAACCGCATAATCCAGAAAAGAAAACACGATATATACTATAGCTGCCACAAAAATGAACATAAGTTTGGGACAGGGTTTATTGTTAGCAAAAGGGTAAAACATCTAATAATAGGATTTACACCAGTAAGCATGAGAATATGCTGTATACGTGTTAGGGCAAAGTTCTTCAATATAAGCATTATAACGACGCATGCGCCAACAGAAGAGAAAGCAGAAGACGAAAAAGCCAATTCTACGACGAATTAGAAAAAACCTATAATAAATGCCCAAATAATGACATCAAGATAATAATAGGAGACATGAACGCAAAGATAGGTAAAGAGCCCGCCCTATACCCTCAAATTGGAAATTATAGCCTGCACAATGAAACTAGTGAAAATGGGCTAAGACTAGTCAACTTCGCAGCCTCCAAAAACATGGTAATAGGCAGTACCAAGTTCGAACATAAAGACATACATAAGGCAACATGGAAGCACCCAGATGGCAATACGTTTAATCAGATCGACCACCCACTCATTGATGTGTGGGAGGAGCAACATATAGAGGAGCAAATATTGATTCTGATCACTATCTAGTAGAAACTAAAATCAGGGCAAGAATATCGGACGCACAAAAAGTACGAGGTGAGCGACAGAAAAAGTATAATACGGAAAAGCTGAGGATACTGGAAGAAACAACTAAATTCAGAGAGAGCATCAATAAACGAATTCAAGAGGAACAACCCACAGCAGAGACCGAAGTTAACCAACTGTGGGAAGTATGTAAAAGGATAATAAACGCGTCGGCAGAGGATGTGATAGGAGAAGAGCAAACACGCACAAGGAATAACTGGTTTGATAAAGAATGCCAGGAGGCCACAAAAAAGAAGAATGAAGTATATCTAAAAATGCAAAGCAAGTACAGAACAAGAGCGACGATAGAAGAATATAGAGAAAGCCGTAGAGAAGAGAAAAAGATACATAAACAAAAAAAGAAAAAACACGAAAACGAGCAGAGTAAGGAACTGGAAAAACTACGGAACCAAAATGAGAGCAGAAAGTTGAGAAATGAGAGCAAAATGAGAGCAGAAAGCAGTACTGTAGGAAAATAAATAACACCAGGAAAGAGTTCAAACCAAGAATATCAATATGCAAAGCCAAATTGGACAAATCATAAATGAGAAGGACAAGATATTGGACAGATGGGCAGAATACTTCAACGAACATCTTAACGGAGTTGAGGAAAATAACCCAGAAGATGAAGAAAACAACAATAATTCTATAACAGATAAGAACCAACCACCTCCCACATTGGAAGAAGTTAAAAAAGCAATAATGAAAATGAACAATAATAAAGCGCCTGGGTCTGACAATATACCAAGCGAACTCATCAAGCATGGCGGACAAGAACTAACACAGGTCATACACAAACTAATAACAAACATATGGAAGCTGGAAATAATACCGGAAGAATGGAACATAGGCCTGATATGCCCTCTGCATAAAAAAGGTGACCAACTAAATTGCACAAATTACAGAGGTATAACACTCTTAAATACAGGCTACAAAATCTTATCAAACATTATCCTGAGCAGAATAGTAAGTTATGTCGAACAGATAATTGGAAACTACCAATGTGAATTCCGTAGTGGAAGATCGACAACCGATCAAATCTTCATACTTAGACAAATCTTAGAAAAGACAACTGAATTTATGGTGGATACATACCACACATTCGTGGATATCAAAGCTGCATACGACAGCATAAATAGAAAGGCGCTATATGACGCGATGCAAGAACTTGAAATACCACCCAAGCTTATAAATCTCACGAGACTTACAATGAAACAAGTGATATGTGCAGTCAAGATACAAAACAAAACATCCAGGCAATTTAAAACACGAAAAGGAGTGAGACAAGGGGATGCTCTTGCTACTGTTTAATGTAGTACTCGACAAAGCAATAAGAGATTCAAATGTTGAAACGTCTGGATCAATTTTCACAAAATCAGTTCAAATACTGGCATACGCGGAAAACATCAATATAATAAGTAGAACAAAACGGAATAACATAGAGGCCTTTAACAACCTAGAAAGAGGAGCTCGAAAAATGGGTCTAGAAATAAATGAACAAAAAACAAAAGCAATGGTCGTAACGCGTATTAGAGGCGGGAGAAATAGAATATGTCAAAACATAACAGTAGGCGACTATAATATAGAAACAGTACGGGAGTTCATATACCTAGGTTCCCAAATAAATAATGAAAGAAAAAACGAAGAAGAAATAAAGCGAAGAATAATCACAGCTAATAGATGTTACTATGGAGTCGAAAAACAACTGAGGTCGCCGAACCTGACAAGAAAATCAAAATGTATAATATACAAGACATTAATAAGGCCAGTATTAACATACGCTTCAGAAACGTGGACCCCAAGCAAAGCAGACGAGAACCTCCTGGGAGTCTTTGAAAGGAAAATATTTAGAAAAATATTTGGCCCCGTCCAAGAAAACCAGGCATGGAGGAGCAGATACAACCACGAGCTGTACCAAATATATGAAGATGTCGACATAGTAAAAATAATAAAACTAGGAAGACTAAGATGGGCAGGACATGTAATGAGGATGAATGACGAAAGACCCACAAAACGAGCACTTAGATCAGAACCTGATGGAAATAGAGGAAGAGGTAGACCAAAATTTCGATGGATAGACGGGGTAGAAAAAGACCTGAGAAGCATAGGGGTAACTAACTGGAAGAATAAAGCCCAAGACAGAGACGGATGGCGGAAGATCCTTGAGGAAGCCAGGACCCACCCGGGGTTGTAGTGTCAACGATGATGATGATGTTAAAAGTGGCCAATAGAAGTGCCACTACATAAAAAATCTGACCCTCTGATCTGGAACACCTATAGACATATATCTTTAGTATCTATTTTCTCTAAAATATTTGAGAGATTGATATATAATAGAATGATGGCATATCTCCATAAAAATGACTTATTATCTGAATGCCAACATGGTTTTAGTTCAAAAAGATCGGTGGAAACTGCTTCCGCCAGCTTTGCGAAATATGCATCAGAGAAACTGGATAAAGGAGAGCACGTCATGGTACTGTTTTTTTATTTGTCTTCTAGGATCCTTTTTGAGCGACCGACATTTAATTGTCGAAATTAACAACAACACTTTCTAATAAAATGAAGGTAACAATAGGTGTACCACATGGATCTGTTCTTGGCCCTTTTCTGTTCCTTTTATTTATAAATGATCTTCCAGGACACATAGAAGCTAAAACCATCTTGTTCGCAGACGACACCACAATTGTGGTATGTATTTGCACATATTACATTTGGAAGAATTACATGCAAAGGTAGTGGAAACAATCGTATAATTTAATAATTGCTGTACAAAAAACAAACTAATCTTGAATAGCGAAAAAAACTCTGTTTATACATGGGCAAAAGAGGAACTTTACCGACCCATTTTCAGATTGTTGTAGACAACCAACCCTATAAATTATCCAACACTTGAAGATTTCTTGGGGTACTGGAAGATGCGAAAGTTACGTGGTCGAACCACTCAGAGTTAGTATGCCAAAAATTAGCAAGAGCATATTTTGCAATATCTCAAATGAAAAAGGCTATGCGTACACATACCTTGTTAAGCCTGTACTATGTTATTGTCTAATTACATCTGTCTTTTAATATTTTATTATGGGATAATTCAAGACATAGTCACAAATGTTTCGTTATGCAGAAAATAATTTTAAGACATATCTTTAACTTAAAGGGTCGACAGAGCTGCAGAAACTGCTTTAGGAATAACAAATTATTAACCATACCTTCTATTTTCATTTATAAATTATCCGTGTTATATAAAAAATACTCATAACTACACTCAGGGCCCGCGTGAAGGGTGGGCGAACTGTGCGACGGCACAGGGCCCCGCGCTCGTAGGGGCCCCGCGCATTCAGAGAGTTGAGTTGATATTTTGTCTGTAGGTCTGGGATCGGCATCTATTGGCGCGCGCAGCCGCCTGCGCCGCGTCTGCTGCGACGGACACAACTTGACGAGCACAACTTCGCGACGGAAAGGACTTTCATTCCGGTATTCCTTGAAGTTTTCCACAGAAACGGACAAGAATTTAACAGGAAAATGCTCTTCATTCCGAGATAACCCTTCAAGTTTTCCACAGAAGCAGACATGGATTAACCGGAAGAATCCGAAGAACTAGATCAAAACAGGAATTTGATTAGCGAGAGCATCAAGACAAGCGCAACTTGGCGACGGAAACGATTTTGATTTCGGTAATCCTCGAATTTTTCCAGAAAAACTGACAAGGTTTTAAAAGGAAAATCCTCTTCATTCCGAGATAATCCTTCAGGTTATCCACAGAAGCAGACACGGACTTAGCGGAAGAATCCGAGGAACTAGATCAAAAGAGGATTTAGATTAGCGAGAGGATCAATATTAGCGCATCCTCGCGAGGGAAAGGATTTTCATTTCGGTAATCCTCGAAATTTTCCACAGAAACGGACGAAAATTTGAAGAAACAGGAAAATGCTGTTCATTCCGATATAACCCCAGAATATCTAGCCGTGAAATACATCATTCATATGAGAGAAGGCTCCGTTTCATTATATTGTGCAGGGCCCCGCTTCACTATTTTGCACAGGGCCCCGCAAAACATAGCGCCGGCCCTGACTACACTATATCCTCTAACATGCATACATATAACACAAGGAATGCTAAAATATTACAAATTAAAAAGCATCAAACTACATTATATGCAAATTCGTTTTTCTGCATTAGTATTAAATTATTTAATAATATATCGTCAGATATAATCACTCAATCATACAATAAGTTTAAAAAATCAATAAATGAAAAATTAATAGCTGGTGCATTTTATGGAATTGATTAATAACTGGAACAACGAATTGGTTAAACGAAGTGGTTTACAATCTTTCTGTACCTGCGCTTTTTTATAAAAAAATATTGCGCCCCCCTTAATTTTTGTAACAATATAATTTTATAAATCATATTAAACAATAATAAATAGTTTATCTTAATTGTTTATCTAATTTTTTTGGTGGGCGTTAAAATAATTTATGTGTTAATTACCATATTATGTATAAATATAATACAAAATTTGAATTATTTTTTAAAAACAAATCTTAAAAAAATACAAAGACATATTGTCATAATAACAATACATGATTGTCATAATTAGTGTGTAATAAAATTTATAATCATCATTAAAATTTAATCTGAGGGTAGGTTTTGTTTTCGTTTTTTGGAAGATATCGCTATTCTCAGTATCTTTTCAATCACTAATCGAGATCGATATTTTGGCTTTAAAACAGCCACAGCAGAAAAAAACAGATTCGCATAAGTAAGATGCTATAAATGGCTAATACCTACGATTTCTTGTCAAAGTAGGAATATCTTTTTGTGCTTATCATATCCATTGCATTTTCCTATTGATTCGTATTTTGACATGTCAAGATATTTAAATTATACCGAGAATTGCTTCCATAGACTGGTCAAATGATTATTAATAATAACTTTAATTTCATCTATTTTATCTGCAAGGCAAGTGATTCTAAAATTGGGAAACATGCCGAAGTTATTGTTTTTCAAATTTAGTAAGCAGAGTTCCAATTTTGTCATAACTGTAGTAATCTTCTCTTTGTGTGCCAGAACATGTATTTGAGGTCCTTGCAATGATTTTTGAATGAGAACAAAAAATATTCACTAAATACTCAAGTTTTGGAAAGAATTTTGTGTCATTATGTAAGTTGCTTCATTTCTTATACTATCAGTAAAAAATATGGCGATCTCTTCTTTTAGTTCACACCCTAGGAAGTACTTTAGAACAACGTGCCTCACAATAATATAGAAGTCTATATTCTGCCTCCATGTTATAACACTATTTTCTGAAGAGCCTTCCTCTTAATGCTATTGTTAATAATATTTATAACTTTTATAATAACTTAAAATATTGTTTTTTCAATACATATCTCCCACAAAATATTCTTTTTTTAAAAAAAGATCAATATATTGAAAACATCACTTGCTGTACTATTGCGTTTAATAGGTTTATAGACTAACATAATTATCTTCTCTAACATCAGTTTCTACAACATATGTTACATTTTATAATCAATTGGGCATATTTAAATACATTCTTCATCGACTTCCTACATCGACGTAAGTAGATGGTTTTATTATTTTATTTAATTGATCGCAAAGATCTTTAGGTATATCGTAAATTCTTGCTACCAGCATTTTATCTGCATTCTAAGTTGAACAGCATAATCAATCCGCCGAGCATCATAACTACTATGTCAACAGCCCTTGGTAACACGAAAGTTCCTTTTATTGAATGTGGTTTTTTGCATTAAGCAATTATATAAGAAACCTTATATGTTGATGTTACAGACATGTTGTTTAAAAATGTTGTTGTTAATTTAAAACCTCTAATTTTCTTTGGAAAAATTTTCTTGTCTTGTACATTTTCAAGGCGACGTTTTAACTTATTGGGTTTCATGCTATCTGCGGCCAAAATATTCATACACAGCAAACATATTGAAGGTTCTTGACCATTAATAAACTTACATGGAAATCCCAATGATACGTACATTGGATCATATTTTCTTTATTTAGATTTTTTGTGGGGGTCGTTTGGCTGCAAAGCCTTTTTGCTCTGTGACCAACTTGATCTATTGTGCTTGACCCTACTAAAATTACTCTCCCAGGAATTCAACTTCTTGAACGAAGTGTAAGATATTCCTGAGAGGCCTGCTACTCAGCTCCAAGGTGGTCAAACTTGCGACCTCGAAGTGGGCAAGCCTTATGTGTGCTAGCGCTACACATGTGCACATTATGTGTTCAGCGGTTTCTTCATCTGATTCACATAATCTACAGGCAACTTCCTCTGCCTTTCCCATTTAGTGTAGGAGATATCTCACCGGACAATATCCCGTGAGCATGCCTACCAAAGTTCTGATTTCTCTTCTAGAGAAGCTTAGCATCTGCTGCGTTATTGCGGCAGAATAAATTATGAGCATTTTAGCTTGCCTCTGCCCTGGCGTGTTCTTCCAGTGGGTTTGGTTTTGCTCTTATTCCCATTTCTTAGCCCCCTGCCTTAAGTGGGCCTTTGTAAGCCCACAAGTTGGCTCCGGGCCCAAGAAGGCTCGGCCCCGCTTTTGGCGAGTGCGTCGGCCATTTCATTCCCATATATGCCCTGGTGACCCGGTGACAATATTAGCGTGAGTGTGTTACCTTTCACCAGTTGCTTTAGGGTTTGTTTACAGTTCTAGGTTAACTTGGAATTAAAGTTGTGGGCTTTTAAATTACTTAGAGCTACCTGGCTGTCCGTTAGGATGTAGATTTGCACTCCTTTAAGACGTTTCTTTAGGCAGATTTGTGCGCATCTTTCAATGGCTATAATTTCAGCCTGTAGTACCGTGGTAGCTTGGCCCAATGCGTGGACTCACTGTGACTCCGGCTGTATATGCCAATTCCTGTACCCCTAGCAGTTTTTGATGCGTCAGTGTACCACATGGACGCTTTGTCTTTCAGGTTTTCGATTCCTTGAACACTGCTTTGGCGGTCTGACCACCTTGATTGATGACCACTTCAACGGCTGTGTCAAAGTCGTATTCTGTAGACATTGCGTCCCAAGGAAGCTTAAGAAATTTCTCTCCGATTAGTTCCCTTATTTTCATGTGTCTCTGAATAGGCGATTTACCTTAGTCTCAGAGCACTGAGAAAAAAACTTTCTTTTTCTACCTGTTTGTGCAGTGGGAGTAGGTCCAACAGAACTTCCATTGCTGTGGTTGGAGTAGATTGCATCCTGTTATACCCAAGCAGGCAAGCCGTTGAAGCTTTTGTAGCATGTTTTGGATCTTTATTTCCTTTGTTTTGTATTACCATAAGAGTCAACCATAGGTGATAATTGGTCTTACTACTGCTGTGTAAGACCATAGGAACATTTTGGGTTTTAGTCCCCGTGTTTTCCCAAGAGGCTTACGGCAGATCCAAAAGGCCGCTGTGGCTTTTGAGAGCGTTTTGTTCAGATGCGACTTCCAAATGAGTTTCTTATTCAAGGCTACCCCTAGATATTTCACCTCCTCGGAGAACTCTAACATCTGACCATCAATGCTCTGAGCTTTTAAGTTCAGCAGTTTCTGGTAAAAGGGACCATTACTGTTTTGCTCGGGTTGACAATAAGGTCCTCCTTCTTGCTTATACCCGTTCTTTGTTAGCACATATAGGAGATCATCAACGACCAGGCACCACAGCAGAGGCGATAACACCCTCCCTTGTGGGCAGCCTCTTCCTGTGGTTACCGTCCTCGTTGATTCCCCCAGTGCGGCGGTAATTTTATAATTGATCAGCATGTCTTGAATCCACTCAATGATCAGTCTTCAATGCCTTTGTTGGTGGCTGCATTCTTTATTGATAAACGGGTTGTGCTGTCAAAAGCTCCCTCTATATCTATGAAGATACCTACTGCAATTTCTTTGCAGTCCAGTGCTGCTTCCAATGTATTCGTTATCTCGTGTAGAGCGTCCACTGTGAATTTGCCTGGCTGATAAGCGTATTGATGCTTATGGAGAGGATTTCTTTTAAGAGGTCCGCACCGTATGTGATTGTCCACAATTTTTTTCCATTGTTTTCAGGTGGAAGTGAGGCTAATTGGTCGGTAGGACTTTGCCTGACTTTGTCGGTAGGTCTTGAGGCCTGCGCCCTGCCTTAGGGATGAATATCACCCTGGCCTCTTTCCATTTCAGCGGTATGTACGCCAGTCGAAAGCTGGCCTTAAATATCTCAGCAATGGAGGGGGCTATGGTTTCGATCCCTTTCTGCAGCATTGCCGGGAAAATGCCATCAGGTCCGGCAGCCTTAAATGGCTTAAAACTGTTCACAGCCCATGCAACTTTTTGAACAATAAACATGGTTGTTGCAATGTTTTTGCAGATTTTCGTTGGGCGCTTCATCCGCGTTATCCCTTCACCAGTTATGGTTGATTTAGAGCCAGGGAAGTGCGTCTGCAGTAGAACGCTTAGACTTTCCTCTAAATCTTTGGTATACTTATATATAGTATACTTATATATTTAGAATTACTATTTTGCGTAGTTGCATTCCCGCTATTTTCATTACTTTTCTTTGTACGATAAGTTTTTGGTGAACGCGATAGTTTCACAAATTATATTTTGGTAACAGCTTCGCGCCTCCCGTGCAAGGGTTTCGCGAAAAAGGTTAAAGGATACCATTGAACAAATGAAAATTCCCTGCAATTTATTATGTTGAGATTTAAAATTTTGAATGTATTCAAATGTATTGAATTCATTTGTATTTATTTATTTAATTATATATTTCTTGTGTATTTAGATTTTTTTTAACTTTTGTCTCTTCTTTTTACTTTTCGCAATTTATTTTACAATTTTCTTTTTTCTTTTACAGACAATTACGTCTGCAAATTATATTGTATATTATTATTTTATATAATTTATATATATAAATATATATATATATATATATATATATATATATATATATATATTATATATATAACTGTAAGCGGCAAAGTGAATAAAGTTTATTATTATTATTAGTCTTGTCTGTCTAGTATTTTTGTTTAGCCTGTCTAATGACGTAGAAGCTGAAAACAGAGGCCAAGACAGAGAAAAAATAATGAATAAATGGCAGACAAAATGGGATAACCAGACGCAAAAAATCAGTTGTACTAAGCGACTTATACCTACGATTAAAACGTGGACAGAGCGGAAACACGGATAAATTACATACTACACAACACAGGCTATATTAGGACATGAATATTTAAAAAAATAGTTATGTAAATTTAAAATAATAGACTCATTGAAATGCAGCATCTGCGACGACGAATACGATGCTGAGCACACGCTTTTCAAGTGCCACAAATGGACTAGAAACAGACTGGACCTCATGAGAAAAGTCGGAAGAACGATATCGCCGGAATACATCATTGGGTCGATGCTAGAAACCCCTGACAACTAGAAGGCAAAGGAAGGTAAAGAAAAAGACGAAAGAGGTAATAAGAATAAATAAATGCCTTATTCAAGACAAGGCAATAGCATGGAGGAGAATTGAGGAGTTGGTTTTAGGAGTTGGTGGATAGTCTCGTCACGATTTTCAAGGCGAGTAGTCCCACACTCCCCAGAGCAACTTGGAGCACTGGGTGTTGTACTTAAATGTATTTAGTCCTCCTCCCGAAAAAAAGTGTTGTATGTCTAGTCTTGTCTAGTATAAATCTTACATAACCTAATTTGATCAATCCAATCTCCAAACCATTGCCTAAATTTGCAAACAATTTCTTAATTAAAAATTGTTGAATTAACCAATAATAACTTAATGGCTACAAAACTAATATTTAACAGTTTAATTCGAATTTACAATATATCACCCTATTATTAATTACCTATATCTCAAATTCAAGTAAATTAAACTTATAAAGCTAATAATAAACAATTTAAAAACATTATTACTCTGCGATCGCGTACGTTTTCCAAAATTCTATCCACAATAAATTTAATGAATTGTTAATGAGCTAGCAATAGTTATATAGTAATATAACTAAATAAAAAATATTTTATTGGTAAAAAATAGTTACATAGTAATAATAGCTATTAACCTATTTGGAGAAATGTTAGATATTCTCAACTATAAATACAGTTTTGATGGTTCTATCGATTCCTAATTTGGGTGGCAAACGTGCTTGGCATAAACCCGTTTGTTGAATCAATAAAACCAAATCGTAACCTAGTAGTGGCCTGGAAATAAAGTAAATGTAACTGGAATACTTTTTGTTTCCTTTAATTTGAAATTGTTCCGTTCAGGTTGGGTGGAATATTTTCTTTTTTCTGTAATGGGATTAGTGTTAGAGGAATTTTATTGTAATTGCCTTTTAATGGGCTTTAAGGGGATTAAGGAAAATAATTCTTGAGGTTACTCAGCGTTTAGATTAAAAAGGCTTTTGTTTAGGAGAAAGTTCTCCAGTGAATATAAGTCTGTTTGAGACGGCTTAATCTTTCAGGATTATAAAGAAACTTATTGTATTATTGCCAGGTTTCTGGATTGATGTGGAAACTCTGTCGAAGAGTTAACTATTTGTTTATCGAAATTATTAAAAAGAAAAAAAAAATGTTATATTGACAAATTTTTCAATTTGCACCCACACCCACTGGTTGATTTGGTATATTAACACGGTTAATATTAAACCCATCTTTCATAAGTTAAAGTTGTACCAAACATATAATACTGACACAAAACATATAATACTGTAGTGGCTTAAAAGATATCATCTGATTTTTTTCGAAAACTTTTTAGGGAAGAGACAAAATAATTAAAAATTTTCTGAAATGACTTCACTTGTTTTCAATTTTGCTTTCAACAGACCTAATCATACATCCACTGGTTGATCTGATACATTAACACGGTTAATACTAAATCGATCTTTCATAAGTTAGACTTATACCAAACATATAATACTGTTGTGGCTCATAAGTTATCATCCGATTTGTTTCGCAAACTTATTAGTGAAGACGGAGAGCTTTTATGAAATATTGATTAAAACTTGCCGATTTTATGTCATCAAGTTTTAAATCTTAAATTCTACAATTATAAGAAAAAATAATATTAAAATCTTGCAAAACATGATTTAACTTCTTTAAAAAAAACATAAAGAGATTCATTTAATAGAGTTTAAAATATTTAAAAAGTAAGTTATTTGTGAAACCAACATTTTTCTTAATACTCCCGAAACATTTCCTGTCCCCACAATTCACTTGGATATCTTCGTTATCTGCTAAATCGATTCTCAGACTCAATTTTTCTTTCCTTCCTTCGTTCTCGATGTTAATTGTAAAATTAGCAAACCGCTCACGAAATTCCATGCAACATCCTGTGCGATAATAAATAATGTTTCCCTCACAAAAATATTTCTTCTATATTTATCTCGATATCTTGCAAACGAATATCTTTCAGTCGCCAAACCGACCCCACACAAAATATTCTCCACAGGTGACATCCCTTCAATACACCTTTGTCATTGTCACATATTTTCAATTCATGATAAAATCAGCTAGAGGATGACAAAAACGAAAATATTGGACGATGTTGAAAACGATAAATGTTGAGTAAGGGAGGACTATTTTGAAAAGAATTATTATTTACGGTTATTTAAAATCTATTGTCTCAAAAACGTATAACATTGTTATTATAATACTCACTATTATACTACAGTAATTATTTCTATTCAAAATATATTTTTGATGAAATATATTTCTATTTCTCTTTGAAATATCAAAATATTTTTGGAACACCATGAAACTTTTTTGCAAATTTATTATTGTTGCCGTATTGTGCGTATTGTGCCGTAATAGCTTATATTTTGGGTCATTTCACATTTTGTAAGCGATCAATTTATTGTTTTTTCTCTAGTAGCATCGGACCTCTGTAAATTTATTATATGTTTAATATTACTTTTTGTGTGATTTGATTTAAATAATAAAATGTAGATTAATTAAAGTAAGGTGATTCATGTAAATTTAAAAATATTAAAAGAATAAATGAAGAAGTAAACAAGGCAAGAATGTTAACTGCCTTAATTCGAGTTGTTAAAATATTTTAATGTAATACTTTATAGCGGCTGCGTGCATCGTCCATTATAATTGAAGATGGGAAATAAAGAAAATAATAAAGCGACACTTCGAGTTTGGAATCAGATAAGAGGGAAGTGTCGGGTTATGAAATATTAAGGTGCTGCACAGACGTGGGACTACTTCACTATTTGTGCTGTCATGTTACTGAGGATTGACGAATTAACCAACGAGTTTTATCTACTTGAGACCATCTCTTATTTATACAGTTGCCTCTATTAGACGCTGCGCTTGTTTATTTTAAATTATTATTCGATCGTTTCATTTCTTTCTTTATATATTTATACATCAGATGCCACGGACCCGTTCTCAAACACAAAACGGTTTCCGAAAACAAATAATAACGTTATTATTTTCTTTTTGTACAATTTCCATTTCTTTTTATTATTATTATTGTAATTTCAGATGGGACAAAACATAATATTTGTAATTTTAAGATAATATACTTAAAATATATTCACAGGTGCATTTATTGTCAGGTAACCGCACAAAAATTTGTTTTCTTCAAAAAAAATTCTGGCATGTTACCTAAAAATTACATATTTAACCCTTTCACTGCCGTGTCAATTATAAGGAATAACACACAGCGCCAATATTTATGAAAATGCCGGTAGTTGTGCAACCCCTTTCACATAGATAAGTCACCTATTGATCAAGTCACTGAAAAAATAAGGGGGCAAAAAATATGATTTCTTGGAATTTAAAAAATATATTTATAAACTGTTTAACGACTCGAAATCTTACTCAACTGATTTGCAAAAGATTAAAATATTTTCTAAAAATAATTTCACCCATCTGCTCTCTCCGCGGGCGGCTGGGCGAATTTTTAAGCTATTTTCACCCACAACTCGGTCAGTTTTCGTTGCACGGACGTGAATCCACACGTCACCTCATTTTTCGATAATTTTGCTAAAAATTTTTGGGAAGTGCGGACGGAGAACACTTTTTCTTTTTAACAAAATTCGTCATTTTTGGTCGCCTAAACTACGCGATCCGGAAGTCTCATAGCAAATCGCCATATGTGGGTTCGTTCGTCTATTCTTTGGCTTCAAGAATTTGATTTGAATAGTTGGTGCTATTTCAGAGCGAGGGGGTCGCCGGAGGCGGTGTTTTAGTCGGAGGACCCAGATTCGCAGGAAAATGTGAATAACGTCGTCCACAAAAGTTGCGCTACGAAGAGAGTGGTGTAGGAGGACGCGTCTCGAAATTTTCTACCGGAATCCTTGCGTGAATTTCATTTTTCCTGGCCACCTTCGCCGTAACTTCCGAAAAAGTGTTAATTTTTTTAAAGCAAACTTTTGGGGTCTGTGTGGGGAAGCGTTCAGCCTGAATCGCCAGATCACGGCGGAATCACAAATTTCGATCAATGATGAGACGACTGACATGTGGCCTTTCCCGGACTTCACCTGGGGGTCCGCACCACTTGGGTTTTTGGTCAAATTCGGCTCTTTTATGTTTCATCATGAATTTTTACTTTCGAGGCGCATTTTTCATCGGATCCCAAAAATTCTTCCCGGATGCTTTGGCTGCCACCGCGACGCGTTGTTCGCCGCCCTGCGACGTCCCATTCACCAGGTGCAAGAAAATGCAACTTTTTTTTTGCCGATTTTGCAATCACTTCCACGGTTGCCGATTGGGTTCGTTCTCCTCCGAACACTTGCCCGCAACTATTCCAGTAAGAATTTTTAAACTGCAACGACTTTTTGCGAATCTGCGGCAGTTTAAAGAGAAAAATGCGTAAAAAGTGAAAATAACACCAGAGGCGTTTTGCGGTGGTACCTAGAACGTCCGAACCAATTGGCGGATTGGAACGGGACCGGCGCCGTTCGATAGGGCATAGAACTTATTAGTTTGTTTGGAAGTTTATTCCAGATTCCGTTGAAGATGGCGTCGCGACGCCATAAAACGACCTATGTTCTATATTTATCAGTGGATTATAGAATGGTCCGTTGCCTTTTCGCACCAATAAATGGACGTCGCGGAATCTCGTCGCGACGCCCACTTATAACTGTTAATCGGCACAGAGAAGATCTTGAATGTTAATTGGGGGCAAACTTATCGGCTCCCGTTTGCCGGAAGGTGTGGTCAGTCTAACCGCTGCAGTTTCGCCGCGTCTAGGCGCAGCGACTCAAAAATGCGCACGTTCGAATCGGAACGGATTCCCGCGCCACTTTTGTATTTAAGGGTTAGCGATCCGAGCCGTCTCCGTGGAGCTGCCGAGGTAGGAAAACATCACCCTTTTGTGCACGTTTTTTTTACATTTACCCCCCATCACCGCGTCCCCGAATGCGACTTTTGCGGCACGGGGCGATGCCGTCCGCCGCTACGCGTATTTTGGTACCACTCTCGGCGCGTGTGGCGCCGAGTTATAGACGAACAAAGACGTAGAGATTTTTGGCCTTTTTTTCAACACTCCCGCAAATCAGCAAGACGTGGTTTATCCAGAAAGTTAACACCTTCACCGTGTAGCCTGGTCTTTTTTCTATCCGGACTGCGACTTTTGCCGTTCCTCGGCCTGTAGTCTGCGTGGGGAGATTTTTTCAAATAACCTCAAAAAATGAAAAGTCGGGACTATGAAATTTTGCTACAAATTTTTTGACAAATTTCTTAAACTCTAAATAATCGCAGCCTTTTTGTACCAGCGTCATCTACTGATAGACGCTGGTACAAAAAGAAACCCCGGGCCACATCGCCCAGGACGGCGCTGTATAAATTCAAATTCAGGGCCCCGGGTCACACCTCCCGGAATGGCAGTGAAAGGGTTAATGTAGCAAATTTTCATATTAATAGTAAATTACATAACGAGAGTTGAAAAAAGTATATTAGGGACTCTTTACGCACTTACGAGTGCGTAATTCCGCGAGTAGGTAGAGAATAAAATTCTCTACAAATTCTATCTGAAACCTTTTTTTATACGTCGAAAAGTTTTTGAGATAGAGGGCGAGAGTATGGAGCGCACAGCCATATGTATTTTAGCGCAAGGTAAGTCCTGAAGACCAATGTAAATATTGAAATGATTTTAGTGAGTTTGTGTGTAGGTTTGTGTTGGCTGAAACGAAACCATAAATTTCGTAAATTATTGTTTCTGGAACGGTCCGTAACAATTTAATGCCAATTATGTTTTGTATACATTCGAAATTTTAAGGCAATTTAATCCGATTTCACACTTGGTTTTAATACAAAAATTATAAACGCACGCGGCAATAATACTTAATTTTCATTCCATTCTTATTTACATAAATTTACATGTTTGCTGTTTTATTAATAAGAAATTTTAAAAATTGTTCCAAAATAACATTTATTTATAATAATACATTTATTGATTATGCGTTTTATTAAATTTATTCAATTTTTGTAATGAAAAAAATGTTTACTTTTTGATTAGAGTTTTATCAAATATCCTGTGGTAAAAATAATATATATTTACTACTAATTATAAAAAAAAACAAACAATATTTTCCAACAGATAAAAAATGACAAATCTCCGGATCAATGACGCAAAGACTTTATATAAATAGCAAAACAATTTAACATATTGTACTCCAATCTCGCAGATTTTTTTTGTGAATTGTGTCTATTAAGCCGATTTGAAACCCACAGGTTGTTATATACCAACACAAAACACGAAAGAAAAACGTTTTTGTTATACGATATTTATCGAAATTGAAATAAAAAAGTGTATATATGAAACAGAATGGGCTATAAAAAGTCGGAATAATAATGTCCACCCAGACCCCGAGTCCAGTCTCTCTCTACCTGTTTTCCAGCCAAAGTTTTGTTTGTGTGTATGCGTGAAGAAACGTGATACACACGGACATTGATTTACACTGCTGCTTGTACAAACACTGTATAAAATTAATTACAATATAAAATTACCTAAACATGGCGTTGGTCATGCCCAGAATGCTAAACAACTCGCTGAGCATCGCGAGTTTACTGATTATCTACAGAAGCCCATGTTTCGATATATTATTACTACTTCTCTCTTTTTCTCTCAACCATTCACTCCATCTTCTTCAGTTTACAGTATACACTTAACGACATCGACAATAACAAATAGTTTTAAATTAAAAACCAAGTTTCACTTTTCACAGTAATCATACAAATCTTTATATAAAAAAAGATTAAACATAAAATCAAAGAAACAAGATTAAATATATAAACCTAGACAAATGCGTGAGTAATTAGACAATTCCATACAGCCTATTTGTATTTTCCTTCATATGCAGACTAGCGCATGAAGGCCAGCACTCCGTCCAAAAGGACACTATGCTGGTTGTAATGCTATCAGTTTTACTTTTCAATTTTATCTACTTTCCCGAGATCTCAGGACCATCTCTCTGGAGTTATTGAATTCTAAACTGTTCGTCATGATCCAGTCTAGATAATTTTTTGGCGTGTTTATCAAAGACAAGCCGCCACTCTCTCGATGTTGGTACTGTTAAGGCCAGGTAAGTTCATGCATCCGCATATCTGTCTCCAAAGATCGTCTCCATATTTCGGTACCTGTGCAATAAAATAGCACGTGTGCCACGGTGTCATTTTGGCCACACTCACAGAAGGGACTTTCTCTTTTACCAATTTTGTGGAGGTATGCTTTGAAATTACCAAGGACTCTTATTTACTGGATTGCGTAGTGGGACAGACTGCTGTTGAAATCCCTCCAGGTCTAAATGGACGGTATAAACAGCTTGGTCCACAAGCCTGCTGTAGCTATCTGTCCTACGAGAGCTTCTCAAAATGCCCTTTGGAGCACGATCTTAAAGCCTGTTTGGGCAATTTACTGAAGAAAATTGGCAGATCTTCCTTGTCAGCTGCTTGTTTGGCAAGCATGTCTGCTAGTTCATTGCCTTCAAAACCAGCGTCGGCCTTAACCCAATGCCAGCGGATCTTGTTCTTCCTTGAAACTCTGGCAGCTGTCTTCTACGTCTCCAACAATAATTCAGTGGTTGCATTTAAATTCTTCAGGGCATCCAGAATAGATCGGCTGTTACAAATGATTGAACAGGGTTTGTTGCTGTTATTTTCCACATAACGCAAGGCTTGCTGTATGGCCAAAAGTTCAACTTGAAAAATTGAGCAATACTTTTCTAATTTAATAAGCTTCGTTCAAGCTGGAATGAAGACACTTCGTCTTGAAAGTAGACGATGAATGCAGCCCCCGTACCTGTGAACGAACTCGAATGGTCCGTGTACACCCGGAGTTGAAATATATTACTCAGTGTCAAATGGTATGTATCCAGCGACAATTGCGAAGGGTGAATTAGTTCTTGGGTATTTTGGGTATTATATCTCTAATAAGCGTATCGCCTGCGATCTGAAGGCAATGAACGAGCAATGAATGAGCAGACATGCTTGCCAAACAAGCAGCTGACAAGGAAGATCTGCCAATTTCCTTCAGTAAATTGTCCAAACAGGCTTTAAGATCGTGCTCCAAAGGGCATTTTGAGAGTTATGGAGGGCCAGCTGCCTGAGACGGATGTCGGCTGGAAGGAGACCCGTAATCACTCAGGCTGCCTTAGAGGAGACTGTGCGATACGCTTTTCTAGCACTGATGGTGTTGAGGCGCTGTACGGTCAAAAGCTTTAGGCCTCCCTTCACGCCAAACGACCTCTGTCATATTGGAGTAGCGTATAATAGTGCTATAGCGCCGCGGTAGATATCAATCAGCTGTGATCTCCCCAGACCACCCTCCTTTCTCGCAGCGATACCCAGCCTTATACTGAACCGTTTTACTCCACCACAAGCCTGCTTCATGTGTTCTCTGAAGTTCGGTTATCTGTCAATTATGACACCTAAGTACCGTAGGTGTTCTGGCATCTAATTTTTGTATTCCAGAGAGTGAATACGGGACTCTTTTGCTTCGAAGATCTGCTGACGAAAAGTGCCTCGGTCTTTTGGGCATTAAAATTAGGTCTGGTTTCAATTGCCTACTGGCAAAGATTATGTAGAAATTGATCAGTTTTCTCCTTTAAGCCCGCGATGGTTTCGCTTTTACAGAGCAGAAACGTATCATCCGCATAAGCAAAAATTTCGAAATCTTCAGGCAGATCTCTTTCGAAAATGGTGCCATATAATATATTCCAGAAACCTGGACCTGGCTTTGAACCATTTGGACAACCTTTGCCGATGCTCATTTCTATGTATAAATCAGGTTCGCTGATTACTGCTCAGTGATCTACAAAGTAAGACGTGGCTAACTTGATGAGATTGTCAGGACAATCTTTTTCATCAGCTTGCATATCATAAGCGGCCACCAGTCATTGTCAAATGCGCCAATTATATCCAAGCCTGTGGCTGAACAGTAAAGCTTCGATCTTATTGCCTCCTTGATAAACTTAAACGCCTTTGAAATGGTCTGAATAGTGCTTGTGTCCCTTCTGAAGCCAAACTGGTTTTGATTCACCAATTTGTTCCGATAAAAGTGATGGTCAATTCTAGAGGTGAGAAAACAACACATTTAATACCATACAGGCAATACCATACAGACCAGACCAGACTACGCAGACAAGTTTAGATATATAAGTTTGGATTAATAAGACTAGATGGGCAAAATTGAGCAGACTATAAAGACATGACCATATTATAAAACAATATTATATGAAATCTATTTCATGGTACTTAATACCATATTATATATAATCTGCCTCTATATACGAATTTCTAAGTTACCTTGCCGTACAACACTAGATAGACGAGAATAAATGGATAATGTCAGCGAGACGATTAATAAATTAACAAACATGACCACACAAAGTTCGCCTTGGGTAATCTAGGCAGACAACTAGAGACAGATTAGACTAGAAAGACCAAATTAGTCAGACCGACGAGATAAGATTATACTAACAATTCCAAAGAGACTACCATAATTCTAAATCATCATATCGCAGCCTGTTTCGTCCTCTGCTGGACATAATCCTCTCTAAACTTCTTCCAACTATTTCTATCCTGAGCTACTTGCAACCAGTTAGTAGCAATGCGTTTCACATCGTCTGTCCATAGGCTTGGTTGGCGTCCTCTAGATCTGTACGCCTCCTGCCTAGGTTGCTATGCCAGGATCTTTTTGGTCCACCTGCTGTTTCGCATCCCTGCAACATGTTCAGACCAGTTCCATGTTAGTTTTGTTATTTTCTCAATTGCATCACTAACCCTAGATCGCTGTCTTAATATTTCGTTTCGGACTCTTTTTCTTAATGTGATTCCGAGCAAGGAACGTTCCATGGCTCGTTGCGCAGATGAAACAGACAAATTTGGACGGAAAAGAAGAGATAAGAAGGTAGACAAGACAAAACAAAAAGGAAAAGACTAGCAAGAGTAGAACACAAGAGAATTGATAGTCCAGGCTCGACTGATTAGTTTGCTCAGACAGGACTGATCATATAAAACTAGAAATAAAAAACTACACAACATTATATAATACAAAGCTAGTCAGACAAAACGGAATTATTAAGGCTAGATAAACAAGCTAATTCATATAATAATTAATAACCAAGGCGAGAAGTTAACACGGATGAATGAATGAAAAGACTAGGCGAACTAAAGTAGACAGATATGACAGATATAAAGCTGGCAGCTGAGAGCGGAACAGACAAGGGCTCTACGATCATCTCCAATCACGCCGGAACCGCAAGTAGCATATCTTCATCGTGGTTGTTGTAGTTGGTTGTTGATTTATCTTATTTGGGCTTATAGGTGAATCTTTCGATTGCGCCTCAGTTTTTCATCGTTTTCCTTAGAGGAAATAATGAATTTATCGAATCTGGTCATCCTAATCCTATCCCAATTCTCTTTATTTTGTAGCATGTGTCCCATTGCCTTTATTCCCATTTCTTGCGTTAAAATGCATCTCCATAATGTGTGTTAGCTCGTCCTGGGATCTCCTCCCACAGCCTTCACTTGTGCTTGGTGTCTTGATCTTAGACAAAAGTATAGGGAGCCCTTACAGTTTTTAACGTGGTTGATTTTAGTTGCCATTCCGCTAAAAAGTTCCTTCTAGCGGCAATTCTAAATTGCCTATCACATCCGGACTCATGTAGTTCGGCTCTCTCCTTTACTAGGAGCTCTATGGGGGCTACAGCAGCGATTACCAAAGCTGCTTCCCGATACCGTCTTGTATGCACTGCAGATTCTGATTGCAATTTTACTATGAGCTCTCGCTAGTTTGTAGACATTGCTTTTAACTGCCATGCTTTTAGCCTATATTGTGGCAGCATTAGCCCCAATATGGACTACAATGTCATACAATCCAGCATGGTGGATTGTATTACCGTATCAAGCAGCTTGCGTTTATAGCTTTTCGGCAAACCTATATTGGGTATAATTCTGTCCAATATTCCGCCGCCATTACCTTCATGCCTTTATCTGCTGCTTTCGTGAGGTGTGGTCCAAAGGAAAGGCTCTTGTCTATGATTACTCCGAGATATGTGATATCATTCTTTGGGCTTATATGTACCTTGCTTATATGTACTCTTTGGGCTTATATGTATCTTGCACTTTAAACTTTATAGCGTTGGGACTCCTTAAGCTAGTTTATAACACTGCGTCAGACTTTTCGGTGCAAAGTTCAGGGTTTTTGACGTCATCCAATTATTGCTTGGCGAACTGCGCGATTTGCCGCTTGCATTGGCATGAGTTCCGTTTTTGCTTAGATTACTAGCGCCAGATCGTTCGCGAAGCCAATGTGTGTGGCACCCTCAGGAAGTTTCAGTCTTAGGACGCCATCGTATAGGGTGTTCTACAAAGTAGGGCCTAGGACTGAACTTTGTGGGACCGCGCTACTCAGTTTTCTCTCTACCGAAACTCCATGTGTCTGTAGCAGCAGTGTTCTATAATGGAAGTACCATGCGCAGAAGGTAAGGTGCTATTCCTCTTTCTGTTAGTTCCTTCGTTATTACTTTCCAACTAGCAGTTCTAACGTCAAGGCATTTCTAACGTGTAATTAGTGCACATATCTTCTTAAATGTAATTAGTGCACATATCTTCCTTGTCCTTTTGGTGCATTTAGGTTTTAGGACCGCTTCTATTGCGCTGATAGTGGATCTGCCCTCTTTGAATTGTCTCCTAGACAATCCGATGCTTGCCTCAAGTCCTCTTTCAAGTTTCTCCACAAGGATCTGCTCTAGCAGCTTCCCCGGCGTGTCCAGACTACGGAGCGATCTATACGATGAGGGATCTTCTAACAGTTTGTCACTCTTGCGGAGAAGGACAAGTTTTGCGCACTTTGTTTTCATTTGAAAGTATTCGGCACTTAGTTCTGAATTAATTACATCTAGGACAAACTCAAACAGATATGTCTAGAGAGACAGTACTAGACAGACAAAAATTTAAAGACTAGATGAGACAGACAGGCCTAGACAAACAAAGCTAGGCAGGCAAGGGTACTCAAACAAGACAAAAGCAAGAACAAATTAAACAGAAAGGATTTGTTAATCAAGACCTCAGACTATATTGTTTAGATAAAACTGCTAAGATAACACACAAAACTAATCCAACAAGATTATATAAAGCTCAATAGGGTAGTCTAGTAAAGTCTATATAGTGTAGAATAGAGAATTACTGCCGGACAGACAAGATTCTCGACGTGATGGAATATAAGAGATAAACAGGTGTAATTGTAAGTAGGGGTCGATCTAGACTAACATGTCCAAACAGACAAGAATTAACGTATAAAGCTGTAAGATATATTGAAATATAGTTAAGTGTCCATTAACTTAGGCTTCTTCTTCTTCTTCTTTGTCTTTTCCCGTTCATGCCGGGTCGACGTTTCTGACAAGTCGTTTCCATTTTCCTTGGTCCAAAAGGGTGTTTTCTGTTAACTGCTTATCTTGGAGATCATCTTGAACGCGGTCTATCCATTTTCTCCTAGGACTGCCTCTTTCCCTTTTACCTTCCACCTCAAGATCAAGCACTCTCCTTCCTACACCTCCTTCCAACTCTCAGCCGTGAGCTTAATGTGGCCATACCAGAGCAAACGATTTTTTTTGCTTCTTTTTTTGATATTTCAGTCACTTTTACGATGCCTCGTATGAAGGTGTTTTTGAAGTAATCGTTTCTTGTAACACTACATCCAACTTAGCGACTTCATTTCAGGTACTTCCAATCGTTTACACTGTGACTCAGTTTCTAAGCACTGTTTCAAAAAGTTTTTAAGCACGGCCAAGTTTCTGCTCCGTACAGCATTGTAGGTCGCATTGCACATTTATAGGCATTATCCTTTACTTGGATATTCAGTCTCCTGTCACAGAGAATACCAGATAACTTTTTTCAGTTTAACCAGGCAGCCTGAATTCGGTTGGTTAATTTCCAGATCTAGATTGCCATCCTCAGATACAGTGGATCCCTAATATTTGAAATTGTCCCTGCCTGACGGTGGCTACCATCCATCTCATTAGATGAAGACCTACTTGAACCGGTATAGTATCTGACAATCCTACACTGCTTCTCATTCGTGTCCTTGCTCCACGGTACATATCCTGAACAATGCGCACATACTTCTCCGGCACTCCCTTGCATCTCATGCATCTCCTAACGTGGCACCCGATTGTTCATTACCTTAGGCCTGCATGGAGATTAGGCATAATTTAGATTGTAGTCAAATTTATTTTCCATATTGAGTCAAATTATTTACATTCTCGTATTTAAACTAATTAGTCAAACTTTCTTAATCAGTGTTGCAACATTTATTAAACTTAATTAATTTTATAGTGCAATTAAATTTCAAGATCTCTTTTTGAAATTTCAAGCAGATATAAAATTACTGAAATAAAACGTAAAAGTTGATTAGAAATTTGATTTGAAGTAGAACCTCGTCTGGTAATAAATATTTATTAAACGCAAAGATAAAAACGATTCAATCTGCAATTATCTATATCTGCCATAAATAAAATAATCAATAAATAAATCTCATCCACGTATGGTATTATGTAGATCAGATAACGATTAATCTCGCCATTTCCATTAAATATAAAATTATCATTTTATTATTAGTCGAAAGCAAATAAAATTGCAGCTTTATGTAGATCGGTGAATTCTCAAATTTAATGCGCTTGATTTTATCAGAGATATTTATTGGTATAATATAAAATTGTTGGTAATTTTATATATTTAAATTTAAATGCGGTTTTATTATTTTTGGTTTCCTTATGGGTTTCTTGTTGTTGTGTTAAATGCGTAAATTATGGTTAAATTTGTATGGAAATTTTCTATTCCTTTTTTTAAAATATTTCTCTATTCAAATATTCATATTTTTACGATTGTAATCTGAGTTAAGTTACGTAGAAAGTTGGTCAAAGTTGAATAACTTTAGGAAATTATAAATAAGTGTCAAGAATATTTAAAACTTTGAAATTTCTAGAGGCTTAAAATGTCTAATCTCTGCCTCAAAAAAATTCAAATTGCTGGAAAAGGGGCATAATAATAACCATCACAAAACACGGACAAGACAACACTCGTCCTAATAGTTATCGTCTCATTAAAATTCTCCCACTGCTTGGTAAAATCTTAGAAGGAATCCTAAAATCCAGACAATGAAACATAGTTCTGAACCATATTCGAAAAAACCAATTGTGTTCAAGCCTTCTCAATGCACCTCTCATCCTCTAATAAACCTCACCAATAATTTTCAAACTTCATACCTTCAAAATAAATACTCTGCTGCCCTTCTTTTCGATATTAATAAACCATTCTACTGTGTTTGGCACGCCGGTCTACTCCATAAAATGTACCTCCTAGAAATCCCTGCTTACTTACTCTATATAATCAAGAATTTCCTCCCTTACGTATTTTTTCCTCCCTTCTACCCAAAGTAGAACCCTTATTATTAGAATTAACAATTTTTTTCCCGCCCGCTTTACTACTCTACTACAAGGTTCTCCAATCTCTTCTTTAGTATATAATATATTTTTTATTCATGTGGGATAAGTACTATCTTGGCGCCCGTTTTTTAGTGCGACAAATGGCTGTTTGTCAATTCAATTATTAGCACATAACTTTTTATTACCACATAACACAAGCGCATTGGAAATATTCATTTGCGTGCGACAAAAATACTTGTCGCACGCAAATTATGCTTGGCGCACATACATATTCAATAAAAAACACAAAGTTACCTTAAAAAACAATTGAATAAATAAAATACACAAAATTAAAACCTCAATATTAAAAAGTGACGTGAAAGTGACACAATTTTTTTTCATTACAAAATAAAAATATAAATTAAAGAAAACGTTTTAAAATGAGTGTAAATTCTATGCGGGTGATATCGGAGACTGATGAGAGTTCTTATGATGAATCCACACCACCGGAGACAATTGAGAAAACAAATTCTTCATTTTTTTTTCTATTTCTTTCTATGGCCCCTGGACTCCAAACTTGTAAGATACGTCAGGGGTCACATGAGTAATATAAAATATTATTTGCAAAACGTGTGGTATTGTCAATTGCCCACGAGAGCAAAATTGGGAACGGAAATTGGGAGCGAAATTGGGCGCACTCAATTCGTTCGTGCGCCCAATTTCGCTTTCGTGGGCAATTGACCACTTACCGCCCTAGTTGCACAATATACTACTGCCATGACATTAATTTATAATTTCAACCCTGACGACAAAACCCAAATTAACCTTTTCTCATATATCCTACAATACGTCCACGACACTGCATTAATATCCCACAACAAAAACCTCAAAAAGACCATAGAGAGTAACTACAAATCCTCACAGACAATAACCTCTCATAGTTTAATCGATGGAGATTTCCTGCTAACCCCTCCAAATGCCAATTCCTTATCCCCATAACTAGAATATCTCCTAACACTCTTCAACTACACCTAGGCACCATAGACATAACACCGACACCGCATGTTAATTACTTAGGACTGACTTTCGACTATAGACATACCTTCAAGACCTACACTACGATAACAAAGCAACTCAAAGAAGCAATTATTTCCGCAGTTTTTCTTCTGGTATCAACGAAATCCACGAAAATATATAAACCAATATGCAAAAAACCTATCCTATACTATGGACATGTACTTGTGACCAATGCACGTAAAACGACAATCAACATACTAAGTAACTGAAACTACATCGTTACGTGTAATAACGAAATTAAAGGATCTTAATAACAGCCTCCATAACCTACCCAACGATCTCCTACATACCCTCACCAAAATTCCAAATATCTCAGAGATAAACAACTATTAAACACATTTAAAGAACATCGAACAATCATTAATTTACGTTGTATAAAATGCGATCTAAGGTACCGCACTCGCAGACATCGTGCAAAGACTGTATTGGCTATGTACACGACAGTAGCGCCATCTAGCTTGCGCAGCTATTCGGGATTAGAGTCAAATAATGTCATACAATGTCATAATAGATAAAGTAATTAAAAGGAAGATATAAAGACGGCAAATAGTATTTTTAAGTATTTTGTTAAAAACAATATTTAGAGAATGTTAATATGTCAAAATATCATTTTGACACATCAACCGAGGAACTTTGGGGATAAGAAGTCACCCCTATACCAAGTGCCAACGGCATCCCTGGATTGGGCTGGGGCACTATGTTGTCCAGGGAGTGAGAAATCACCCCCAAAGGCGGAAGAATTCACTAGAATCAACGGCATCAGGCTGGAGAAGGCAAGCGGAAACAACTACATTAAGGACCTGACGGTATCCCACGACAAAATGCCTGGAAAGGATACGCGGATATGAAGAGACAGATATGAATAGAGTTGTTGAGTGGAGGAGGCAGAATGGTACCTGCACATAGCAAAACACAAATGATGATGAGAGAATGGATGTTATTGTAAAAACATCTAAAAATGTTGAAGAGCTATTAAATAATGGCAATAGTTATTTAATTCGAGCAATACATCATTCGTCAAACATAAGTGACATTAACACCCTATAAAACAAGATTAAAGGTAAGAAATCTCATTACTTTAAACAATTTTTTTCAATTTTTTGCCCAAGAATTTCAAGGACGGGCTGGACAAGTGGGGCTTGGAGTGCCTGTGCGGGCTGATCATCAACAAGAAGATGGCCTTCCTGCTGCCCAAAGGATTGAACCCGGCCTTCGAGACGGCGGTACTGGCCGAAACCGTCAAAGGCGCCACAGAATCCATTAGGAAGTGCGAGTTTGTTTTTTTTTTGCGAGTTTTGGTTTTTGGTGTTGGATATGATCTTACTAGGGGCGAATATGTGTAGCCACAGCGCCGGCTTCTTGCTGTATCACCTGGCCAGGAACCCCCGCGCCCAGGAGAAGCTCTACCAGGAGATTACCAGGTTCCCGGAGAACTTGACTAAGGAGAACTTGTCCCAAAAGACTTATCTAAAGTCTTGCCTGAGCGAAAGTCTCAGACTAAAGCCCCCCATGCCGGTGCTAAGTCGCATCTTGACTAGGGACATCACCATTCACCATTACAAAATACCTAAATGCACGTTGGTGTTGATCGCAACGAACTTGTCTAGCCTGCGGGAGGAGTACTTCTGGGACGCGTTGAAGTTTTAGCCGGAACGGTGGACGGGCCAGGACGCCAACAAGGACATGGAAGCCCTGGCCACCATCCCGTTCGACGTCGGGCCCAAGGCCTGCCACCAAGAGCCTCGCCGAAATGCAAATCAGCATGCTTATTATTAAGGTTCTCCGTAAGTTCCGCATCGAGTACCACTACGGGGACATCGAGAGCAACAACAAGCTGCTGGCGGCGCCCACGAGACCTCTGAACTTCCGATTCGTTGATCGTTTATAATTCTAGATTTCTTTCAGTTTATAATATTTGTTTGCTCATTTCACGCAGAAATATACCAAAATAAACGTTGGATTATCTATATAGATTCGTCGTAGAAACATTCTAGAATTGTTATCTAGGTTTCTATAGACGGGGGACCAAATCTAGAATGTTGTTTTTTTTTTGTAGATTAACCTTTAAAATCTAGATTGAAATATATATTAACATAATGAAGCAGATTTAATTTAGTATATTATGCTGTGTAAAGTACTCTAATTAACATTATAATTCATTTATTAAAGATCAATGATTCTTGTTTTGTCACTGGAGTAAAATGGAACTGTGTTATAACCAGAGCGGCAAGTTGCTGCTTTATACTTTATATTAACGAAAAAGTCTTTCAAAAAGAAGCAATGAACAACAATGGGGATACCCAGCATTCGTCAATTTGTTAAAAGTAAATATTCGAACGGGAGGTACTTTTAAGACATGTTTCCTCCAGTATCGAAGAGTGAATGTTGTCGAACATGACCAATAACTCATAGTGAATTATTGAAAGAGTCGTCTTTAAAACAAGTATTAGAGGTAGCAATGCAGGCTTAAGTGATAAGTTTAATTCTTCTTTCTTTGCGTGCCTTATCCCTTCGGGATGTTAGCGATCAACATAGCAATTTCCGTTCTATCTACAGCATGTCTGAAAAGTTGTGTGGAAGTGAGCGCGAACCACTATCTCAAGTTTCCTAGCCACGACTTTCTTCTTCTACCTGGTCCTCTGTGTCCATCTACACTTCCTTGCAGAACCACCTGTAGTAAGCGGTTTTTCTGGTTTCTCATTATATGGCCAAGATAGCCAGTTTTTATCTTCTTGATTGTGCTCAGAACTTGCCTCTGCGTGCCTATTCTTTGCATTACCACCTCATTCGTAATGTGATCCCGCCAGGATATGCGGAGCAGCTTTCTATATACCCAGAGCTCGAACGCCTCTATCTTCCTTTATGTTGCTTCCGTTAGCCTCCATGCTTCTGCGCCGTACAACAGAACAGAGAAAACGTGACACCTGACCATTCGGACCTTTAGTTGTAATGTCAGGTCGCTGCTGCATAGCATTGTTTTGAGTTTATTAAATGCCGCTCTAGCCTTCTCTATTCTGCAGTGCAACTCTACGGAGTGCTCCCAGTTGTCGGTGACAATAGTTCCCAGGTAAGGGTACTTCTGTACTCATTCGATGATCTCTCCTTCTAAAATCAATACGCTGGGATCTGAAGCATTTCGGCTTATTAGCATGTGTTTTGTTTTGTTGAGCTTGAGGCCATATTCCGAGCTAGTGGTGTGAATCTTGGTCATTAGTTCTTGTACGCCTTCCAATCTGCTAGCAAGTACGATGGTATCGTCGGCGTATCGGATGTGTGTTTATAAGCTCCTCATTCATCTTGATGCCTTCGCTGGTGACTTTGAGCGCTGCTTTGAAGATTTTCTCCGAATACAGGTTGAATAGAGTCGGAGATAATACTCACCCCTGTCGTATCTGTTTGCGGAGTAATAAAAATACCCTCTCTTGTTCCCAGTGCGTTCCTGAAGCCAAATTGGCTTTCGCCTAGATATTCTTCGCATTTTTGATAGATTCTAGCATGTATGATTTTAAGAAAGGTTTTAACTATGTGGTTCATTAGGCTTATTAATCTGTGTTCGTCGCAGTTATTTGCTGGTTTCTTGGGTATCGTGACGAATATGGAGTGCAAGCAGTCCTCTGGCATGTTTCCGGTGTAATAGATTTTATTAAAGAGAGCAGTTAGGATGTCTAAATAATCGTTCCCAGTGTTCACAGTGCACATTACCTTTAACATTTCGGTGTTGACGTTGTCTCAACCTACGGATTTATTATTCTTTGCTAGTTCTATGGCTGTCCTTACTTCGTCTTTCGTGATTTCGGGACCGCTTTGTGTCGTGTTGTTATAGTTATTGGGGTGCTCTGAGCTAGAAGTGTCGTTAAATAGGGTTTCAATGTATTCCTGTCATACCACTAGTTTGTGCAAGGTTTCCGGGACCAGTTTACCGTTCTTATCAGCCAGACTCGTTGTTGTTGTTTTTGTGTTATTTTTCGTTCCTACCTTTCTTTAATTTTCCGATGTACGTTGAAGTGATCGTGGATGCGGTCTAGCTTTTCTATTTCGTCGTATTTGGCCGATAGCCAGCCTTCTTTTGCTTCTCCGATTTTGGTTCTTATATCTTTGTTTATTTCACGGTAACCGGTACCGTTTGTTTGTTTCACTTTCCTTCTTTGTTCCATTAGGTTCAGAATTTTAATTACAGAAGCAATATCAGAAATGTTGGACAAAGTTAAATTACTTTTGGAGCGAGAAGAGTTTTGCATGTTCAACTTTTTTTATATTCAGAAACGAAATTGAATTATCATATATCACAGTCGTTAGACACTAGGAGAAAATACAAAAGTCTATTATGAGAAACATGTAGTTGTAATGGATGAAGATATTATTAACATTAGTTGTAACACAATCAAGCAATTGGCATGCCCAAACTAGTATGCAATTACAATGTCAAAATAACTGCAATTAAAAATATGTTTAGCATTACAACTGGTTTAGTGTCAAGTATTTTAAATCCAAAGATGATTGTGTTGTAACCCGGTATGGCTAACAAATAATGAACAAAAAGCTTTATTACTCTATGAAAAATTCTTCAATTCTTACTTCATTTGATGTGACCCATTTCAAAATAAACAAATTGACTGTCCCGAATCGTTGCGGATGGATGTTAACTACTACGCTAATACTTCAGCTATAGTCCTACTATGCACTTCACACATAGCGAATACGAAACACTATACGACGACCATGACGAATATGACGACTGATCGTCACATATCAACTGATATTTTTGTTTCAAATTATGTATATCATAAACGGATTGTACTCCTTAGCAGAAAGACTTTGTGGTCGATAGTGATTTGTTACTATTGGTGACAATAAAGATTATTATTGCTTCTAGAGGTTCTTCTCAATTATTCTGTGAATTCTAAAGTATAGTAATTATTATTTTTATTTAAATAATTGACATATATTAATATCATATGACATATATATGACATATATATGACATATATTATACATCATGTATGTTTCAATAATTACAGAATGTTTCAATAATTAAAATATATGTTTAATATTTGCAGAACGTGATGATTCGGCTTTGAACAAGTCGACCCAGGGTATCTCCGGATAGACCGGTCGCCCTTTTATCAGCAATAGCCAAGATTATCGAATACACCATGGAAAGCAGACTCTCGTCATTTCTGTTTAAATACAATATCATTCCAAGACAACAACATGGTTTATGTTGGAACAAATCCACAATGACAGCTATTCAAGAAGTATACGGGAAAATAATTTCAGAGGTGGACAGCGGAAGACGCCCAATTGTCATTTTCTGTGACTTGAGAAAAGTTTTCGACTGTGTTTCACATGATAAGGCATTAGATAAACTTACCAGGTATGGCATACGAGGTAAAACTGGGAGGTGGTTTAAATCCTACCTAATAGAAAACAATTTGTAAGGGTAAGGCAAATGAATTCCAACACTATTTCAACTTATGTAGGGGTCCCACAGGGAAGTGTGTTAGCACCCATCCTGTTCTCGATATACACGGCCGATCTGATTAGTTATGTGGGAGGAGACAGGATTACTCTCTATACCGATGATGCCAGTGTACTTGTCTCAAATAACAGCTCGGAAGTACTCCAATTGGAAGCCGCTGACGTAATAAGTAAGTTATATACGTGGTTTTCTGCCAATAACTTACTATTAAATGGAGAAAAAACCAAATATATTAGGTTTCAATCAGCAAGACTGGTAAGATCTGCAGATCTATCACTAACTGTTGGAAACCATACTATACAGAGAACGGGGCAGATAAAGTTCCTGGGCATACTGCTGGAGGAGCATCTTACGTGGAACAAAATGGCTGAACATATTATCAGCAAAATAAACTCGAAGGCATATCTTATTCGTACTATACGGCAAATCTTACTTAAGTCGGGAATTATGAATGTTTATGCTATGAATGTTTATGTTATATCATGCAGAGATTAATGCTACTCTGGCATATGGAATTCTAGTTTGGGGATCTTCAACACATCTGACAGCAATCTTTTTGGCTCAAAAAAGAGTAGTAAGGGCAATAACCGGCATATCGAGGAAATCTTCATGCAAACCCCATTTCAAAGAGCTAGGAATGGATATATATATATATATATATATATATATATATATATATATATATATATATATATATATATATACATATATATATATATATATATGTGTGTGTGTGTGTGTTGTATTGTTTTCTCGGGGATTCCGCGTTGATGCTGAGGGTTGGCTCTGAAAAGAACCGGATTCTCGACGTTTCGGCGAACTAACATTCGTCATTCTCAAGAGATATATGCGTCCGTGCGGGTCAACCATTAGACTCATACTGAGAGCTCGTTCGTACGATGCGACTACTTATAGCTGTCTGGCTTCGGGTCATGCGCGTTGTGTGCGGTGCTTCGGTTCGGTTGTTTGTTTGTCTTGTTGGTCGTACATGAGTCTGGGGTGTCTGGGATTGCATTTTGAGGGTGGATATGATCGGTCGCCATGCTGGGGGCAGTCTGAAGGAATCGTCTCTCGTGTTCATGCAGTAGTCTCGTTTTTCTATCTCTATGGCTTCTCTGTATACTCGTGACATATCGTGGCTAATCTGTGCAACAGTCCTTGAATTTCTAAAGACCATCCAGTGACCGGTGTTTGTGTGTTGGACAAGTGCCGATGAAACTTTGTGTCTGTGTCTGACTGAAACTACATGTTCTTGAATCCTAGCAGATATTTTTCTATTGGTACGTCCAATGTAGGTTCGTTCACATGTTCCGCAAGGTATTTCGTAAATTCCATGGGATTCTAAAGGGATGGTGGCTACGCAGCGTTAAAGACACCATCCCTTTAGAATCCCATGGAATTTACGAAATACCTTGCGGAACATGTGAACGAACCTCCATTGGACGTACCAATAGAAAAATATCTGCTAGGATTCAAGAACATTTAGTTTCAGTCAGACACAGACACATCAACACATCTAACACTATGCTCCAGAGAACCCAATAGAATAGGAATAAAAATTTATAATAGCATCCCAGAAAATATAAAAGAAGAGAAGACATACAAAACATTCCGTAAAAAACTAAAAGGCTTTCTTGTTGAAATGTGCTACTATGGTATTGAAGAATTCATAAGAAGTTATTGTAAATAGAAACTAGATTTAGAACTTATACCACATGTTTTAGTATTCTTTTGGTTCTTATTGCTTTAGCGTTATTTTTGTTTTATTTCTATTATTTTTAGGGTTACAGTGATAATTTAAGTATTTTTATTTTACTTTTATTTTGTTCCCCTTTTGATTTATCAAATATGTATGAGTACTACATCACATGATAAATAAAGATTTTGATTTGATTTGATTGATCTCGGCACCGTACAACTCGACATTGACATGGATGAATATGCACTGGAACTGAGATCGGTTGTGGTAAATAAGCTATGGAAATATTCAGAATCGGTCGAATATAATGTGTCCTTAAAGAACGTATCTGTTATGTAATCCAATATTATTTAACAAATAATTTTAGATTTAACTGACTCTTTAATTACCTTCTGAGATACAACAATATCTAAATCTAGAATATCTCAATATCTAATAGGTATGTAAATTATTAGGTATGTAAGTTACAATAAATTCTTAAAGCTAATAATTTTGAAATTTACATTTAAAAACATCATTTATATTATACAAGGGAGTTTAATAGAAATTCTTTCACTTTTGATTTAAATTTCTTATATGATGTTTCATCGCGCAGGCTATTAGGTAGGTTGTTACATATCTTCACTCCTTGGTTTTTCAATCCTTCACTGCACAAGATTAGATTTGTTTTTGAGGGGTATAAAAGATCTTTCCCTCTTGTATTATAGTTATTGCTGTCCTTTTTTTTCTGAAAATTTTGTTTAACCTTATGTACACATTTATAGGCAGTCGTTTCTAGAACATACAAACTAACTACTGTTAAGATTCTTAGGTTCCAGAAGTGTTTTACTGATAATTCTCATTTGTGCTACCAGTATTAGGCCGAGGCTGCACTACGGTATTTTCCCGCAAGCGGTAACCGCTATAACCGCGAAAAAAGTGAAGCCGCTTGTATACGTTTATTTTTGTAAACGTTTACTTAAGTCACAAAATCACGCCATTCTAGTCTAGGCCTTAAGGTGCTCACAGACCGCAGCGGAAGTTTCGCTGCCACAACCGGTGCGATATCGCGGCGGACCGACTGACACGGCGGCTTATGTACATGTTCAGATCAAAAAGCGCGATTTCCGTCATAGTCGCGTAAGTGCTGTGTATCACGACAAGAAAGCTGCATGCTCGGGTAGTTTTGCTGCCGCTGTGTTTTGAAATGACGCTTACAGAGAAGTTGATTAATAATTTAAAAAAATATCCTATGTTGTATGACCTGGATGATGAAGACAATAAAAATATAACGAGAAAGGACAAAATTTGTAAGCATATAGTATTAGAATTGGAAGAAAATATTGAAAATGAAGTTTGTTGATTTTATGAACCCACATTCTTTTATTTCCTTTATTTCTTAAATGAGTTTTATGTGTTTTAGAAATCAAAAACAAATAAAAAATAACGAACTGACCGATTTTCATCTTCTGTGGTCAATACTAATAATAGCAGAACTTCTTCCTCTGAGGAACTGACGACTGTACACCTAAAAATCGCGTTTTGGTGTGGACATGACCATTTCGCTACCGCGCCGCTAGCGAATTTTTCCATGCGAAAATTTCACAACGCAAACGCTCCGCGCTGGTCTGAAGGAGCCTTTAGTTCTATTTGCGAAAACGCACCGCATAAGATTATTCCATATGTGAATACGCTTTGTTCTTCAGCAAAATACCAACTGCGAAGATCATCCTTGTTTAACAGTTGTATAATCTTGATAATCCGACACAGATTGCCGCCGGATTATCAAAAAAACACTGGATTATCAGGATTAAAAGAAAACAAAAACAATTGTATACTGTATGTTAGATTAAAAACGCCTTTTTGTGCAGTATAGAGTAGATGAATTGTATTTGGGTTATCCATCTTAAATGTTCCTCTAGATGTATGCGTAGAAATTTTATATCTTTAGCCGTTTTCAATTGATGATTTTTAATACCAATGATAATATTTCCGTCGTAAACCCTTCTTGTCGACTGCAAAATTATATATCCCGTTTTGTTCCAAATGGAGTTGATTTGCTGAGAACCAGGTATTAACTGTATCTAAGAATCTGTTTGCTTCCTCAACATTGTTGCTTTTGTCTTCCCCAGTCACAATGAAGCTTGTGTCATCTGCATATAAAGTATAACTTCGTTCTTTTATGTAGTTCATTAAGTCTGCCATGTATAGTAAAAATAATGTTGGTGCCAATACGCTTCCTTGTGGTACCCCTATATGTGTACATATTGTCTGTGATTGTCCAGTTCTTTTTCCAATATTTACTGATACATACTGTTTCCTGTTTTCAGGTAGAATTGTAACCAACGGCCCGCGTTTCCCCTGATCCCATAACTGTTTAGTTGGTTTAATAGAATACTATGAGAAACACAGTCAAAAGCTTTTGTTATGTCTTAGAATATTCCTATCGGGTGATTGCCTATATCAACTTCCTGTAATATTTTGCTGTGGAATTCTATCAAAGCTGTTGAGGTGGATTTGCCTTGCAAAAACCATGTTGTTGAGTAGGGATTAGATTATATTTTTCGATAAATGGAGTTATTTTGGTTTACATGCGGTATTCTGGAATTTTAGCTAGTACCGATATGAGGGCAATTGGTCTGTAGTTTTGAGTATCCCTGCTTGCTCCTTTTTTGTGCACAGGTATAATTTTTGATATTTTTAGCACAAATTTCCCCTAAGCTAGACGAGCATTGATTATATGAGTAATTGCTGCTATGAGCTATGAGAATTATTTTACGATGTTGCACGGGATTCCATCTGGTCCACTTGTAGTTTTGTTTTTTAATGACGCGATAATAGTCAGAACTTCACTTTCTGTAAAATCCTGTATGTATATTGTTCTTGGATGGAACTCTATACGATAGTTCGAAATAGTTGTCGGATTAATATTTCTTGCGATTGATTTTGGAGCTTTATCAAAGTAGTTATTAAATATATCTGCGATTTCCTTAGGTTCAGTGATCAAGGCATTATTTTCCATTATTGATGATGTTCCAAATGGTTTTCGACTTGTTTGCTGATTATTTTGGACTTGTTTACTATTTAGTTATATATTTAGCATAATGGGGTTACATTGTCGAGAAATACGCCGAGTTGTCCTTGTCCAGAAATCTAGATATTTCACTAAATATTTCACAAGTACACAAAATATTTACATAAATATTTAAAAAAATATACAGAATACATTTACAGAATAATTGTTATTTGTGAAACAGTCTCGTAAAAATACAAATCCATAAATTGATTTATACATATATAAATTTACTAGAGTTATGCAAATTTTGTTATTTATTCGATAACCATTATTATAGGCCTAGTTATAGTCAATAAATTATATACAAGCAAAGCTTATCTACTCATAAAATTAGTAATAAATAGGATACTATTTATAGATTTTACTGAAACGAAAGCAATCATTTAGCCTACTCAAAAATATATAACAATTGTGTTTGGTTTAATAAAAAAAACTAAATTCATGGTTAGATAACACAACTCCAGAAAAAATAATTTCTTGTATTTGGGATTTCTATTATTCATTATATCTTTCTATTATTTTATGATTTCTTTTATTCATCATACCCTATATCAAAAAATATCTTTATCCCGCTTAACGTTCGCTTTTGTAATAATAATAGTAGTTTTTTTCTTGTCTCATAAATGTGAAAATAACCAGAACCAGGAAATTAAATATTCCATAAGAGCAAGGTTTCCAATTCAATGATTTTTTCTCTGTTAAGTTGGTCATAATCAACTCTGAAACAGAGTCAAATTTAGATTTTGTTCTACATTTTTTTTTCATTGTTCGTTTCATTGTTTGTTTCATTGTTCTTAAACAAACAACATGTAAGTGTATTTGATACATTTACTTTTCTAAGCAAAAAAACTAAGTGAAAATATTAAATTTATCTTACGCGTTATACGAGACTGTTTATTAGTACTAGTCGCAAAGCTTTCGTCGCATTATACGAACTCGCGTTTTACGGGAGCGTGTTATACGGGAGTCCATTGTATTGGCAAAAAGTTTGGTTTTAATTTGCGTTCGTAAATTAGACTGTGGGAGGAGGTCCCAGGTTCTACATGGACTGTAGCACCATAAGATAATTGTGAATGGATCCAGGTCAAATTATTAAAACTAGTTAAACCCAATTTATACAAAATATAAAGTCTATTTGAAGAAATTTAGAACAAATTTAAATTTACAATAATGGGATATTTTATAATAATTTCTTAATTTAAAAATATTTATAAAATATTTTATTACTAAATATTAATTAAAAAAATAATATAATTTATTATTTGATACTTTACTTTCTTTGTGGAAATTAGTCAACAATATTTTGCAATACTGTTTATGTAATTACGCAATAACTTATACCGTGTCAAAAGCCTCGTAGTGTTTATTCATATAAACATAATTTATACGTACTTATTTGCATTTAAAGCTTTGACGTCTTAGTTGTTTAGTCTAACAAAAAAACGTTCCAATAAAACTTTATAATGTCGTAACGCAATATCTGTGGGTTTTGCAAACGCAAGAAAAAATGTAATAAAGAAATGTTTGTAAATATGAGGTCAGAGTATACGCACATAAATAACAAATGTAGGGAGAGAGAATTTTACAAAAGCCCAAGTTCTCCTTTCTAAGTAAAAGTTTTACGGGGCAGCTGTAATGCAGTACACGTGACAGATTTATGAAAATTTATGGCGCCTTAAGTGAAAAGCACGCAGGTCCACCCGAAACTGCTGGTATATGAATTTTACGACCTCCCCAAACAGCGGGAAGCTAACAACCACTTCATGGTGGCGCAGAGCTAACTACCACTAATTGCAAAACACATATATATTCAATTAATACCTTATTACAAACCAATATATGGTTGCGTTTATCATTAACACGGAATTCTCGGAAACCCCTAAGACACAACTCTTTAACTGCTTGCCCAAATATTATATTCTTCTTGAAACAGTTTTTTTTTTGCTGTTAACTTTTAACAAAACAAAATGAGAATATCACAGCTAAAATTATGTGTAATCTTCACCTATAGAAGAATGAACTAAAAGGTGTCTAATAAGTTACAACGACAACAAAAGCAAATTTGATCATTCCATCTAATTGTAATTTATTACAAAGAATAAGTATGTAACACGTTAAAAAAAATTCCACATATAAGTAATTTTCTAAAAATTTATTTACCAAAATAGTTTTTTCTTGTTTCTTGAATAGTTTTAGTCCTTTTCATATAAGTCAATAATCGATGTTACAAAACTTCTTTTTCCATATTTTGGAATTTACAAAAAAAGTATATCGATTTCTACTTAATGCCGCCACATTTCTTTATGTAACTCGTGACATTTATGTGAAGGAGTTAATATATTCTTGGCGATCTTCATATTTTGCTTGTCAGTATTTTTGTTGCGTGTTTTATTATGTCACATTTGTCCTTGTTTTTATTCATTTCTATTTCTTATAAAATAAATGTATCTTCCTTACTGATCAATGTAAAAATCATCATTTTTTATAAAATTTGGTTAAAATGTATTCATGAAATTTTGTCACATCAGTGGATGCAAACAGAGGTCATCTAATCGATGTAATTTTTAAGTATTAATTGTTAATTTATAATTAAGCATTTAACTTAATATTAAACATTAGATTTAACTCTACAATGTTCAACAAGAATTTGGTGTCCAATTTATTTCGTTTTTTGATAATTGCAGTTTAAATTCAAGACACTCTTAATTTATCACCCTTTAGAATCTGAAAATACTTGAATTTGAATGGAATAGAAATTTTTGTTACATTTATTACTCTTTTTATTAATATTTCACTTTCTATTAACATCTATTAACATTTGTTACTCCTTCTACAATTTATTCTGTTATTGTAATAGTTCCATTAATTAAGTCATTATTTATATATCAAGTGTGTAAAGGACACTCTATATGTGAAGTAACAAATGGAATATTCATTTTGGTGGTCCTTCCTAGGGGCGGCACCCCTATTTAAAGCAAATGGACCAAATGCATGTAAGTAATTGGGGTGGGCAACTACCTCACTGCTTTATGTGTCGATGCATTATTTAACACATTTCGTTATTGAAATGAAACGAGATAATTCTAAAATGATCCATATAAATTTGATATTTGTATACTAGTTTTTGTGGTCGATCATCCATCAGCGCCCAGCGTCCTCGTTTGAGTACAGTAACACTATTGGCACCTCGTTATTTGACTTTAAATATTTATTAAGAATTTAGTTGATATATCGCTAGATCACACTAAAATTCAACAAATAACAGTGTGATTTCATTTCTTTATTAAACTATTATTCATAAATTGTTCTAGTTGATGTTTTAGTAAATTTGACACGTGCTGCTATTACGTGTAGTAAAACTTTTAAAATTTAAGATTTTTCTTGTTCAAAATTATATTGAAAAATACTTCGAGAATACGCAATAATGGTTTTTGGTAAAAAAATATTTGTGATCAAAATTCTTGCGTAACCTTAGCGTCCTCAATTGAGGACGCTGGGATTGCCTGAGATATAAAGTCGAATATAGAAAAACAGCTATTTCATTTTATTTGAAGCGGTATTGGAATATCATTTATAATATCTATTCTTCAATTTTAGTATTACGTATAAGTGTTTGATATGTTAAGTGTTTCATACTATGGGAAACATCATATGTTTTATTTCATATTATATAATAGATTTATAAAATCTAAGCCTATTCGCCCGCACTGGCGCTAAAATAGTAGTGTTAATTTTTGTATTAATTACTACACTTTTTGCAAAATGCTACAACATTTTGAAAACTGGCACCTTCGTTGGTTTTCTCGCGTTTCAATCACGTGATTCTTCTGATTAAATCCCTTATCATCAAACACTTCTTGGTCTACCACGAGCTATTTTTATTCCATATCTAAGTTTTAAATAAAAGACGGCAATATTTCTTCTGAAATCTTTTATCGGTATGGAGTTCGAGCATTGTACTTGACTATATAAAAAACATGAACTTACGATAATCATATCTATAACTCTCGTAAATAGCCCCCAGGACCATTTTTTTTCTTTTAAGGGATATGGTATGCTTCTCGAGTAACCAGCCGTAGTGATCGATAACCCATGTAAGAATTATAATTGACAATTGACAATGTTTGTGGCTGTTGAATAGTCGTGCGTTCTTTTTTCCTTTGTTCAGCGTTGAATTGATAAAAATGGTTCTATATTATCAAAATTATTTAATTCCATTTCACTATCAAAATGTCGTTATAGATATCGAACCTAAAGTCTATCGCTTCCCTTTCCTTCTTCTGAAGCTCTATTGATGACTACAAAGGACATTTAGCGCTCCCGTTGTACTTTTAGTGTTCGAAAACCTTTTCCTTTCAAAGTGACAAGCAAATTGTGACTAGTAAATAAGTTATTAAAGAAAACTATATAGCTGCTTGGATCTTGTACAGCAAACAACATATTCAGTACAACTTTCGTACTAAGATGTTGTTTTCCGGAACGTCTTTACCTGCATACAATGAAAACTTAGATCAATATCCAGTAGATCGACACATTGCCCATAATTTCTATCCAAATCGAATAGGCTTAGATTTTATAAATATTAATACTATACATACTAGTTCCCCATCGGGCCATTCCCCTATCGGATATGGGAATGCTCACCTGATATGGTGGGTACCGGAGAAACAAAATACCCGGGGCGGACCAAAACTAGCACCTGGTGGAGGGTAGCAGCGACCATTTCTTGAAAAAAGCCTTCAAGAAACCAGCGCAGCGGGAATAGACCTGGAAGAGCCCAAATGGACAGATCAAAAACGAAATCGATTATATAATAACAAACAATCAGATGATCTGTCAAAATGTATATGTAATAAATCGTTTCGACACAGGCAGAGCCCATCGACTTATTCGTGCTACTATAGTCTTGAACACAAAAGTAGAAAGAAATAAACAACTTCACAGACCAAAGATTTTTACTGCAAAAGAACTAACAGATAACATAGACGAATTCAAAAAGATACTTAAAACAAAACTACACGATACAGAATCACTAAAAGAATTGGAACTCGACGAGCTCAGCGCAAAAATCGCTAGCAGCCTCCAAGTAGGAACTAAAAAAGTATGTGCAAAAACAAAAACATGATGGAATAGAGAAGACAAACAAATCGTGATAGCACTTAGAACTTAGCAGGATTATTACACAAGAAAGCCGAAAAGACGTAAGGACGTGCAATACTGCACTCATACAAAGCACCACAGAGGATAACACAAACATGAAGGTGTTAAGATCCAATATGTCCAGAGGCAAAACTTGAATAACAGCGATACAAGACCAACAAGGAACAATAGTGAACGACAAGGAAGAAATTATCACAGCTACACAAGCCTTCTACGAATCGCTATACAAAACTGTCACCCCAAACCCACAACAGAGGCAAAGTAGGCCATAAAACAGAGGCAAAATATCACAAATGTAGGTCCAGAAGACATCCCTGAAATCAGTAAATGAGAAATAACAACTGCACTGAAACACATGAAGACTGGAAAAGTCCAGGGGAAGACAAGATAGCGAGCGAAATGCTTAAAATAGGAGGCGAAGATATACAAGAGGCCGTAAGAATTCTCCTAAACAAATGCCTGGGAAAAGATGAAAAATAAGAGGGAAAAATCCCAAATATGTGGCAAAATGCCGAAGTAATGTTACTGTACAAAAAAGGCAACAATCGGAATATCGAAAACTATAGACCAATCAGCCTATCATCACACCTATACAAGCTGTTTACTAAAGTATTAACAAACCGGTTAATAGGAAAATTGGCCTCCTATCAGCCAGTCGAACAAGTAGGCTTCCAGAAATATTATAGTACAATATATAGTACAGTATCATTGAAAAAGCACTGAATAAAATATACCCTTACATCTGGCTTTTATAGACTATCACAAAGCATTTGACTCTGTGGAAACGTGGGCAATCCCGAGAGGACTCGACAATGTGAGAATTGATTCACGATACACGAATATTATAGAAAATATCTTCCATAAAGCGACGCTCCAAGTTAAGATCGAAGAAGAAATGTTTACAGACAAAATACCAGTCAGGAGAGGTGTTCGACAGGGGGATACAATATCCCCAAAATTAATTACATTGGCACTGGAAGACGTTTTTAAAACTTTGTCGTGGCAAGAAAAGGGAATGAATATTGACGAAAGTCGACTAAATTACCTGCCGTTTGCGGACGACATTGTCCTTATAAGCAACAAAGCAGAAGAGCTCAAAACGATGATATAACAACTTCTCCAAGCATCTAAAACTGTCGGCCTAAATATGAAACTGGCCAAAACCAAAATAATGAGTCCAAAGAATCCAAGTTACTAGCCAAGTTACTATCAATAACAATATTCTCGAAAATACGTCAGAATATGTATATCTCGGATACAAGATCACACTTGGGAAACAAAATCAGACCGCGGAAATATCTAGAAGGGTAGGACTGAGCTGGGCTGCCTTTGGAAAGCGAGGATTCATTCTGAAAAAACAGATATCCCTCGGAACCTTAAGCGTAAAGTCTACGAAACATTTATCCTGCCAGTAACAACATATGCCTCGAGACAATGGCACTAACTATAAAAAGTGCAAATAAACTCAGAACAACACAGAAAGCAATGGAAAGAACAATGTTAGGTATTAGCTTAAGGGATAAAATAAGAAAGGAGGAAATACGCAGAAGATCCAAACCACGGGAAAAACCTGAATAAGAACTGCACAGTGCAAACAGGCATGGAAGGAACTGGAAGAGGCCTACATCCAGTAATGGATGGTCTAGGCTGAAAAGGAAGAAGAAGAATAATTTTAGCGCAAAAAAATTTGCAAATAATAATAATGTATGAAATATATCTATATAATAAATATATCAATCCTAAAACTGTACTTGCATACTCCAAGATGAGAAACCGCAAGGTGGTCGTCACCTTTGTTGATTTTAGGAAGGCCTGCGATTCCATTGATAGAGAAACGCTTAACAAAGTACTCCAGGAACTAGCACTAGACAACAAAATACGCAGACTAATACTAGAAACTTTGACCAACATCCATTCCAAGGTTAAATTTAGAGGCGAGATTTCAGAAAGCTTCAAAATAAAAACTGGAGTGAGACAAGGAAATGGACTCTCCCCACTTCTCTTAAACTGTGTCCTTGAAAAGGTTTTGAGGGAATAGCGCAAGGAATTGAACAATTTGGGTGCTCAGAGTGATATCTACCAGGGACGTAAGAACGATGGACTGGTTGTAGATTGCCTCGCCTTTACAGATGACATGGCACTGTTTGCTGATTCTCTTGAGATGGGAACTGCCTCAGAAAGCAGGCTGCCTTTGAAGTGGGTCTTCAAGTGTCGCTGGAAAAAACAGAATTCTTCACCAACATTAGAGAAGCAAACAGAGAGATGTTACTAGAACAGGGAAACATCAAGAGGACTGAGAAATTTAAGTATCTCGGCGAATGGATTGAACCCAACTTATCAGAAAGAGCATCATTATCCAAGAGAGTCAGCAAATTAGAACTAGGCTATCGGCTGACCAAGAACACTTACAATAAGAAATGCCTGTCACGCAACCTGAAACTTAAGCAGTACACATTAGTCTTACGACCAGAAGCCCTGTATGCCATGGAGTGTCTTTCCTTGAACGGAAGGGGTCTAATAGAGAAATTGCAAATCAGAGAGTGGGGAATCCTCAGGAAGATCGTAAGCGCGGTAAAGGAAGATGGAGAATTCCGAAGACGGCATAACTCTGAGCTCTACGAACATATTGATATGCTCTCTGACTGTGAAAGGAAAAGAGAAACCGACTAACCAACCGTCTGTTCACATTCTGGCAAAACAAGCTTTGTACCACTTGTTTGATAGAGACCGAGAAGGATATTAAAGAACTGGGAATAACAGATCTCAAAAACAGACAGTCTGTGAGACGCACCCTGAAGGAAGTCCGTGGATTTCAGGAAAAACCTCGAAGGAAAGGTATCCCCTGGACAGAAGAGAGAAAAGACCGACAGAAGATGCGACAATACTGGGTAAAGGTCAAAGCCCAACAGTTGAACAAGCGGTGTCCAAAGTAGGCCTATTCGAAAGAAGAAGAAATGTATGAAAGTTTCAAATTATGTGTTTTGTGAATTATTACACATCACATAGCCCAGTGTCCTCAAATGAGGACGGTCCTTTAAACGGCTCCTAAAGGAAAAGTCAAATATTGTATTTAGGTGTATTATGAACAAATATATATATATATATATATATATATATATATATATATAAATATATATATATATATATATATATATATATATATATATATATATATATATATATATATATATATATATATATATATATATATATGTGTGTGTGTTGTATTGTTTTCTCGGGGATTCCGCGTTGGTGCTGAGGGTTGGCTCTGAAAAGATATATATATATATATATATATATATATATATATATATATATATATATATGTGTGTGTGTTGTATTGTTTTCTCGGGGATTCCGCGTTGGTGCTGAGGGTTGGCTCTGAAAAGAACCGGATTCTCGACGTTTCAGCGAACTAACATTCGCCATTCTCAAGAGATATATGCGTCCGTGCGGGTCAATCTCTTGAGAATGGCGAATGTTAGTTCGCTGAAACGTCGAGAATCCGGTTCTTTTCAGAGCCAACCCTCAGCATCAACGCGGAATCCCCGAGAAAACATTACAACACAGGTATCTATCCGCGAAAACCTCAAATACAATAATATATATATATACATATATATATATATATATATATATATATATATATATATATATATATATATATATATATATATATATATATAATAAATAATTTGAGCTTAATGGGTTTAAAAAATCAATTAACTTTATATGAAACAAAATCAAAATATTTTGTGCAGAAGCTGAAAATAAATTTCAATAACATTTAGTTAATAAACTCGGCAAATAATTTAATTTAATTTGTATTTAATGAATTATATAAAACAAATAAAGTTATATGCAAATGAAAATAAATTATTCATTTGGGTTGACAATTTTAAATCCAAAATACCTATATTTATTTTACTTGTTTTTTATGTATGTATATACCGAATATTTGTCTTGCAAAACACTTTTTTCTGAAAATATAAATTTGTTACAGTTGCAATTAATTAATTTTGATAATTATTTGGTTTTTAGTTCACATCAAATTGTAATATATGTAAACAGATAAAAACGTTAACATACAATCTGAAAACCTCGTTAAATAATAGGAGCTTATATAAATAGCTTGAAGGGATTTTCAGTAGCCAACAATTTGAAGGTCCAAGACCACCTCGAAGTTAAACACCCCGTGACCGTTCACACAAACACGAATATAAACGAGCTTCATTTATTTTGACTACTAACGATCACATCACAGCCCACAGTTTCAAACAATAGGATAGTTGACTAAATTTGAAAAAAAGGTTAATACTAAAAAATTTGTAATTTTTTGAAAAATTAATTACATTAAATATTTTACGTTTTAGAAAAATATTTAAAGTTGCCTCGAAAATACTCAGTACTGCCATGGTACGTTATGTCGTGAATGACGTCGAGCCGTGCGAAACGAATCAAAACAATGATGTTTGTGTATGGCAGCATGTACTACAATTTTGATTTCTATATCAAAAATGAATTTCTCATATTACAAATACTGGGTAGTTGTCCACGTACAAGCACAAGTGTTTTTTTATTGGAAATATATTACAGAGTGTAGAATCTGATATAATAATGGATATACATACATTATTTTTCAAAAAGTTTATTAACTTATCATTGATCATATTTTGACCTTTTGCAAGATTTAACGGTACACTTAATATTCTTACTTCTTTACATTTAACCTAATCTGGATGAGCCACATAAAACTGTTTGTTTTTCCTGTCAAATACATTTGGACATTATATTTTTCAGTAGATTTTCTGTTTCTTATAAAATTTTTATGTCTTTGCACTAAGAGGAACATTTTTTATTTTTCATATTTAATTTCTATTATGCCAAATTATCTATATAGCCGAAATAACTAACCCAAAATAACCCAAATGATATATATTATCTTCAAATATTCTATCTGGGGAGCCAGCAATCATTGGATACTTGGAGTTTGATATCAAATAATATAGGTACACCTGCCGTACTTATTTATTTTTATCTTCAATTTTTTCTCTGCTGTTTTTCTTACTTCATCTTCTTGGACACGGCCATGTTTAAAGGATAGAGTGTCTGGAATTTTACTACTTAGTATGAGGGATATGAGTAGGCCACCATTTGTTTTACACCGGCTCTTGAAGCATTTATTCGCCCATGTCTCAGTTCATTCAAAGGCTACTATTGAATTATTTCCTGTTTTTTTCTTCAACTTGCTCTAGTAAAGATGCTGACAGTTGAACTTTATTTAAAAATGCATCAACACATTTCTTTTTATAATTAAATATAAGTTTGTGCATTCCGACAGCCTGTGTTTCACTTGGACAATAAGTCGGTTGATATTTTAAAAGTTCACAGTCTGCAACTTTAATTTCTCATCCTTCTTTCAGAAACTCCTTGAAAACAGATGAATTTGCTGGAAATATAGGACTGCCTTCAGACAAGTCTTTTGCTGTAATATATTTTAGGCTCTGCATAAACTCTGCACAGCTTACAATTAGATTTTTACACTCCACTACATTACACTCCACAACACTCCACTGAAGTGAATGATGGATGCTTTCTTTGGCAACGAACCCACATAGGAAACTCTATTGTGTGCTTGCAACTACCCTGTGAAGCAACACAGTCATGACACTGAATGGATAAAATAACATCACATCACACTGTTTGCTTTGTTATATCCATAGCAAACGGTTTACTTGTTTCTCAAGATATAGTTACGAGCAACAATACCAATTCGACAAGAAAAATGTTAAAATAAAAAATTTCTGAAATAACCTACTCTGCTCTACGAAAATGTCAACCACAATGGTGTTTCGAACGGCGTGACGTAACGCTTTCTGATTGGTGTTCTGTCACCTGACAGAATGCCTACATTTGCCGATTTTATTTTGTAAATATATTAATACTTTTTATTTTTTTTTATTATTAAATAATATTGTTTTTGTGATCTCTAAGTCATCATTTATCATTAGAAACTGTCATTCATTCGATTTATTCTTAGTGGACAAAACCCTATTTTATTATCTTCGATATGGACACAAATATTTTTCTTATTTGTAGCTTAATGTTGCATTACAGACTTTCAGATACATCGATCACATCACAGCCCACAGTTTCAAACAATTTTATTATCTTCGACTTGAACACACAAATTTTCTTGCTTGTAGTTCGATGTTGCATTACAGACTTTCAGATACATCTAACACATCACAACCCACAGTTTCAAACAATTTTATTAGTTTCGACTTGGACTATTTTTCTTGCTTGTATTTTGATGTTGCAAGGGGTGTAAGGAAGATCAACCTGAACCCAATTGTCAATCTCACCTATTGTCGGTATGAGCGATCCCTTCCTATCAGAGAACAGCTTCGGCTGGATGAGCTACACCATAAATACTCTTTGCTCGAGGATTGGGAAACCGACCCTGAAGGAGAAGGAGTTTCAAGAAATACGAGATCAACGGCTTAGGGATGCAGAAGACCCCGAGAAACCACTGCAGTAAAGCCCAGAATGCGATTCTCTAATATTACCACTATATGGTATAATGACAATCAAAAAGAGATACTCCGGAGCTAAAAGTCCCTCAATCGGATCTCCGGGGGGGGACGGTTTTGAGAGATGGAAAGAGTAGACTAATATCAATTGAAAACATTAAAATATGTGCATGGAATGTACGAAGAATGGCATAACCTTTCAAAATCTATAACGCAACACAATAAATGGAAGGAATGACCATTAAAATAATGGGAATCTAGTGAAATGTGTTGGCCAGGAGAAAATTACTGTGGCATTAACGAATACTCGTATATTTCTCAGGAACACCCAACGGAAAAGAAAAACATGGAGTAAGGACTATAGTAGGTACATATATAAATCAATAGCTAAGTGTATAACAAACTTCGTACCAATATCCGAAAGAATAATGTTATTACAGGTACATGCTAAACCGGCAAGAATTAATATTATATAAGTATATTTCCCAACAACAGAGGGTAATAATGAAGGAGAGCTCTACGTGAATCTAATCTAATCTATCTATGGTGAACTTTAATGCAAAAGTCGGAGAAGGAAGTGTAATTAACTCCATAGGACCATACTGACTGTGAGAAAGAAATGACAGTAGGGATTTACTTGTCACATTCGCAGAAGAAAACGGATTTGTAATAGCAAACACGTTTTACAAACTACCGCCAAGATGGTTGTATACGTGGACTGTTCCTGGACATGCAATGGCAAAAATATAAGAAATCAAATTGATTATATTTTGGTGAACAAACGGCATATAAATACTTGTACATCGGTGCAAACATATCGAGCGGCTGATATTCAATCAGATCACAATTTGACTGAATATCAATTGATTGGTGATATGATTTCACAATCACAATTCGGTGGTGGCAGTTTTCAAAGCAACAATGGAGAACGCGAGGAAGAAAACCGTTAACAAATATGATCTACGCAAACTCAAAGACCCACCGATAAGGGGTGAAGTGGAAAAATATCTTAACAACGGATGCAGATCATGACAGAACGGGCAAAAATATGAAGAAGTAATTGGAAAGTTAAAAGACACCATAAATAATATCAAAGAAGAACTGCATCCACGGTTTCTTCTTAGTAGTATTTGGCTTTATACTACTAAGAAGAAACCTTGGATGACGGACAAAATTTTGCAATGAATAAAAAGGAGAAGAGTATTTAAGATTCAATACAACATGAGCGGACATAATAACGTAAAGAAAGAGATTGAAATAAAAATTTGAGAAGCCAAAGAATCGGAACTTAAATTAATCTGCAATGAAATCGAAGACCTACAGTCCAAATTCGATTGCTTTAACGTACACCGACAAGACAAGTGAAAGGTAAAAATAGACCAAGAACAACAAACAAACTATGACGCAGGAAAAATAATCCTCAATACAAATAATATCAAATACAAATGTAAAAGCTATATTGAACAACTGTTCTATGACAATGAACTGGAGCATACTCGTATGGACAACGAGGAAGGTCCAACAATTTTGCAAGAAGATATGAAATTTTCAATAAAGTCGATAAAGGAAAACAAGACATCCGGACAACATCCAGGCGGAGTTTCTCAAAATTCTCGACGAGGAGAACATAAAATGGCTGACTTCAATATTCAACAACATCTATAATTCCGCAACATCTCCCAAGAGTGGCTGAATTCCGAGTTCATCACCCTACCCAAAAAACTTGGTGCAAAAAATGCGAATAGTATAGATCCATAAGTCTTATTAGTCGCCTTCTAAAACTACTTCTCAAAATAATCCATAAGAGAATATATAGACCTCTGCGAAGAACAAATATAATGAACACAGTTTGGGTTCAGAAATGCGGTAGGTACACAAGAAGCTCTGTACAGCATCCAAGTTGTGTTATTTCTACGATGCAGCGACATGAACTGAGATATTTTCGCTTGCTTTATAGATTACCAAAAGACATACGAAAGAGTGCGACATGAAACGATGATAGAGACTTTAAAGACAGTTGGACTAGATGGAAAAGATTTAAGAATCATCATAAACTTATACTGGAACGAGTCAGGAACTATTAAACTGGAGGGAGAGAGGACAGGGGAGGTGAACATTCTACGAAGAGTAAGGCAAGGCTGCATACTATCACCGTTGACATTCAAGATTTATTCCGAATACATATTTGAAGAAGCTCTGGAAGATCTGGAAGCTGGCATATCACTAAACGGTGAAACAATAAATAATATACGGTACGCGGATGATACGGTGATATTTGCTAATAGCATGCAGAAACTACAACACCTCATGAATAGAGTAACAGCAAGTAGCGAAAAGTGTAGCCTGATATAAACATCGTCATCGTCATCAGCCTTTGTGTCCCCTGCTGCCCCATCTGCCACATATGCAACCTCAGCACTTATGGCTCGCGTACACCTAATCCGTCATCGGCTGAAGTTTGCTAGGGCGACGACGGCGATTGAATCAAACACTTGTAAAAGAAAGAGAGCGAGCGCGTACACAAACACGACTGTCATCGTCCGATGACGCCCGAAAATGGCCGATCTTCAGGATGATCCGAACTTCTTGTGAATTTTCGCCAGTCTGCCGGCGTCTAAAGTGCAAATTGGGTGTATTTATAGTTAAATTTTGTTGTTATCTAGCTAAACGACTATGGATATTGAAAAATTAATTAGTTGTGTTTATAATAGACCAACTCTGTGGGATAAACATTCAAAAATTACAATAATCGAGATCGGCACAAGTGGTAACACTGTTGCAGTGTAAGCACATACACGTCCGAGTTACTCGTCCGCGTAGTTCTGTCCGCCATCGGCCCACAAAATCGGTTTTGGTGTACGCTTAGCGTTAGATTTGAATATGGAGACCTAGCGTTTTAACGTTGAATCTGAACGACAAACTTTCAGAAAAGGTATTGGGCAGTTGAGACCCCACGGTTACCTAAGCCGGATTGGGGAATTGAGTGTGGTGGGTTGCAGCCATTAATATTTAATTTTTGCTGCTTTGGTTCTGTGTGGGATTTGAACCCCAGCTGTCTGACTCAAGAGCCAAGTGCTTAGCTATCTGACCACCTCCACACAAATAGCAAAAAGATATAACCATATAATACAAATATAAACATCAGATATAAATAACAAAAAGACAAAATGAATGATTATTAGTAAATCACACATTGGATATTGTCACCTCATAATTAATCAGAAACTCATTGAGAGAGTAAATAAATATTCATATTTTGGCACTACTCTAAACGATCAGTGGCGATTCTAAATGACCAGGTGATACGCATCGAGAAAGCAAGGGCTGTTTTCAACAGCATGGGATCTCTACAAAAGAGACACGACTTTACATTGTTGACGAAACTGCAAATTCTGCATTGTTACGTGTTTTTGATCTTTTTACGGAGTTGAATCGTGAACACTAACCGCTGCTATGAGTAAGAAACTGGAAGCATTCGGGATGTGGCTATATCGAAGGATGTTCAAAGTTTCGTGGAAAGATCGCATAACCAACACTTCAGATCCTTCATAGAATGCAGAAGGATAAAGAGCTCCTCAAAACCATAAAATGCAGAAAACGCTAATACCTGGGGCATATTATGGGGAATAAAAGTAGGTTCGATTTATTGCAAAGAATACTGCAAGGGAAAGTAGCCGGAAACAGAGCAGTCGGAAGAAGAAGGATATCATGGTTGAAGAATCTAAGAACATGGTTTGTCATGACGACTACCTAACTTTTCCGAGCAGCAGCAAACAAAATGATGATTGCCAAAATGGTTACCAACGTCCGGAACGGATAAAGAGGAAAAAGAAGAAGAGTTTGATGTTGCATTACAGACTTTTAGATACAACGATCTCATCACAGCCCACAGTTTCAAACAATTTTATTATTTACGACATGGACACAAATATTTTTCTTGCTTGTAGTTTGGTTTTTTGGTCGTAAAGTCTGTAATGCAACAACAAACTACAAGCAAGAAAAATATTTGTGTCGAAGATAATAGGGTTGTTTGAAACTGTGTGCTGTGATGTGATCGACCTATCTCGAAGTCTGTAATGCAACATTTACAGACTTCGAGATAGGTCGATCACATCACAGCACACAGTTTCAAACAACCCTATTAGCTTCGACACAAATATTTTTCTTGCTTGTAGTTTGTTGTTGCATTACAGACTTTCAGATAATATAATTTCAACAGATTTGATATAGGAACGGTAGTTGAATGGTGGAAGGCACCGAGCTTGACTAGCTTCTAAACTGACGAAGTTTAGTTTGCTAACTAAATACAAATCTAATAAATAATTAATTGTGTTTTGAAATGTTAATTAATATAATTGAAATAGCAAAATGCTTCTATAATTGCATTATATTTTTAAACCTTAATATTAAATTTAACTCATATTCTGATTTTAAAAATTAAACATCTTGAAACCAACAGACATAATTCGAAATGATTTAAATTGAAATTATAATAAATGATTTAAACATGTGTGGCAAAAATTATTCCACGTCTCATAAATCTTTCAGAAATTCCAAAAAAAATATATGAATAATTACGAAACATTTTTTCCTTAAAAAAAGCCTTTTACATGTTCATTGAGGATTCAATAAATCATTCGAAAAATATTTTTTACGCTCACATTACACGCCAACAAAATAAAACAGTTGTAATTCGTGCGTCTTCAGAAACTGCCTTGGCGAACGCCCAAAAATTATTCCCCTATTGTTTAATATTTAAATAATAAATTAGTTTTAAACTCGACGAGAATGCCCACTGATTCTTATCTTGCATAGTTATAAAAATAAAATCTCCCGTGGAATGTTTTTCTCCCACATTATATAACAATTAACATAACGTTGTGACATTATGATTAAAAAAAACCAGAACAAATATTTTCGATTTAAAAAATAAATATGTGCTATTTAAAAACAATCGTCACCGACTATTTCCATGTTTAACAATTTAATAAAGGCGGAAAACGTGTTAAACTTGTTCTGTATAAAACCAATTTATTTAATTATCGTGTCAAAAATTTTAAGCACATATAGCTTTCACGTGGTCTCAAAGTAGATGCATTAAATATATTGTTTTCAATTAGGAGACGACCTAAGGCTCATTAGCTGCTGACAAAAATGAAAGAGAATGAACCAGAAATAGATGCGTGGAGGATTATTTGTCGTTTTTTTTTGCTTCTTTACGGGCGAAAGAGAGAGAGAGTTGGGAACGAGTATTTTCTCTCGATAATCGATCGAAGAGAATTGTAATTAAATTTAATTAATGTCATTACATTAAATAAGGAAAAGTATATTAAGTTTAAATATTACTGTTAAATTGAGATTTTATATTTTAATTTGACTAATAGAAGATGTGTTAAATCAGTTCTTTTTGGAAGACAAACAAATATTAAATCGGGTCAATGAATTCCAATGAATTCCAATTTTGGAACCAAAATATTCCAATTTAGGTTGTAATTTCGTAATAAATTTATATATTTTTTTAAATTACACAACTACAAATGCATTACAATCTACAAATGCATTAAACACACATAATGCAAGACAAACTACTACGGTTAAATCTGTTGAACAATATCACCATGAGGTTACTCCTCAGCCAACTAATTATAAATATCGTTGGCTTATATGTAAAACCTCGTCCCAAGTCCCAAATTTTATGACTATGTTTTAAAACCTCCTCCCAAGGCTCAAATTTCATAAATTGAATTTTTGATATCGTTGAATTCAGCAGACAGAGCCCCAGCTGTATTAAACTTCTGCTTCTTTTAGTGCCGTGCTGATTCCTGCGTATGTGTTCATCTTTTTCTTATCATACGTTTATATTAATTGCAGCATTCTGTAGTATTTGCAGGTTCTTTATCCCCGTCCATTGATGGATATTTCTCAGCCACAATATTTTTTTTCTGCCTATTCCTCTTTTCCCTCCTTCATTTTTACCTTGAAGAATGAAACGTTTTAAGTAGTAGCGTTCTCCGTGCAGTATGTGTCCCGAGATAACCTATTTTTTTTTTCTTGATGTTTTCGAAAAGCTCTCGTTCTACTAGACCGGCTCTTCGGAGAACGTCCTCATTTCTCACGTGATCGACTCAAGACTCTTTCAATATTCGTCGCCGGATCCACATTTCAAAGGCTTTAATTTTGTAGATGATTACTACTTTCAACGTCCATGTCTCAACACCGTACAGGGACCAGACATAGAATTTTACCATCTTATATCTGAGGTTGAAATTGAAATTCTTGTCTGTAACAAATTTTCGAAACCTTAGGAAAGTTGCTCTGGCCCGTTCGATCCTTATATCTTATCGCTTGATCCGGATCCCACCTTTTGTTAATCATGCATCCCAAGTATTTAAATTGTGTGTCGATATTCTATTCATTATATGATTCATTATATATATTCATTATATGATTATATATTCTGTTCGATATTCGATATATTATATTCATTATATGATTATATATTCTGTTCGATATTCTATTCATTAACATGTATTCGAGTGTGTGGAATATCGTTCCTACTAACAATCATAAACTTGGTTTTGCTGATGTTAATTTTTAAACCTAATCCCTGGCTTTCTTCATTGACCCGGTTTATTAGGCTTTGGAGATCATGTGCACCATCTGATAATATCACGGAATCATCGAGCTTCCGATATCGGATATTGTTAATGGGTGTTCGGTTTACTTTAATTCCAAAGGGACTATCTGGGATTGACTCGGAGAATGCTTTTTCTACGTATAGGTTGAATAGCATTGGGGATAGGATACACCCTTGGCGAACACCTTTTTTAATTTCAAAACCTTCAGTGGTTCCAGCGTTGCTTATTCGAACTTCTGCTTTTTAGTACCAATACAGATTACCTATTAACCTTATTTCTTTTCCATCCAGTCCCACATCTCCAAGATATGTTATCAGAAGATTGTGCTTACCGTTGTCAAGTGCCTTCTCATAGTCAATGAAACAAATAAAGATATCTTATATCTCTTTGATCTTACAACCGACAAAGAGGTAAAAAGCAGAATAGTTAATGAAAAGAAAGATGTAACACATGAAATGACCCAACTAATTAAGAAAGCAACGTTTTTAGGCTCTCCTTTAAAATTAGTAAAATAGACTAATGTTGGGTTTACGATGAACTTAACGTAACGGGACGCGACGCGACGTGAAGTTACTTGACGTAAACGGTATACCTTACCGTTGGTCAAATTACGATCGTCGTAACGTGCCGCAAAACAGCTTGCATTGACAGCGTGAAAAAGTGATTTGATAACTTTGGTAGTTCAAAATGAGCTCTGTTGTGAGGCGTTATCAATTGTTCAATTCAATTAAATATTTGTATCTTAATCTACGGAAGAGGAAACGAGTACGAACAGTTAGTGTGAGAGAGATTTTTTGGAGAAGCAATAAAGTGTCGTTCATCGACATTTTCTTGTCTTTCTGTTGTCGTAGTTGCTGGCTATTGCATAATATAAATGTCACAACACAATACCAAATGTCACTCTTGAATTCGAGTGCATGCGCGCAAGAATCGAGAGCGTTGATTGGCTGAAAGAGTCACGTGAAAAAGCCCGACTTAACGTAACACGACGCGAAGATTGAACATTGGCAGCTTTCACGATACGTTAAATTCTAATACTTCACGTTGCGTCGATCGTAATCAGTCGAATATAAAACAATCTGTTTAAGTTTTAATTTAATTTAATTGTTTAATTTAAGTTTTTTTTAAGGTCGCGGCGCGTCCCGTTACGTTAAGTTCATCGCAATCCCGCCATTACGAGGTTTTGCATGTAAGCTATCGATATGAAAAAGCTTCTTAGACTAGGCCCAATAGAACCAGATCTTGTCCAAGAACAACAGCAGCTCCAAGAGAACAATATTTATATAAAGAAGATGTTTATGATATAAGAGACCAACATAGCTACAATATAAAAAACAATATTTCCTCATGCCTGGATCTATTTTTTGCTCTTAAAGTTTGCTCCTGTTGTGTTGGTGGAATAATAGTAGTTTATAATAGAAGTGTGTGAAGAAGGGCTTTTGTGTATGAGTTGCGAAGTTTAAAGCTAGAGCCGAAAGCGACGGCTCGTGCTTTAATCGCAATGAGTGCACAAAAGCCTGACACACGCGTATCATACGAGAAACGTTTAAGGGATGAGAGGGAGGGAAGAAAGCTGCTTCCGGAAGTTCAGGCCAGATTTAGGGAGGAAATACCTAGTAGATCAAAAAATCGCAAAAACGAAAGGAAAGCTTTCCTTGCTCTGTTCTTGGACTTAACGGCAGCGTATGATACAGTAAATAGGAGAATATTGTGGGAATGTGTGGAGCAAAAGGGTGTATCAAAGAATTTGAGAGAATCTTTAGAACGATTGTATAGAGCAGTGATTCTCAAACTAGGTGCCGCGAGAGTATGCCTGGGGTGCCACAGCAATAATCAAGAAATGTAAAAAGAAAATCACATGAGGAGGTAAACGAATTTGAGTTCCTACTTTTAATGCAATATTATGGACAATTCGCTAAAATGTGTATTGGTCTAAATCTGTGTTTCTCAAACTTATTTGTCTCATCGCCCACCTTGGATATGCTAAAGTTAATAACGCCCCCGCGATAGTGAGGACAAGCCGCAATTTCTTGTAACATCATCATTCCGAATAAATTGTAAGTTTAGGTCTGAGAGCCTATTTAGATTAATAATAAATGAATTCTTAAATAATTAGCAACCTTAATTGTGATATTTCAAATAAAAACTAACATGCGGTGATTCCTATAGAAAGCAAAAATCGTGAAAAGAAAGTGAAGGCATATTATAATTTTTACAGAAATAAAATTATATAATATTTTTTTTTCAAAAACTTTTTTTTTTATATAAAGATGTTTATGATATAAGAGACCAACATAGAAACAATATAAAAAACAATATTTCCTCATGCCTGTGTCTGTTTTTTTTTTCAAGGTAGTAGATTTGAGCAAGACACTAAAAGGTGGTAGGTCTACCGAAAAGTTGGTAGAGTTAGTAACGCTGGCTGTGTGTGTACGTGCGATTATCGATACTCGACCAGCAGCGAATAGCAGACGAGCGTAGCCGGTTGTATAATACTGAACACGGAACAATTTTGTTGAACGTATTTGTCTGTTTTAAATTAACAGAAATACATTGTATAGCTCGTGATACCTACCGCCTCCAATATTGCCCCCTGGCCACCTAGCGACCCCCAAAACGACGTCATCGCCCACTGGGGGGCGATATCGCCCACTTTGAGAAAGGCTGGTCTAAATCATTCAAGTTCGTCTGCCTCAGTTCGCGAAAGCGCAACTCACGACCGAAAGATAATCCCAGGAAAAATAAGGAAATATGATCCTAACTAATTCATATCGTTTGGCTTTGTTTCTGTTGGGAACAAACAAGCACCGGAAGGGCAATGCGTTTTCTGTCATAAAATTTTTGCTAACAGCTGCTTGGTTCCATACAAATTAAAAAGACATCTGGAATGCAATCAGACTGATTTAGTACATGAACGTGAAGAAATCTCCAAAAGAAATTTGTCCAAAAAGTCAAAATTTGTCAAAAAATAAATCTGTGCCGCTAAATTTTTGTAGCCCGACAAGGGTGCCGCGAGATTTTTTAAGCTCGATAAGGGTGCCGCGTCAAAAAAAGTTTGAAAACCACTGGTATAGAGAGACGTGGTGTAGAGCGAGAGTAAATGAGTGTAGATCGGCGGAATTCAAGGTACGAAGAGGTCTGAAGCAAGGCTGCCCACTAAGCCCCGCACTATTTAACATGTATGTTACAGACTTTACGAAAAAGTTTTAACGGCCAGTCAAGCTGGAGAAGGTTTAGTAAGGAAGAAAAAAGCATGGAGCCTTCCCTACTATGTTTAAGGTGTCAGTAGTAGCAAGTAGAAGGGTGGCAAGATATTAACGGAACGGAAGAAGGAAAGAATTATTAGGGAAGTGTTGAGAGAAGCAAGTAGGGAAAGAAGGAATGAAAGGAGAGAGACTAATTGGGGAAGAAAAAAAAGTGGAATGTATGAAAGAGAGGGTATGTCAATAACAGAGTTGAAGAACAAATTGGGGAAAGGGTTTCGAGTAGAGGAAAGGCTGGTGGAGAGGCCGATGGAAGTCGAGCTTCAGGAGCGGCAGAATAAAATAAAGAAGAGCACATACCATAGGCAATATGAGGTAATTCAAGTACATAGAGGCCTCTCGAAATATTTAAAAACGCCAATGAGTTTAAACTCAGAATCAATCCTAGCCAGATTTCGCTGTGGATGCGAAGAACGTAGACGTAAGTACTGGCTGAAGGTTTTGTATAAAAGATGTGTGGTGTGTGGATAAGGAAAGGATACAACACTCGTTGGAAGAGTGTGAAAAAAGTAGTTGGAATGAAAAGGAAAGAATATTAGGGAAAAAATGGAAACAGCGTCTGAGTGATGACAGCAGTGGGCTGGAAATTCTGGAAAAGTTTAAAGAATGGAAGGAGCAATGGGTCTATCCAAGTGGGGCATTGGGAACAAAAAATAAATATTACAGGGTTGAATGATTTTGTGTATTTGTAGCAAGTATATTTCTAAATTATGCCAATAAAGGTGTATCATCATACATTATTTTATCTACGAAATTTTATAAATACTGTTGATTCTACAAAAAGATATTTGTTTCTTACCGATAATATTGAAAAATTGTAATTTTGACATACAAATTACTTCAAATCACAGGCACAATAAGGCTAGAACGTTCAGCGCCTCCGTGGCTGCAATTGCTAACTGGTAGAAACGCACAGTGACAGGTACACTATTTGGTCGTCTAGATTAGGTTATGGTTAGGTTCAGTTATATTACAGCCAGATAAATAAATTCAATTCTAATATACATCAGAAAATTTATTATTCTATTCTACTGTACATCAGAAAATTTAATATTATTGACTCCCTCTATGTTTTTTTATTTAGTGACACGAGTAGTAACAACAAACAGAAATCGTTTAATAATGAAACTCAATTTGATTTTCATTGAACTTTTACGCACAACTTGGAATATTTTTACACACGATTATAATAGTCCTGGCATCTTTCACATACGTATCTTTCACATATGTATTGATTTTGGTGTGCGAATGGGTAAGAGGTTTTATTTCGATTTTTTTTTTGTTATAAAAATGCGAAAATAACTCGCAAACTACGCAAAAAAAATATAGGCAGTCAGGCACAGCCGACTGAGTGAAAACTTTTGAAAAAAACAGCTTTAAAACTGGTTTTGAGGATTTATCAGTATGTTAATTAATCAAATTTGGTATATTGTTTGTTAGTATTGTTTTATGTAATTCTGGAACATAACTCACTTCTGAAGGAGAATGACTGTTATCAATGTCATCATCATAATATGAATTTGAATCCGGAATGTTTGGTTGATTCTGTGTTGATATGTCAGAAAAATGAATTGGTAGGATATATGGCACATTTCTTGTTGATGGGTCTGCAATTTGTGAGTTATGGAAATTTTGACTTTTAGAAACATGATTTCAACATTTTCCTTCTCAGCTGTAATTGTTCGATGTTTAGAAATTTCTGAATTAACTATTGCAAGAGTTTTTTTTCTTATTCTTATCTCTATATCGCTGACTATTAATTTTATTTTGGAGTTTCCTTCCTTTGGAGAGCACAGGAGTACATTTGGTTGCCTAAAACTTTGATGGGTCTGATTCGTGATTTACCATGAATTCTTCGATACAATCCAGTAATCTGAACATTCCAATAGTCCGGCACTAGTATATCTACTAGTACATCCGTCAAAAGTACTTACTCTTGTACTGCACACTGATTATAGGGGTTGATATTTCCGTATAGGCGCTGCGTTCTGTCAACATTGCCAAAACCTTTCCAATAATCCGGCACTAGTACATCTGCTATTACATCCGGTAAAAGTACTTACTCTTGTACTGCACACTAATTCTACGGGTTGATATTTCCTTAGAAACGCTACGTTCTGTCAAAACTGCCAAAAACTTTGACTATTAAGTTTGACGTTCAGAGCCAACTTTAAACATATGCGTATAGATGTGTTCTTTTGAATACATCTTTGAGTAATAGAATTTTTTTCTATAGAACGCAGCTATTGATGACGATGACGCAAATCTATGAGTGTACCCTCTACCCAAATGTCATTCAGCGCGGCTATAGAAGTTTTCACTTAAAAAAAATGTTTAAAACAAAACTTGAAGAAATTAAAATTTTCTATAAGAAATTTTATTACTTTGTGATTTTTTGTCTGTCCAATTGAGTCTGTCCAGTAGCTTAATCAACTTATAATCAACTTTAAAACAATGTCATATTGTTTTTATTTTAAACTTTTCTTGTTTAAACAACTCGAAATCTAAACGAAAACTATTTCAAATAAAACTTGCAAAGAATTCAAATTTCTATAAGTAATCTTGTTATCTAGAATTTTTGGTCTGTCGAATTATAATCATCAACTATGAAGAAAGTCAATCCAAAATTGTTTTAAATTCTTCTTGTCTAAGAAATGCGAAAATAACTCGAAAAGTGAGCGAAGCTTTAACAAATGGTTCAAATAAAACTTATAGAGAATTAAATTTTCTATAAGTAGACTTATTATCTTTTGTCTTTCGCTCTTGAAATGTTTCGAAATAATTCTTAGATAATGGAGATGTTAAGATTTTTTATTTAGGGTGAAATTGTAAGGCAAATATTTCTTTGATGTTATAAATAGGTATTATGGGGCATAACTCTATTATTATAGATTTGCATTGCAGACAAGTAATTGACAATTTAATAATTTAATATTTCATTTAAATATATTTAAGAAGTAATTAACCTTTTAGCTAGTAAAGTTCTGTTCTGTTTTTGTTTTGTTTTTTTGTTTTTTTTTTGTTTCGTTTTGTTGTAATGTTGGAGAGTGAGGAAGTCTTGTATTGTGTGAATAATAATGCCAAAAAAGCAAAATAATAAATAATAATAATAAAAAATAGTAATTAACCTAAGTCAAAGCCTTTACTTGTTTCTTGTTCTTTATTAAACATGATTTAAAAAACATTTTTATGAAATATAATTTTTTTTTTCGGACGAATGTCGATAAACCTGTCATGAAAAATTATCATTTTTTTAGAAATATTAAAATTTCTGGCAAATTTTCAAGAAAATTCTTAAATAAATTTGAATGGAATATTAAACTATTAAATTGTCAATTACTTGCCTGCAATCCAAATCTATAATAATAGAGTTATGCCCCATAAAACCTATTTATAACATCAAAGAAATATTTGATTTACAATTTCACCCTTAATAAAAAATCTTAACATCTCCATTATCCAAGAATTATTTCGAAACATTTTAACTATTGTGGTATATTTCTCCCTTAAAGGCAAAACACCTTTTTAAAGCAATATTTAATATTCTATGCCGAATTCTAAGGACTGCACCGGAAATAAAGGAACACAAAAGAAATTCGGCAAACAAATATTTTGACTGGGTTTTCTTTTTTTTTTGTTACCACCATGAAAAAGGGGGCACAAACGTCAACAAGATGTAGAGAAAATATTGTAAATTTAAGGGAGGAAAGAAACTACCTGGGTTAAGTACACTTACTTCATATCCTATTTCACTGAAAACTATCCGTCTTTTAGTTTTTGTAAATAATTTATGACTTTTTCCAAATGATTTATTGTCGGCCAATTATCGGCTTGACATCTTTATACTTGGACAGATGAAAATATTTACTCAAGACATTTTTTTATTTGTGTGGACAAAACTTTCACCTATATATTTTTTTAATTTTAAACACAGAACAAGGTCAGATAAATAAATAAATGTTTTTTTTTATTGACTTACCAAATATGTTATGGGCAGTCCGGCAAATATTTTCTGTAACAAATTGGAAGTTTATTAGAATTTATTGGTATATGTAAATTCATGTAAAATATATTCTGTTTTCGAGATATATTAGTAACAAATTAAATTTCCTTAAAAGGTTTCAAATAAAATTTTGGTTTCAGATCGCCACTGTTAACTAAAATATGTCAAAGTGAAAATTACAAAAGTCGTTAAGGTCAATACACTTAAAACTAAACAACATATCATTACCATTAACGATAAAGTACACAAAGAATAGTTAGCTATTATCCACCGAATTTCCAATACACACAAAACTAATCACATCTACCATCTAAATTATTTTCATTATCTATTATCGTTTCCGATTTCGTTTAATAATAGATATAATGCTATAACTAATAGTACCACTAATTCGCATTATTTACTAAACCAATGGCTGTTATAATAAATCAGGGAAATCCTTTAAGCGCACTACACGCTTAACCGTAAATTGTTAACTAAAATATTCCCTGTGAAATTTCCTTTAGGATCCTTCTAACTATTATAATGAAATTTATAGCCTAATAAAAACTACATATTAAGTAAAATTATTTAGTGTTCTGTAAAATTGTTATTGTTTAGAATGGCAACAGGAAGGCAAATTATATTGTTCCCAGAACCATATGAATTATACAGGATGCGGCAGCCAAACCAGCATTTTAGAAATAACTGTAAGAAAAAAACGGTTGCATTTTTTAAATTTTACTGATATCATGTTAATCCATGTTAAAAAGCATTTAAGGAACATGAATCATTTGGTAAAAATAACATTATAAAGGTAACGTCCATCTCGATCGATGCATTCTTGCATGCGATGACTAAAATTGGTCTGATGAGGGATTCTTTCGATTTCCTGACGGATTCTCGCCTTTAGTTCTTCCAGAGTTGTTCTTGAAAAACTTTGCTCTTTAGGTAACCCCACAAGAAAAGATCGCATCCGGCGGGATGGGATAAACGTCATTTTCAAGGAGTCGCTGCGTTTCGGGATATCACCCGACTTGGGAAAACTTCATTAAGGAGATTCATACTCACATGGGCCGTGTGGCTTGTGGCTCTATCCTGTTGAAATAAGGTGTTATCATTCAGTCCATGTTGAAGAACGCGAGGAATAAAGAATGTAACATTTCCGAGTAGCACTCCGCTTTCATGGAAACAGCTTGCACATTTTCATTAAAAAAGGGCCTATGATTCCCGTTGTAGACATTGCGAACCAAACTGTTGGGCAAAACCCAAACCTTGGGCGAATCGAGAGGTTTTTGATGGAGTTCATGAGGCTTTTCATCACTCGAGTATATACAATTTTGTTTGTTCACATAGCGGGAATGATGGAAATACGCCTCTTCGCTTATCCTGAGCAAGTGAACAAGATCCTAATTTTCTTCAATCCTCTCCGAAAATGTGTCACCAAATCGCCGTCTAGCAGCGAAATCGTTTTCAGTCACAGCCTGAGCCACTTGAATTTTATAGAGGTGATAGTGTAAATCTAACCTCAATATCCTTCAAACAGTCATATCGCAGATCCTATCTGAAATTCCTAGCGCAGCACTATGCCGTGGGCTGACCTCCTAGGGATTCTTGTCACAGCGATTCTCACGCGTTCAACATTCGCAGGAGTTTGTACTAATCTCGCACTGCCACCTCTTCTGTTTCTCGTTTCATCGATGTTTTCAAAATTTTGTACCCGTACATTTATTGAGTTAACAGAAGACAAGGGCCGATTACGATCAATCTGGAAATGAGACCGGAAACGGCGTTGCGCAGCTGCATAACTACCGTTTTGATAAAATGCTTTTACGACGAACGACCACTGCTCCATGGCTGCTGAAACGCTTTGAAGGGACGGACGCAAAAGCGATGTTGCCAACTTCCCGCGCGCAACCGTTTATTTCTTACAGTTATTCCAAAAAGCAGTTTCGGCCGCCGCACTCTGTACATTACGCTTGATAGGCTAACTTTATTATGAAGACAATTCATTTTTAAGTTAGACCTAATGTGGATAGAGGGTTATTACTACCCTTCAAACACTGCGGCTAAGTGGCCTATTGTATTTTGCCCACATTTTCCATTTCGTAGGCCCAGAAACCTAGGTGTTATTTTAATTGGCGTTAATTAAATACACATTTGTCTTCTGCGACAATTGCGGCCGACACTCACTCTTGGGATCGAACCCGGGACTAGCAGATTTGTAGTTAAAGCTTAAATTTGTGCTTTGATTTGTACTTAAAGTTAAAACTCTGTAGACTACGAGACCGACTCAGATAAGTATGGATCCAAATTAATTTTGTTTTTTTGTTTAATTAAACTAAATAGTATAAACTAATTAAATTTTTTTATTTGATCGTGCATATAACCATAGACAAATAATAGAATTTGGTCAATCTAAGTCTTAACAAACTTCTTCACTAAGTGCCTTCTCCGTTGGCCGAACCGAACTTTGGCAATCATCAGAGCTATTTTTATTTTTGAAACTGCTGTTCTGAAGCAAAAAGGTATAAAAAATGATGGGACTTATCTAAACCTATGACGTAGACTTACTTTTGAAAGACCCAATAGAGTTGTAAGAGGTGCTGCAACAGCTAAATCCAGCGAGTTTGGATTAAAAATGAATATGGGCAAAACAAAGACTATGAGTCCAGAGATTCCCCACACTGCTATCGACAAGGTAACCATCGATTGCGTGAACTACTACACCTACCTCGGTCATGTGATCAAGTTGGGAAAGGAAAACCAAACAGCTTAAGTGACCAGACTTATTGGTCTTACATGGGCTGCTGTTGGTAAACTAAAGTAGATCCTGGGAGACAAAGATATACCAATAAATCTATAAAGGAAAGTATAAAACTCCTGCAGATTGCCAGTAGCCACATACAGTTTAGAATCTATGAGCTTGACAAAGAAGAATTCCGATCAACTAAGGGTATCGCAAAAAGCCATGGAGCGATTAATGATTTGGAACTCACTAGGAGACAAAGTTAGGAATGAGATTATCAGAGGAAAATCGAGAGTATCTGTTACGTTATTGAACGCATAGCGCAGTTAAAATGGAGTTGGTTCGGACATGTCGCAAGACTAAGCAAAAACAGGTGGACTGCCAGAATTATCCAGTGGCAACCTTGAGAAACGACAACGAGTAGGGGTCGTACAAAAAGAAGGTGGTTGGATGACATTAAATCGACCGTAGGTAAAGATTGGCATCGCGAAGCCGAAAACCGCCAGATGTGGAAGACATACAAAGAGGCTTATGTCCAGGAGTGGACGATGGAAAGCTGATGAAGAGGAGAGAGTTATGAATAATTCGGTAGATTTACACGATAACCATTTTCTCAAATTTCGTAGCCAAGTATGTCGGCGTCCAATACTTCGCCTTCCTTGCATCTGTATGATCAGCTGCAGTAGTTGGTATTTCTGTCATCTCATCACGTGATCCAAGTGCTCCAGTTTTCATCTTTTGATGGTTATTAGAATTTCTCGTTGTTTCTCCATTCTTCTAAGGATTTGAACATTAGTAATTTTAGTATCATCAAGTATCCTCCGATAAATCCACAGCTCCTAGGCTTCTAGTTTAATAGTGTCTTTCTTATTTAATGTCCATGTCTCCAAACCATAGAGCAGTATGCAGAAAACAAAGCATCCAACTAATCGCATTTTCAGGTTTAGAATGCCATGTGTACATAAAACGCGTTTCAAACTTATGAACGTAGCGCGGGCTTTTTCGATTCCTTGATTTCCTTGAATTAAATTGTTGTTGTTGTTTACGTTAGTTGTTATATTTGTGTTCATGGTCAATGGACCATAATATTGACTAGGCGAATGTCAATATTATGGTCATTCCATTGACCATGAACACAAATATAACAACTAACGTAAACAACAACAACAATTTAATTAAACCCTGCGTGTCTTTGAGATAATGATGAATTGCGTTTTCTTTTCATTCAATGTCAGACCTTTACTACTTTACTGCTGTTACTACTTTGTTTAAATGTGTTGTAGGTCTTCTAACGTTTCCGCTATTAGTACCGTGTCGTCGGCGTACCTAATATTTTTGATAGGCTTTCCATTGCCCTTTATCCCTATCACTCCTAGCGCTTTTTGCAGGTTATCTTCAGAGTAGATGTGAAACAGTAATGGTGACAACACACATCCTTGCCTGACACCTCTTTTAATTTGAATTATACGAAACGTCTCGTTCTCCATGATAATTTATAATTTGTAGTAATGCTCGTTATTGCTTAAATTTCACACTTTTTAGAGTTTGAAATATGGCGCCTAGGCTGGTGTGGACAGCGCACGGCCGGCCCTGTACAGTCATATTTGTTCGTTGTGTTGGACGTTTCATACGTACTGAGTATTGTAAGTGCAAAAAATTACCCGATCGTGATTATACGAAACGTTTCGTTCGAAGATGATCAATCTCCCTCCCTACATGTAGGGTAGGGCGCGGCTAGTTGAGCAATCTTTCACTTGATCGGTCATAGCTCCTTAACGATAAGTTTTAATGCCTTGTTATGCATACTGGTGGGTAAGTATTTTATCCCTTTCCAAAAATGTGTCCATATGTGTCCAAATGTGTCCAAAAATGAATCCATAGTAATTTATTTCTAACAAATCGCATTTAAGAGCTACATCCGTTTAAGTGAAGATAGTCAGAGATGCTCAACGTACCCCATATGTGAGGTTAGTTGAGCTCGGGTATGGGGCAAATTGAGCAGTTAGAAATTCTAGCCAAACCAATGTTTCAATGTTTACTAGACACGAATTAAAATTTCTATTTTACAATCAGCTTCTTATTTATAGACTTTTAGTTATTTATATTTAGTCTTTATTTTTATAAAAAATAGAATCAACAAAAACTTAACATATGCAAGCTTACATTTTTTATTAGACTCAGTGTTTCTACTTAAAATTAACTGGAACATTTATGTAATTATCAATAGAAGTTTATATTAAAACAGAAAATATTAATGAAATCATGAAAACTTAATCATCGTTGTCGCTGTCGCAATGAATACAAAGGAAAGTAGGACCAGCAACTGGCGCACATTTTGTATGTGCCCACTTCTTGCAAACTTGGCACTGGATCCATGTTTCCCCTGGTAAACTATCAGAATAGGCTTCGCAACAAACCAGGCAGAAATAATCATCATCGTTGCTATCATCGTTGCTTTCCGCAGACAGAAGTACTTTTTTAGAAACACTCTTCGTTCTATTTTTAACTATTTTATTCTTTGGCTTCTTAACTTTTTTTATCGGTTTTATTTTGTTCCTCTTGCAATGCATCCTTTTCGGGACTGTCTGTTAAAACAGCAGCTTTCCCTCTTTCTTCTGGTAGGTTTTGCTGTTTTTCTAGGACCTGCATTTGGGTATGGTCGAACAATTTCTGGGGAAAATTTGTTTATACCAGGTTTGGGTTCAGTTTGGATGGTGGAGGTAGATGGAGTAGGATCAAGTTCAATGTTTGATATTATAGCTTGCTCTGGGCGATCTTTTTCCAGCTCGACAGTTTCTGGATCTGGATCTGGATCTGGATGGTGAAAACTCATCCTCACTGAAAATGTTCGCATTATATGGGAAAATGCCAGTCTTTCGGAAACCGTTGACAATATTTATACTTGTTTGAGCAAACGGCAATGAATCAGCAACAATTTTTGGTATGTCATAAATAGTTAGGGTCCTGCCTGGGTTATTACGTAGCCATGTATCTTGAGCAGCAGCGCTGTACTTTTTGAGTGGTCCAAACACTGAGACATCCAATGGCTGCAGCTTATGGCTACAATGTGGTGGAAATGACAACATTACAATCCCGTTCTCTTTAGCTAAATTTAATGTCTTTACGTTTAAATGAGAACAGTGATTGTCTAATACTATCAAAACACGGTGCTCATTGGACGGTTTAACATGTTTTATAAAATGTTGAATAAAGTAAAAGAATTCTCCGTCTGTAACCCATCCACTGGCATTGCCTGCTCCTATACATTCAGGGGGGCCGCCATTAAGAAAGTGGCTCTTAAATTTTTTTCTGGGAAACAGAAACATAGGAGGTATTGTGTTTCCATGAGCAGATACAGCAGTCACTATTGTAACGTTAGTGATTCGCTCCCCAGAAGTCATGGCGCCGATGTTACGCTTACCCTTAGCAGCTACAATTTTATGTGGCTTCAGCACGGTGTAAACTCCTGTTTCATCGACATTCCATATGTCTGACGCACTGAATCCATGCTTAACCATTACTTGAGCCAATTTGTCAAAAAAAACTTTGACATTATGAGCATTAAATGATTGCCCTACCAAGACAAGTTGCCCTACCAAGAATAGTGGCTTCGGGTTTTCGAATAGATAGGTTTTTATGTCCGGATTTCGTTTTAAAAACATCGTAAGCCATTCTTTTCCGGGCATCTTATTTGCGGTCCAGGAGGATGGCATTTTAATGTTGAATTTAACAGCACACTCATAGGCAAGAGGACGAACGTCTTTCGGGGAATATCCATAGAAGATAGATGCCATTTGTAACAATTATTTTTTTAAAGAATCCTCTTGCGTGGTAGAAAATACTTGCCTCAGTTTTACGTAACCCATTGATAAATTACCAACTTCAGACTCTAATTTCTTCAAAAATCTTGTCAATGTCATCCGTTTTATACCGAATTCTTTGGCGGCGGCATTTACACTTTTTCCTTCATCATTGACAGCCTTTGAAGCATCATTTAACTCTTGAGTACTGTATGAATCTCTTGAAGTTTTCCTTTTACAACTCCGCATCCTAAATTAAAACAAAAAACATGAGGACACGTTCACACGGAACACGTTCGTACCAAATTATGGGGTTAGTTGATCAACTATTGCTCAATTAACCCCAACCCGAACATTTTTAACAAAAGTGAGGTTATGAAAAAACTGTTTGAATTATATCCAAAACCTTTATACATATCAAAAATACGACTGTACAGGGCCGGCCGTGCGACGTCCGCCCCAGCCTAGGCGCCAAGTTTCAAACTCTAAAAAGTGTGAAACGTAAGCAATGACGAGCATTACTACAAATTACAAATTATCATCTTCGAATGAGACGTTTCGTATAATCACGATCGAACTTCGCCTCGTTTGATCGCACAATTTAATCGGTCTTGTCATTCCCCATTTACCGTCATTCCGTATTTGTATCCTTAGTTTAAAAAATACAGCACAGTGAAATACCTAATAATAATACCCTACTAGGTATATAATTTTGTATACTCTTTGTCAAATTGTCGTCAAAATAAGTGACAAATTCTTAATAAACCCTAATCACCATGTGGGTTTCAGGTGAGTGTTCTTACAAATTGTTATTATTAATAGCAAAGTTGCACTGATGAGAGATAAATCTCGAAACGTGTCGGCAGATGGCTACTTACTTAAGTTATCGGAATGACATGATCTTAAAAACAATGTTATTTTTATGATACGTGTTGAGTGCCACGAAGGTGGACTGAAATCTATTAAATAACTGACAAATTTCACAAGAGATTTGTTTTGGTGGTAGAGCTCCGGAAAGGTTGAATATATTTATATATTAAGGCTGTGTTCCGACTGTTTTAGTTTGGATATTTTTTTACTTTTGAGATGGAATCAACCAAAATTGAGGAAACAGTTCATGATAAACATGCATCAAATTGATTTCAAAGTAGCTGCAGTTACTGCTGCGAAAAAAGAAGGAAATCGGCCGGTAGGAAACAGCCTTAATATCACAGAATCACGCGTAAGTCAACTACGAGTACTGTCTTTCTTTATATTACAAAATGATTAGGTGCAGTCATAAGTTTAGGTCAGGGAGAGGCGTAAACAAAAGTCAAAAATGCCAGCGCCCAGCAAAATATTTCGATTAACTGATGGTCGACGAAAAGTACAAGATTCTGATCTTGATGCACCACTGAAAACAGAAATTTTTCAACGACATGAACAACGTTTACCTGTTACATGTAAATGGATCATGCAACGGGCAAAAGTTTTGTATGAGGAAAAAGTTCATGAAACTGCCAACAGCAAATTTTTTCTGCAATCAGAGGTTGGCTTAAAAAAATCAGGAACATACATGGTTTCACTGTTCGACGGTGCACTACAGTATCAAAGAAACTACCAGCAGATTTAATACCGAAACTTTGTGATTTTGTTACTTACATTAAAAAACAACAAATTTCTGTACATCAAAAGACAACAAAAAACAACTACACCGAAAAAAGTACACTTTAAAAATTACAGTTTCAAATAGTAGCAGCGGCCTTAGGAAGTTCAAATGGTAAAAACTACAAATTGTTTTTGTTAAAATTACAGTTTCCTGTATTATTAGTAAATAAGTTTTAAAAATTACAGTGTGCGACTGCTATCTTTACAAATTTGTATTCATAAGGCCGTTACTACTATTTGAACTGTAATTTTTAAAGTGTACTTTTTTCCGTGTATAACCTGAATTTCATTTATGCTTGCGATGAAACTACAGTTTGATTGGACATGATCGCGGATACAACTGTGGACTCTGTTGGGGTGTAACAGGTTCCAATCAAAGCATTTCATCATTTGGCCATGAAAAAATGCGTATTACAGTGATGTTGAGTGCCAATGGTTTTAAATGCAAACCATTTTTGCTTCTTAAAAGAAGTCGACCATTGCCAGCTCTCGAAAAAGCATTTCCTCAAATGACGTTTGAGTACAATTCAAGTGGATTGATGTACAAGAATCAGACTAAAAGATTTTTGCGCCAAATCACTTTGGGCCAAATTACTTTTTTCAAAAATACTTCTAGTCTGCATAACTACTACTACTACTTAAACACTGATGGTTCTGAGTATACGGAAATAACTTGTCATATCATTGCTTTTCGTTGTCATATTTCTGTTGAAACGAAATTTTATTTGAAGTAATTCAAAACGGACATGGCAGTGATTCCCTCAGAATCCACTGGTCTAATCCAGCCTGCTGACGTTAGCTGGAACAAACCGTTCAAATCGTCTTAAACTTAAAATTATCAGTACAACGAATGGCTTTCTGCTGGCAATTATGAATTTACAAAAGCTGGTAGCAAGAAAGCTGCTCCACTTGAAACTGTTTGGCAATAGATCCGCAATGCAGAGAATCGAGCCTATTGATTTGATTAAAAAATCATTCAGATGCTGTGAGATCGCATTAAACACTGATGGTTCTGAGAATACGGAAATAACTTTTCTAAATTTTCAAGAAGAAAACAAATGTGCCGGTGGCTTGACCATTTTAAATGGACAAATGTTAGCTTTGAAACACGATTTGAATTCTTCTGAAGATATAATTTATGAAAAAGACTATTTTATAGACTAGTTAATTTACGAAGAAGACTCAAGTTCTTGACTTGATTTTCTTTGAAAACTTGGACGAAGAAGAACTTAATGTTGAATTTGAAGGTGTTGGTTTATAACTTTCTGCATTTTGTTTAGAAAAAAAACTTAAAATTGTATGCAGTTTTAACTTATCTACTGTATTTGTACAACCTATATAATTACAAATTCATGAATAGGATGGTTGCGACAGTTACTACGTGGTAATTCATACTTACAAAAAACAAAGTGAATTTTTCAATTCAATGTAATTACAAATTCGTTAATGAAAAAATAAACAGCGCCCTCTAATAGACGGCGCCCTCTAATAAACGGCGCAGAAAATTTGCCTTTGACAAAATAAACGGCGAGCCGTTTATTAGAATAATTACGGTATATGAAATAAAAGCGGAACAAAACATAATTTACATAATAACTAAATAAATATTCTCGTCCAGTTTGATCATTTAAATTTCTTTCTGTTGATTATCACAAAAGTACATTACACGCGTTTCCATTGCGAGACTCGCAAAGGGCCGTAAATCATAAACGATAAATCAATTCTTTAATTGGGTCCATACCTCAGTGCTGCACCTGGAAATTGAGACGGACAGTACATAGAAACTCGTTAAGCCTCGACCTCTGCAGCGATTGTAATTGAAAATGTCCCAACGCAATGAAAAACTGCCGGGACATAACAATGACAAATTATATTAACTCGTTATCGCGTATTTATTTGCCATCTTTAGAATGTTGCAAGTCAAACATGTTTCATTGCATTTCTAATTGAACAACAAGATAAGTAGAGAACGAAGATTGAATTAGATACAGCTAGTCAAATAAAATTATACAAATATTTTCTAAACGAAGAAAATAAATTAAAGAGGAAAACAAACTAGAGAAACAAGACTAATTAAAACAAAAATGAAATAATTTACAATAAAAACAAAAAATATAAATAATTTATAACAATTACATAAGCAAGTCTGGAGCAACAAAACTGAAAATATTGGGTTGGTAAGAAAGTAATTTCGGTTCTGTTAATTGAAAAAGCACACTTTAATCAATTATATATTTTGCATTTAATTCAAGGAATATCCATCAACCTTTCCTGCAGATTCCTGATTTCGCGCTCATAAAATTCTGGTCCGTATCAGGAAAAAAAATGGACCAAGTGCGATTAAAGGTCATCGTCATTTCTGATTTTTTTTCCATTCAGAGTTCTACAAACTGCGAAATAAATGATAATCTCATAGTACGAGGTTAGTGCTATATGAGGGACGCGATATTACTTCCCATACCAAGTTCTAATAATTTCGCATGGATTTCAAAATGCTGAGCGTTTTTCTTCTATTGCTTCATCCAGTTTCATCAGTTGTTGACAATAAAGATCCGAATTGATTGCCTGGTTCTTTGGAAGAACTTCAAAATACTCAACACTTTTATAATCCAACCAAATCGATAGCATGATCTTTTTTTGATGCAATTCAGCTTTCTATCTGCAAGTTCATCATGCCTTGATGTTGCTCTTGGTGACCCATTTTTCATCACCAGAAATGAGTCTTTTCGAGAAAGGACCATTCATTGCGCTTAAGATGCATATGGCAAATATTGATTCGTTGTGTTCAGCGAAAATCTTTCAATTCATGCGGAAATGCCAAATATCGAGCTTCTTAATTAGTCCAAGACCTTTTAAGTGATTTTCAATGCTTATATGCATTACATTTAAGCTCTCTGCAATCTCCACAGTTGTAATGATCCTCTATAATAATGGCATTGATTTGGTTATCATATACTTACTTTAGTACGTGGTCTGTTAGAAAAGTATCCGACCTTATTTTTTATATTGAAAACATGATGGATTTGAATCAAGCGCGCTTGCATAAGCCGAAATTGAACCGTCGTGCGCATGCGTGAATTTAAATGTCGAGCAGTGTTCGAGTGACGTAGTGTGCAGTGCTCTCGTCGCTTTTTCAATGCAAGTAAAATGTTGGAACGGCTGGAGCAGTGCTACTGCATCAAATTTTGCCAGAAACTGGGCAACAACCAGGTGGAAACCATGCGGAAGATTCAGGCTTTTGGTGACGATGCTAAAATATAAACCTTCCAAAATCCAAACTTTCAAGATTAAAGATCGATTCCCATATGCGCAACACTCAGCTACGCGACGTCGTGCGACATCTCCTGTCAAATAATGATTACATTGTTTTAAATGGGCACGTCGCGTAGCCATTGTGAGAACGTGCCCATTTAAAACAATGTAATCTTTATTTGACAGGCGACGTCGCGTGACGTCGCGTAGCTGAGTGTCGCGTATATGAGAATCGGCCCTAATTCAAAAATATCAAAAGTTTGACAAAAAAAAAACACGTTAATAAGTGACTTTAAAACCAATTGTTGAAAAAACTAATTGGCGTAATTCGATTCTTCTTCTTTTTTATACAAACTTTCAAGCTGAAATTCAAAAATATCAAAAGTTTGACGTAAAAAAAAAACGTTAATAACCATCTGCAAAATATATTCTTCCAAGAACTAATTGGCGCATTAACATAATTTGAAGATCCGTTTGAAAACAATTTTATGTATATTTCCCTATTATTACATACGTCAGCTAAATTGTATTTATAAAGTTTACTTCGACGTGTTATTGTGACTTGGGTATTAAGTTTCTAGAGTTTTTGCTTAGTTTGCCAATTGAATATTGTGGAACTTTATATAATTTATATTATTAAATTAGTAACATTTATATTATTTATGTAAAAGTTGGCAAATTATAAAAAAAGCAACAATAATTATTGAGTTAAATTAGATTATTTTGTAACTAGGGCGAAAAGTTATCAATTTAACGCGAGAGCGAAATTGGGCGCACGAACGAAGTGAGCAATTGGGGAATTGACAATACTGACCGTGTTACAAACAATATTTGTTATTACTCATGTGAGGGGATGTTTTCTTTATTATTTTGTAATGAAAACAATTTCTGACACTGCACGTCACTTTTTTAATATCGAGGTCTTTGGTCTCTTTGATCACTTTGGTCTAGGTCTTTTATTATCGAGGCGATATTGAATATTTGCGTGTGTTACCCAGGTTATGTGGAAATTGTATGTGGCATTTCTCGTACTAAAAAACGTGCGTCAGGAAGTACATCGCACGCATTGGATAATAAAAAACATATTAACAAATTATCAAATATGTGTTCAAGGCAGAGTTGCCTAACTGCCTAAAGAGAAAGGATTTCAACCAGTGTGTCATAACTCTCGCCCAGACAGGGGCCGCGTAGAGCATAGCAGCGTGGGCTACCGTGCATAGCACGTTCCTCCCACGTTGGGCATAAGCCTTTCCAGCGCCAATAAGGATTTATGGGCTTTGTCCGCGGCTTTATTGACTTGCTCTCTAAATGCCAAGTTCTTGTCAATCATGACACCTAGATAGTTTATAGCACTCTTTGGCTTTATGACAGCGTCTCTAAGTTTGAATGCTACTATCCCCTATTTTTCTCTTGCCTGTTACGAGTACAGCCTCGATCTTTTCGGGTGCTAGTTTGAGATGCTTGTTCCCCATCCATTTGTCTAGTAGTTGCATGGCTTTGTTGGCTCTCAGCTTCAACCCCAGCTCAGTTTTGTCACATACCACCAGGGCGAGGTCATCTTCAAAGCCAACGGTCTCCACTCCTTCCGGTATCTTGAGTTTAAGAACCCCTTCGTACACTATGTTCCACAGCGTTGGGCCCATGCCTGAGCCCTGAAGTACACCACTGTGGACTTGCTTGGTAGTGCAATGGCCATCTGAGACAAAGACGATTTCCCGCTGGGATAGGTAACTATCAATCATCGCTAGCAGATACGGTGGGAAGCTGCGTCGCGTGACTTCGTCCATAATGTCCTGCCAGCAGGCCGAATTAAATGCATTTCATATATCAAGGGTAATTAGTCCACATAGCCTTCTGGTTTTCCAGGTACCCTTCCTGACGGCATCTGCTATGGCTACAACTTTATTAAGAGCGTCGATTGTAGATCGCCCTTCCCTTATGACCTTCTTTCTATTGAGAGTTATGACCTTCCAGTCCTTACCTACGGAGCCGAAACCCTAAATCTGACTAAACGGATGACGATAAAGAAAATACGAGTTACGCAACTAGCGATGGAACGATCAATGCTGGGAATCTCTCTCAGGGATCACATACCAAATATTGAAATCCGCAGATGATGAGGCCGTGGAGAGAATAACTGTACTAAAATGGAACTGGGCGGGACACATTGCGAGCCCTGCTGATGACAGATGGACAAGACGAATCCTTGAATGGAGGCCTAGAACGGAAGCCTTCAGAAATAGAGGGCGTCCCCCCACCAGATGGACCGACGACAGTACCAACTGGATGCAGACAGCACAAGACCGAGGATAGTGGAAATTATTGAGGGAGGCTTACGTCCAGCAGTGGACTTCAATAAGCTGATTGATGCATAGTATTTTATGCATCACACATATTAAGGAGTGGTACAACTGGTTTAAAGACGGTCGCACATCGGTGGAAAGCGAGCCATGCTCTGGTCGGCCATCAACATGCCGAAATTACCATGTCATTGCCAAAGTGTACGCTCTTGTGATGCGGGACCGTCGTGTGACTATCCGAGAAATTGCGACTGGAGTTGTAGTTATCAGGAAATTGGCGACTCCATCACGACAATGCTCCAGCACATTCTTCGCACTTGGTTCACAATTTTTTGGCGAGAAACAAGACTCCTCTGGTTCGACAGGCTCCTTACTCTCTGCGACTTCTGACTATTCCCCAAAGTCAAGAGGCCATTGAAAGGAACGCGATTTCATACAAGAGAGGACATTATGGCTGCAACAACAGCTAAAGTCGATTCCGAAAGAGGCTTTTTCAGAATGCACCGCTGTGAGTAGTTTGTGGAGTCCATTTGTGGAGACTACTTTGAGGGTGATTAGGTTTCCAAGGCTCCAGATATGCCAGTTTTTTTTACCGGCTAAAGGTCGGATACTTTTCTAACAGAACATTGGTCACCTTTGAGTGAAAAATCTACAGGACGGATTTTTTTTAACCAATTCTGACACGTTTTCGGGGGCTGTTATACATTCAACACCATAAACTTCACATATCTGTTTGTGAGCCTCTGTTGCTTTCTTTCCTTTACGGGAATAAAAAAGTAAAATAAGCCGAAAATGTTCGTTCTTGTACTTCATGTTAAAATTGACCCCCAACTAACAGCTTCATACAAAATCACACACAACGTGTTTCTAATTTAACTTCGATATGACTGATATCAAATGTCAAATGGCAAAGAACATCACTCACAGAATTTATTCATAAAAATTAAAATCACGTTCTCTATGTATGACAACCGAAACTACTTTCTTGCCAACCCAATCCAATAATATATACAAAATGGTGGAGAAATAAGAGTAGGCAGACATATCAAGATGCAGTAATTGTTATAGATCTCCGGAAAGGTTGAATGTATTTATATATTCAGGCTATGTTCCGATTGTTTTAAGTTTGTATGATTATCTATAACGTAGGATGGTTTTACCAATTCTATCTTATCAAAGGAACAGGCAGATAATAGAGGATTAATCAAATCTGCTAAACAAAATCGACTAGACTAGGTTATTAAAATTAGTCAGATAAAACAAGACTAGGCGGACAAGGCTAGAACGACAATACTAGAGATAGAAAACTAGATTGTCAAGACTCCAGAAACAAGATTAGATTATTATAACCATGGATATAAAATTAGAATCACAAGATTACACAAACATAAAAGCCGATCCATACGCTACGTTTTGCACAAGATTTTGTCTACATAGTTCAAGACGTTGCAGATAAAACGTTGCGTGTAGATAAGAAAAGCGCAGTTTTGAATACTGCGCGAAGACGGTACAGTTGCAGCGAGAACTGAGCTAGAGAGCATATATATCCATGAACCGTGCAGACAAGTCGGCGCATGTAGACGGTAGCTCCGTTTTCCAATTAATTTTGTTTAAAAATGACCAAACTAGTACCTCCTCCGTGACGATTTCACTAAAACTGTGCGAAATATACAGATATGCACCGTGTAGACGCTCTAAAAATTGCAACGTTTTCATTCCGTCCTAAGACTGCGTAAACAAAAGTTTGTGCAAAACGTAGCGTCTGGATCGGCCTTTAAAAAAAGCGACACTAAATAAACAAACAACACTAGATAAACAACATTAGACAGATAAGGATCTCAACCGAGCACATTTTGCGCGGTGCTCCTCCACCTCTAGCGAGGAGATATGGACAATGTATACCAAGGTGGCTCTCGACCGGCACTGGTATATGTTTGGCGGGGCGGCTGATAGCACGGTATCAAACGATTTACACTGCTTCAATTTGGACTCGCAAATTTGGTCGGTGATCCTACCAGCTGCTGAGTTGTTTGTGCCCTCGGAATCCGTTATCAATGATTCGATATTCATCTTCGGAAGACCTGTGGACAATAATGTGAGGAGCGGCGAGATGTATCGCTTCCAGTTCAGTAGCTACCCCAAGTGCACTCTGCATGATTACTTTGGTAAGATCCTGGAGAGTCGGCAGTTCAGCGATGTGGATTTTCTGGTGAGGAAGGAGGAAGAGAAGGTGACATTTAGCTTTTGTGGCGGCGATGAGTTGCGACAATGGGGGAGAATATTCAAGAAGGTTTCGAAGGTGTCTCATTCTCAACTAAGGACATTTACAGAAAGGAAATAGAAGAGAAAAAAATGGTGTTCACGATTGAGAGATATACCGATGGCCCAGCGTTCCAAACACGAGGATCATCATCATCATCATCATATAGCAGCTTGTCTTGTCCACTGCTGGACATAAGCCTCTCTTAACCTAGACCATTTAGCTCGGTCTTGGGCATCCTGGATCCAGTTCGGGGAAATCCTTTTTAAATCATCCGTCCATCGGGTCGGCGGTAGTCCTCTGTTTCTAAGTGCTTCGTCTCTGGGGCGCCATTCTAGTATTCTCTTCGTCCATCTGTTGCCCGACATTCTTCCAACGTGACCAGCCCAGTTCCATTTTAGGTGTGTGACTCTTTCAATTGCATCCGTAACTTTTGTTCTTCGGATGCAAATGGTGCGAACACGCGGATGGAAGGGTGAAAACCAAAAAACATCGACACATATTAACTCGCACCACCTGGCACGGCTTGCACCACCTCCTAGCGCCAACCGACAATATCATCAAGCAGTGGAAGTCTGCATATGCCGCCTCTGCAGCTGTCCCGCTGGAAAATATCACATTCTCTCCTGTACGGAAAAAAGGAACCGGACATTGTGTCAATTTGCCACAGTAATTTCTTGTTGATGAGTGTTACAACATCACCAACTCGCAACAATGACCTATCGAACCCACCATTTTAAACCTTGGCAATGTATAGTAAGTAATATGTCTGTTATCATAGCAGTATTTTCTCTTTTTGTAAAATCGAATGAAAATCTAATAATGAATAGACTACTAAAGATTATAGAAAACTAACTCGACACAAATTTGATGATTTAGTCTTTACCAAACTTGTGAAGTTTATTGTAAACCGACATATATAATTGGCAGTATATTACAATTTTTTCTGCTCTTGACTTTAAGAGTACGCCTTTAAGAGCCAAACAAAACTGACTCTAGTCCGTCTAGTCCATCTAGTCCGTCTAGTCCGTCTGGTCCGTCTGGTCCGTCTGGTCCGTCTGGTCCGTCTGGTCCGTCTGGTCCGTCTGGTCCGTCTGGTCCGTCTGGTCCGTCTGGTCCGTCTGGTCCGTCTGGTCCGTCTGGTCCGTCTGGTCCGTCTGGTCCGTCTGGTCCGTCTGGTCCGTCTGGTCCGTCTGGTCCGTCTGGTCCGTCTGGTCCGTCTGGTCCGTCTGGTCCGTCTGGTCCGTCTGGTCCGTCTGGTCCGTCTGGTCCGTCTGGTCCGTCTGGTCCGTCTGGTCCGTCTGGTCCGTCTGGTCCGTCTGGTCCGTCTGGTCCGTCTGGTCCGTCTGGTCCGTCTGGTCCGTCTGGTCCGTCTGGTCCGTCTGGTCCGTCTGGTCCGTCTGGTCCGTCTGGTGCGTCTGGTCCGTCTGGTCCGTCTGGTCCGTCTGGTCCGTCTGGTCCGTCTGGTCCGTCTGGTCCGTCTGGTCCGTCTGGTCCGTCTGGTCCGTCTGGTCCGTCTGGTCCGTCTGGTCCGTCTGGTCCGTCTGGTCCGTCTGGTCCGTCTGGTCCGTCTGGTCCGTCTAGTCCGTATGTAGTAAGAAGACTAGAAAAGAGAGACCAGACAGACAAGACACAAAACTGGAATACTTCTATAAAACTTCTATAAAAATAAAATATGCGACTAGTCTGTCAAGACTAAACAGAGAAGATGAGAAAGTAAGAGTAGACAGACCCGACTTATCAGGCAAGACTAGGAAAGCATGAATAGAGAAACGATTGTAAAGTTAGGTTACATAACTAAGATTAGGGAACTGTACAAATAAATCTAGATAAGCGAGGATTAAAAATGTTTACATTGAGTTTATTTTTCTTTTAAAGTGAAATCAATCTATTCTGTTTAATATAAACAAGATTTTAATGAAATTTTGTCGATAAACTGCAATTTATCAAGATTACTTAAGGTTTTACTTGACGCTAATTAAAAATATTTCCATAATTGAAACATTAATCAAAACGATTACCTTTAGATACTACACAAACCAAAATTAATCTCATCCTAAATTATTAAAACTGGGATTCCAGTATTAATTCCCAATATTAATATCTTCGACTTACAAGATAAGAAATATTAATTTCGTTTCCCTAAATACAACAACGCAGTTTATTTATTTATAAGATTTACTTCTTATTATATTTATTCTTTCCCTCGCTTATGGATGAGTCACAGCTGTGTGTTTAATATTCCTCAACAATTATTCAAATATTTCCTTCAGACTTCCTCTTCCGGAAACCAATGTTTGAACATTAATTAAAATTGTACTTTACAAGAAAATCATACCAAGAAACTTGCCAAGAAAATCAAAATTATACATGACGATAGTATTAAATAGATTAAATCTATTATACAATTCATATTTATCTAATTAAGACAATTAAATTAGACATGGAAAACTAGATATCTATGAAAAAATGAAGTTCTTAGCGTATAGGTATAATAGCAGACCACACACAGAATATAATGTAGTCAACATCAAACAAGCGGAAAAGCTAGGTACACAAGACTAGATCGATAAAAGTAGGTAAGCAAGATTAAACACACATATTTCCTTACACAAACTTAGATTAACAAGTTCTGCAGAATAAACTGGAAAAGTCAGTATATAGGATTAGATGATCAAGGGTAGACAGATACGGTTAAATTGAACAGACAACACCAAACAGTCAACGGTATAGGGACTATACTAGGTACGACATGTTTAGACATAAAGAACTACACATACAGGTCTAGGAAGACATACCTAGGCAGCCAACACTAGACAAATAAGACTAAATAGACAATACTACACAGATTAGACTATATAGACAATTCTAGTATCGGTATATTCTTGTCAAGACTAAAAAGAACGGGACAAAACGAGACAGATAAGAGGGGACAGGCAAGATTAAATAGATAAGACAGGACAGGACAGGACAAAACTTACCGGGGATTATCGCATATTTGGAAATTATTCAGGGTAGTTCATTATTCGTACGGGCTACGGTTAGTGAAATGCACGCTTCTAGCGGCCCCGACCGGGAATCGAACCTGGACCTTAAGCTTGCCCTGCAGGTTATTTGTGAACTACACTACCGAAGAGGACAAAACAGACCAGTCTAGACAGACAAGACTGGACCAGAAATGTTTGATAAACAAAATTAGACCGATAGTACAAGACATGCAAGACTAATGAAAAAACTTGTCCGGACTATATAAAACCTAGTGTAATATAGAGAAACATATAGTCGAAGGTATTGAAGCTAAATGTGATATGATAGTTGCAATTTTGGTTATTCTTTTTGTACATTACTTATATTTTTTTCGACTGTGACATTAATAAATGCTTTAATGATGTCTGATGTAATTTATTTGTTATACAATTTTGTGAACTTTGTGTCGATGTGAAATGGATTGTGTAGTTTATTATTTAAATAGAGCAGACAGCAATCAGCAACAATTCGATTGGCAACTGGGACAGGTCATTAAGGTTCTGCCAATTGTATTCCAGATAGTTTGATTCAAACCCAATCGATTAAATATTATTGATGATACAGTTTGTATTTATTTTATTATGTTGGAGAGGTTCGATTACCAAACAATAAAACGTCAATCTTAATATAATAACGTGGAACAAATATTTCATATGAAGGGGAAATAAGGTTGGCGAGAAAGAAATCAACTGTATTTACTTATTGTGAAATCAAAAATGTTTCACTTCAAGACTTTATTAAATATGTTTCAGATTACCAATTTTGGTCAAATGCACCGTTTTGTTGTAAAATTTATTGCCAATTTAAAGGTAGTTTCATAATGCCTCTTAGAAGTATTGGTATATATTAGTATATAATTGTAGAAGTATCTGTATTGACGAAAAACTCTAGTAAAAGACTTTCACAATCTTCTCTTGATGTCAATTTCTTATCACTAAGGAAGTTTTGCAATGCAAGAAAAACATGGTAAACGCTTGGCGGCAGGTCCAGACTATGTGGTGGATGTATCAAAACTTTGAAACCAAGCTCCCGGAGTTTCTGGCGAGTCACTATAAACGTGTTTGACGTGGTGTTGTCCTGATGGAACACAACACTTCTCCTGTTTGCCAATTCTGGCCGTTCCTGCTCAATCGCTAGCTTCAAATGGTCCAGTTGTTGACGGTCGAGATTCGAATTTAATGTTTGACCATATGGAAAGCAACTCATATTAAATGATTCATTTCCAGTCCCATCAAATGCACAACAAAACTTTCCTGACCGTTGGCCCTACCTGAGCTGCTTCACCGAGCTTTGACCAATATCGTTTTCGCACAATGTTGTCGTATGTGACCCATTTCTCATCCCCAGTTATCATCCGTTTATGAAATAGGTCGATTTTATTCCGTTTGGCCAAGGCTTCGTATATAGAAATTCTATGCATCATGTTTTTTAGTGTTAATTGGTGTGACACCCAAACATCAACCTTATTTTTGATTCCAGCTTTGTGCAAATAATTTAAACCTGTTTTATAATTGATCTGTAGCTCCTGCGCGATTCTACAACTGCCATGTAGATCAACTTCGATCAACTTCACAGCATCTACATGTCGATCAACTTCGATCATTTCAGTAATATTATCGACATTTTAGACGACGGACCTACCAGTACGGAAGCATCTTTAATATCAACAATACCTGAACGGAATCGACGAAACCAGAATTGCACGTAATTGACTGTTACAGTATTGTTAATATATAGACCATTGCCTGAGCAAATGGCGGCCCGTGGGCCGCATTTGGCCCTCGTCGACATTTTACGCGGCACGCCAAGCATTTTATAAATTATTTTAAATAAGAATATATTTATTTAAAAACTTTAAGTTGGTTTTGTAATCGTGTCCTGTTGAAACATTACGTCACAGAAAAAGCAAATACAAATGATACATAGTACCCACAATGAATTATCTTAATTCGTATTCTAATATAAAAACAGTTCTAAAAAATCCCGAAAGTCTGCCTGTCACATGCTTTTTAAGTTTCCCAGGCCTTAAGTATACTTATATACCTGCCACTATTTCAAAGACACTAACTGCACTTTTATTGGGTGTTCTCTAAAAATATGTCGTTTAACAAACAGTATATATTGTTCCCTTTTTTGAGGAAACTCAACAATAAAATTTTGTCTAGGCATGTATATTTGCCACGACCGTTGCATATATAACAAACCGTATACAAATAACCAAATAGAAAATTATTTAATGCGCCGGCGGTCTAATTTTCATATGCAATGTGGCCCGTCAGCTAAAAGATTTGCCCACTCCTGATATAGACCATCCACAATTTCAGCCGCCTGGTTTCCATTTTCTCTTATATCAAAGAAAAACTATAAAATGCACAGAATTATCTCTTTCTTGACCATTTTTAACCCTAGAACAATACAACAGGGTATTTTTGACCATGCGCAATATTTATGCTTCAATTATCTGCGAAAAAACTTTCGGTCATTTTCTTGATACGGAGAACAACATAAACACCCTGCCAGGAATGCATAATAGATGAAAAATGTTCCACGGCCGATTTGTTTCGTAATTGTTCTGAAAGAAGTTCTAAATAAACTCGATTCAAATGGCTCAGAAGAAGGTTCCTTGGTAAGTGATGTCCCAAGTGAAGTATCTGTAGAAGACTTGTCTATAGATGAGTATTGATTATGGTGACAAAACTCCCCAAACATTATTTGAAAAAAATGGATACGAATGGAGCAACCATTTTCCATCAAAGATGGGACGACCACTAGCTAAAAACAGTTTCTGAGCATCGACAAGTAAAAGAAAGAGCAAAAAAGTAAAAAAAATCTTTGGAGCTTGGGAATTTGCTGTTTAGTGACAGACAACATAAGTTCTACAAGCTACTCAATGCCAGCCGGAAAGTTTTGTTCATAAATTTTCTTGAATTTAATGCTGATAATGCCGATTATTGATTATTTTACGATTTCTTAATACAGAGTGGCAATGACCCTGGTGTGCCAATACTGTAACTTCGTAGGGGTGTACCGTTCTAGGGTTAATACCCTGTAACTGACAACTGAATGGACCAAACAACAAACAGCAAGTATCGTTTTAATGCGAAATGTCACCTTTCCCATCAGCATAAATTTGAAATTATTTGATCGTTACTTTTTTCTACATGAACCATTTTCTACAATCTAAAAAAAAAATACATTTTTTCTACATTTGCTCAGGCCTGGTCTATATATTAACAATACTGTAACAGTCAATTACGTGCAATTCTGGTTTTGTCGATTCCGTTCAGGTATTGTTGATATTAAAGATGCTTCCGTACTGGTAGGTCCGTCGTCTAAAATGTCGATAATATTACTGAAATGATTGAAGTTGATCGACGTGTAGATGCTGTGAAGTTGATCGAAGTTGATCGACATGGCAGTTGTAGAATCGCGCAGGAGCTACAGATCAATTATAAAACAGGTTTAAATTATTTGCACAACCTATTATTAACCTATTATTTGAATTTCACTTTTTTAGAAATATGTTGATGAAACTAAAATAAAACCTATTGTTGTATAATCTACAACTGTAAGTTTTTGATGACACAGTTTTACTAGAATTTGGGCTGATCTAAATACGATTGTATTTGGACTGTAATTCGAGTTACTTGGCTTAAGTAGAACATGAATCACAAATCTCAATACAATTGAACTTTCTATATTATAATTGGTCCAGTATGTTTATTCTATATTTATGTTTATTTTATTAAACTTTTATTAAACCCGCGCTGGTGTAAAAAGTACAACAATATTTCAAGAAATGTTGTCGCATTACGGTGTGGTCCTCCCACCACCTATGCTGCTAAAACTAACCTAACCTACGACCAATGCGTCTACTAAATGCTCACGTAATATTGTTTTGGTAACGGTCCGTTGAACTGATTTTTTTCGTATTTTCGTTTGGTGTACAAAATACTCCGCGCGAGTAGTTATGTAAAGAATCGAGATAATGTTTTTACATTGATCTGCATATTAGGGTCCTCCATTGTTTATGGAATAAAGGTTGTTTTTGAGTCTCCAACTTTTTCATTAAAATTTTTAATAAAATAAGATCAACAAACACAAATAAATTGGCACCAGCGGAATTGGAGGAGCTGGCCCAAGTGATTTGCGAGTCCGATTGGGAAAAAGAAATACCGGAGGATGATGCTGATGCATGACCAAATGTCTACTAACGAATACATACAGCAGTGTTTCCCAAACTTTCTATGCACGTGTACCCCTTTCAAATATTTTTTTAACACTTCGTACACCTTAGTAGAAAATTTCTGAGATATGTTATTAAAAACAACAACTGTACTTATTACTTATTTTTACTTAATATACAGTACTTACTTTTACTTTTAATATACTGTACTTATTTTTACGTAATATACAGTCTCCAGATTGGGGTTTTAAAGATAAAAATATAGTTATTTATTATACAAGCGGATAAAATTAAGGTTTAATGAGATTTAAATTCGCGAGTTAAAGCTTAATTTTATTCGCTAGTGCATACAAACTTTTAATTAATTTTGCTTTTCATTTAATAAGTTAAATTCAAAGAAAAGTTTCAATTTGTTTTTTTTTAAGAGAAGCATTAAGGTCGTCCCACATTATTGAAATCTTAAGAAAATGTTATTCTTTATGTGTTCAATTTGTCTTTATATACGTAAAAACAATCTCCAATCATTTTATCGTTAGTACAACAATCTATTGCTTGTATTTTATATTACAATGTTTGTATTGCAGTTGCAATAACAATTATCAAAGATGATGAAGCTGAATTATTTTTAGATTTCAAACACTTTATAAAAAGTAATGTTTGATGCACTTTCTTATGTAATTTAAATATTTTATTTTTATTATTCTTGCGGGAAAAGTACTATTTGGCGCCCGTTTTTGGGTGCGACAAATCGCCGTTTGCACGCTAATTTTGTGCACGCTAATATTCAATAAAATAAAATAAAATAATATATAAAATAAAATCACTTTAAATTTTAAAAATTAAATAAATTAAATAAAATCACTTTATTGCTAAGGACAGAAAAGTTGGCATAAAAAATCGCTGAAAAGCAAATTCAGTAAAGTGGGTTTTAATAACCTTGTGAAATTTGTTCAAAAAGAATTATATTTTTGCTTTCTGTAATTAGATTCGGCGATAAAAGTACTAGGAATCTAAGAAAGCAGATTGGCAAGTTGCCTGCATTTAGATGGAGAGTAGATATATTCGTCAAGAATTCCAAAAACACGGTGAGCGAATTCATAACCATTGACGAAGTGTTGATTCATTTTCGAAGACGCTGTGCTTTTGTACAATATATACTCAAAAACCTGCATATGGGTTGAAAGTTTTTGTAATGAGCGAAAACATTTTATGTATCGAATTTCGAAATGTATTGAAAATTACAATGTTAATAAAGGCGTAATAGGCCAGAATTTTTGCCACATGAAAACAGACCTATGAGTTCTTTATTATTTGGATTCCAAATAAATTAACATTGGTCTCCTATGTATTAAAGAAAGATCTGTGGCATTGATTTCCACATTGCACGAGGATGGAGCTATATATGCAATGTCGAAGGAACCTGATAAAATATTATGCTACAAAATGCGAAGTTGAAGTCGATAAAATGTGTAGATACAGAATATCTAGGAGAACTGTATCTAGGAGAACAAGGAAATGGCCATTAGCTATATTCTTTCAACTAAACAAACCTAGCGGGAATCGACCGTCATCTGCTTTATAATGCTACTCATATTGATGAAGCCTTCAAGCTCAGAAGAGAATTTTTGAAAGTGGTCTCGCTAGTTTTGATGAAGCCGCCGAATCTTGGATCACTATGCCACTATGGAGTCATTGCCAAGTGACAAAATGTTTCCTGATAAAATACAAGAGACCAGAAGAAAGTTAAGGTGAAGGTGAGTGAAGGAGCTGCCTGTAAAAATACGATCGAAATGTTTTATCTGTAGTAGAAAAAAGAATCGAGTTAAAAAAATCATCTGCGGAATTTGCAATAAATCAGTAAGCAAACAACATATGACTACTGTTATTACATGCGATTCATGAAAAAAATGGCGAACTGAAAAAATGGCGAACGAAATCGCTGCTTCGAATAAACAATAATGCAAAATCTTATTAGTTTTTTCTTGTTTATAATCAATTATTATATTTATTTATGGTTATATTCCTAATTAATAGCAGAATTCTTAAAGACGATATATTTTCTTATCCCCACACAATAAAATATATACCCAGTAACATAGTGATACATGTGGTGTATAAAATACACCGCGCGGGTGGCTATGTGAAAATTCAGAACGCGGGTAGTTAAAAGTTAAGGAGTTTAAAGCACACAACGCATCTTGAGCGGGGTGTGCCAAAGAGTAACAGAAGATATCCGTGTAATTCCAGCTACTGACAGATTTGAAGATAACGTAATGATAATCTCCTACTTTCAATTCTGTTAAGGAGTTTTTTTTTAGTTTTTTAAGTAAAACAAGAACCAGAAGAATAAAAAAATTTATAAGGAAAATAGTTAATTTTATTTTATGAATAGGATGGTTGCGACAGTTACTACGTGGTAATCCATACTTACATTGAATTGAAAAATTCACTTTGTTTTTTACCACACATATATTATGTAAAAATATTATATAACTTATTATTCACAGTTATATAAATTTCTACACATATCACGACTCGAGTTTCGACGTTTGACGGTCATTTTCACTTGAAAATGACCGTCAAACGTCGAAACTCGAGTCGTGATATGTGTAGAAATTTATATAACTGTGAATAATAAGTTATATAATATTTTTACATAATATATGTGTGGTAAAAAACAAAGTGAATTTTTCAATTCAATGTAATTTTATTTTAAATTTAAATTCATGTTCAAAGAATTTTTTTTAATAATATTTTGCTTAGAAAAACACAGGAAAAAAATAAATATTTAGAGAAATAAAATAAAACACCTAAAAAGAATTTGTAAAGAAAAAAAAGTGAAAATATTTTAATTTAATTAACAATTTACAGTTAAAAAAAATAACTCATTTTTATGTGAAATATAATTAACATAAAATAGTTTTAAAGAAAACGTTTTTTTTTTTCGTATAATAAATTAAACAGATAAGTTTATAGCAATAGAAAGTTCATTTCAGACACATACCTACTAAGAAAAATTAATTAATAAATTTAAGTAGCCAAAACGGCTAGGAATATAAAAACTATTTAGCAAAAATTTCTGTACCAATTTAAAAATAAAACCTTAATTTATTGCTCACGCAAACTAAACTAATCATCTCTATTTTCGAAAGTGAGCAATTTTTTAATAACGTATGTAATTAAAGAGAGGACTGTAATAATAGTAAGTTCTGTTACGCTTGATTTGAAACGGTTTAATTATACAATGCGTTTAGAAAGGTGAAGGAAATATTAGCCCAAAAATGTCTAAAACGCGATTAAATATATTTTCTCTTAAATTTCCAAAGAAAAAAAAAATCGTTTTCGGATTTCATCAAGCGTAACATTTCTAACACATTCTGCCCTCAATATTTCACCTACAAAAAATAAACTACATATATTTCAACATGTTAATAATAATACTTCTTTTTATATATTAAATATAATCTTCTATATTATATAATTAAATATTATTATAATATATATATATATATATATATATATATATATATATTTATATATATATATATATATATATATATATATATATATATATATATAATATAATATATAAAATATATTATATAAATATTTTTGTAATTATTTTATTTTTTTGTTGTCAAAATATTGTCATACAAATTTCTCAATACCATATTTTTTAAATTAATTTACTTCCTGTATTTATAATCTAAAATTAGAGTCGAGCATTTAATAATCCGCTAAATTTTATTACAAATTCCCCCTTTCAGGATAAATAAAAAAGAAACGTAAAAAAAGATATCAAAACCAACAAATCACACCTTAATGCTGTTGTTACAATTCCACAAACATATTTATATTTAATATTGTGATAAAATTCCCACTAAATAACACGTTAAAATATATCTGTGGACTTAATCTGGACTATAAAGATTTACCAAATCCCCACATGACGTTGAAACCTTTCGCTGCTTTGACTCGCAAGGCAACACAGTAAATCATGTCCATCTGCATTTAGCCATGCATTTTTATTCCCAACTGTCACCTTTATGTGGGATTATTTTTTATTGTTATAGTATCCGTATTTATAATCTCGTTCTACACTGAACGTGTTCTTCTCCTAATTGCCAGTTGGCGAATAAATTGATAATTTGTTGTAGTTAAACACGCACCTATCAACTTTCATTTATTTGCTCGACCGCTGATTTCAATTCTTAATTATTTCATTAATTTTTTTAATTAATTGTTTGAAATATATGAATATAAATTCATTTTTATTAGGATTTAAAATAATGTAAGATGAAATAACTTTGTTAATAAATTCAAAATAATTAATAACTACATATTAAAAAATTTTGCTTCTAAGAAAATTAATAACGTAATATTAAAAATATACTATATTTACATTTTAATATCTAAAATATAAATATAGTAAGAAATCCTTTAATGCTTGAACGTTTAACACAGATTATATTGAACGCAGTTTGGTCGCGGTGAAGTTCTACCTTCATACATTTTATGGCCAGTTTCTTTTCTTCTAAAGCTATTTATAACTAATTGACAAAATTACAGTTAGTTGAAACAGTTTTGCTAACTCAAAACAACGTGGTTACTTGAGAGATCAGGAATTTATGTCTAAGGCAATTTAGGGCATATTTAGTCACATATTTTAATTCAACTTCCTCACATTTTCAACCACCGCCCACCCAACCCCATACCTGCAGAGACTACTGTGGAGTTATCTACATGATCGTAAAATCATAATCGAAACAGGCTGCGAAATGATGGAGCGAGAAGTGCAAATCGGTGTTCCACAGGGCTCAGTAATGGGTCCTACACTGTGTAATATCCTGTACGATGAAGTACTTAGGCTCAAGCAATCAGAAAGTGTTGATATAATAGGTTTTGCTGATGATATTGTTGTATGTATTGATGATAAATGAATGGGGAAAATGGATGGCTGGTCCCTGTAAAAACGGAAGTTGTGGGCCAATAGTATTTTAGGCCAATAGTATTTTAGGCCAGGAACGTAACCATGATGCCCAAAGAGGCAGTTAAATATCTTGGTGTGATTATTGATAAGAAGCTTTTTTTTACACCACATATCATGCGAGCAGCGACTAAAGTACTCAAGGTAACTGGAAAGGATGATGCCCAATATCGGTATGCTGAGTTTCTCACTCGGCAATGCTCTATCTTGCCCCGGTCTGGGCAAACGCAATAATGAAGAGACCATTAAAAATAAACTGGTCACGGTGCTGAGAAAACTGACACTAGGTCTTAGCGCAGGCTGTACTCGTGTTGGAAGGCCTAGCACCCATAGATGGCCTAGCACCCGTCTTGGTAAAAGAAAGAACAGAACTGTACAAAAAACGGAACAGCGGGCAGAAGAGAGAACTTGCCAAACAACATCTTTTCCAGCGGTACAAACGGACAGTGGACAAAATTATTAATCACACAAGTGGGAATTTGGGTAGAACGAAAATATGGGGAGATGAACTACTACCTCACCCAAGCACTCAGCGGGTACGGATGCTTCAGAGAGTACCTGCATTGGCACAATATCGGCAGGGCCTCTGACAATTTGTTGTCTACTGTGGACAAATGGACAGTGCGGCGCACACGGTCTTCGAATGTGAAAGGTGGATTCCGGAGGGACTGGAAAGCGAAGATAAAAACAGAACTAGGAGTAAAGGTACTGTATGTTGGAGGTCATGTTAAGACAACTGGACTGCAACGGATGATATGATACAAAGCATTTTGAGCATGAAAGAGACAGGCGAACGTGCCTGGCAGAAAGTCAGGAACAAAGCAAACTAACAATGGGGGATATAAGGCAACAAATGCCTTACATAACAAAGAAAACGGCATCCTGACGACATGCGAAAATCTGTACCGGGATGTTCGCGAATTCGAAGGGGGCCACTTGACAAGTCAGTTCTAGTGCTTACTACGTACCCATATAAAAGACAAGACCAGACATAACCAGACAAGACTAGACAAAACCAGACAAGGCCAGACAAGGCCAGATAAGTCCAACCAATAACAGAGCAGACAAGAACATAAAAAACCAGAGCAGACCAGACAAAATCAGACGTGACTTGGTCTTGTCCGGTCCAATAACAGTTTAATGAATATTCAAATTAATATCAAGATAACAATATATTATGCAATTGCAAATTTTTTTCTCATAAATATTAAAGATAATTAGAAAAATATTTGAGTGTACATAGAATGAGAAAATTGTTTTTTTTTGTTGAGATGACCAAAGCGTCCAAATTAAAAATATGAGTGTTGCCTAACAAATACCGAAATAAAGAAATAACATTTCGACTAAATTGCTTTTTGTGGTTATCGCCTATCTAAACTCCTTATGAAACAGATTAACTGTACAATTTATTTAGAAAAAAAGTCTCACTCCCAACAAGACGTTTTCATCTGAAATCAATGCATACATTATGTATGGTAATTCGTGGCGTTTCGAATTTATTTATACGTTTGAACTGTATAAAAAAAGTGCTCTAAATATAGTCACACCCACGAATCGAAATAATCCAACGCCTTCGAGGAATTATAGTCATATAACTAACTACCTTGTTTGTTTCCAGTAAGTTTTAAATCACCGCACACAAGAAACTTGTATTGTCAACTATGGTATAAACAAACAACTTACTCGACGGACACTCCAATTTCCAAAATAAAAACATTAGACGATTGTTATCCAAAAACAGATTTTATTGCTCCAAATAAATTATTTTCAGTAGATATATCACTTTTATCTACACTTGCAATCTAAATAAATAAAAACACAACATTTCTTCCTTTTTATGTTGGGACTATTTTTGGTTTCTCTTAAAAAAGACGAAATTAAACTAGGTAAATAAGTAAGGAGGATTTATGTAAGGAGAATACTAAACGTGACATACATATTAAATAAGACTCGATAATGCCTTTAAGTGTAAACAACTTTATAGTAACTTATTGAAGAATGTGTGTCTAATTGAAATTTAAATCCTGCAACTATTACTTTATGCTTATTATTACAATACAAAGAGAAATCTTCTGTGCAACTTATTTTCAGCCGTAAATTTTAATAATAATTCACGGTAAATTATTTCTAGACATAAAACTAAGTAAATTGTGGAAAAAGGAGTTATTTCAACCAACGTGAATGTCCAATGTGTAAACTATGAAATTATTACCTTCTTCCATATGTTTACCAAAATAGCTTTATTATCTTCACGGCCATGTTAAGCAAATATTGCGTCAGGTTAGTTGTTTTATTGACTTTGGAACGCCACATGACTAACATTAGATTAAATGGCTTTGCGGAAATGCAATATCTAGAATTGATAGATATTTCAAACAGCAAATTGCAAGAAAGAAATTACTTTTCTTTATTGAATAAATACACAATCATGTTTTTTTTTCTTTTTATGGAAAATTTACTCACTGTTTGTACAAATTGATCCTCTAAAGTCGATAAATACAAAACGAAAAATATATTTAATTATTCGTATTCAGCAACTATTTATAACTATAGCGGATTTTGAAAAAGTAATTCTTCCAACAAAAACTAATCATAATGGAAAATTTAATTTCATTGAACATTATATGACCAATTATATTACCTACTATGAAATATATACAAATTCCATAGCAGAAAGACCCAATAAAAAAATGTATTTTTATAGATTTTAGGGTTCCGTACCGAAAACGGAACCCTTATAGGATCACTTTGTTGTCCGTCTGTCTGTCTGTCTGTCTGTCTGTCTGTCTGTCCGTCTGTCTGTCTGTAAAGACCATTTTTCTCAGGAACGCATAGAGGTAACAAGTTGAAATTTGTATCAAATACTCGGGTCTGCGGTCTCTTTCAGCTGTGAAAAAATCAAAATATCTTGTAAGTCATCGCGATCAAATGATATGACCGTTTATGTCGCATATTTTGCGATTTCACAAGGGAATCAAAACCTATAAGGTACTTCCCGTTGACCTAGAATCATGAAATTTGGCAAGAAGCAGTGTCTTACAGCACATGTAAAGGAAAAAATCTGAAAACGGTAAATATGTAGTTTAATTACAAGAAAAATGCGAATTTACTATTAGAAACTTATGAAAATACACAAATGTGTTGCGTGGTATTTTCAAGCACCAGAAGCATATGGGTTGTATATTTGGTTGTATATATGGACATAGTCTGTTTATAACCGACATGGGACATACTCAAGTCCCGCAACATCCTGTATATATTACATTTTGTCTAATTTTTGTTTATAATCTACATATACTTAAATCACGTACGCCCTATAGTTTTTGGTAGTCAATTACCCAAAAGCAGTCATTTGAACAACTGAATGTTAAGAGTATCGAAATAGATCTAGAAATAGTTAATATATTAGTTTATATTAGATCTAGAAATAGTTTGATCTTAATATAAGTTAGTGAATAAGTGTAATACGAAAATAAAGTTCTCTTTTTATAAGTTTAAAAATATTCGCGTTATTTAAAAAAAAAAACCTGTATACCTTTATACAGGGTATATAGGTATACAGGCAAAATTGAGCAGTAAAAATAAATAGTGAAGTACCAGAACCCCTAAAAACTCATAGTGAATGGGGGATGTATGGTAATAAAATATTGGGTAAAATTCCATCGTACGACAGCGACATCTTGAGGTTATGCTTGCAGCGGTACTAAGATGGTCGTGATTTCAGGAGGGCGACTTGTCAAGTTAACTGAATGTGCTTGCTACATCCTCCACAAAAAAAAGATACCTTACTTACAACGTTTTATTAAAAAAAAAACCGGCCAAGTGCGAGTTGTGACTCGCGCACCGATGGTTCCGTACGGAACCATCGGTGCGCGAGTCACAACTCGCACTTGGCCGGTTTTTTTTTTAATTCATAGATAGAAGTTAATTTATAATTAAACCACCCATAAGTTAATTTTGAGGTTTAATTTTTAAGTTTGAAACAAACAGAAAATGAGGATAAACTCTCTATAAATACTAAAAATCTAATGGAGAGAGAGAAGGAAACTACTGGGAAAAGATCCACAGCATAAATATGAGGTGAGACAGCTGAATAAGGATATAACGAAAGCTGCAAGAACTGATATCAGAAGCTACAACAGTAAATGGGTGACTAGAGTCATAGAAGAGAACAAGAGCCTGATTGTAGGTACTACGTAATAAACTGAGTAGGGGAAAAGCTGAAATAACTAAACTAGAAAATGAGAGAGGACAAATAACGAACAACAGAGATGAAATATTGAAGATTGTCGAGGGCTTTTACAGAAAACTATATAGAAACCAGAGTCAAGCACAACCAGACCACCAGAAAATATAACCCATATACTGAACCAAGGATCGGAAGAGAAGCCAGAGATAACTGAAAGGTCCTAAAGTCATTGTCAGAAATGAAGAACAATAGAGCACCTGGTGAAGACGATGTTGTTGTAGAAGCCATCAAACTGGGAGGAAGAGAACTACTCAAAGCAAATACCAAACTCTTCAATAAATGCCTAGATGAAGGAACTACCCCACAAATATGGAATAATGCCATCATTATGTTTTATCATTTTGTTTTTGAATAATGCACAAGAAAGGCAGTATCAAAGACCTACAGAACTATAGACCAGCAAGACATTTCTTGACACACACCTACATTACACGCCTACATAAACTATTCACCAAAATCATTACCGCACGGCTTGCAAATAAACTGGACCTCTATCAGCCAAGAGAGCAAGCAGGTTTTCGAGCCGTATATGGAACAAATGACCATCTTCAGGAGATAAGATCGCTAATAGAAAAAAGTATAGAATACGTCCGTAGTACTAGCATTCGTTGACTAAGAAAAGGCATTCGATTCCATAAACCACCATGAACTGTTTAAGACCCTCGCGAACTGTTGTATAGACCACCGCTATATTTCCATACTACAACATACGTGGTCTGTTAGAAAACTATCCGACCTTATTTTTTATTTTGAAAACCTGATGGATTTGAATCAAGCGCGCTTGCATGAGCCAACCTTGAACCCTCGTGCGTATGCGTGATTTTTTTCCCGCCTGTAGATAGCGTCAGTTGCTGTCGAGCAGTGTTCGAGTGACGAAGTGTGTAGTGCTCTCGTTGGTTTTTCAATGCAAGTAAAAATTGCCAAAGAGTACTATAGGGATGTCCTACGTCGCCTACTTGATGCTGTGCTGCGCAAGCGACTGGAGTTGTGGTCATCAGGAAATTGGAGACTTCATCACGACAATGCTCCAGCACATTTTTCGCACTTGGTTTTGTTTTGACGAAAAACTAGACTCCTCTGGTTCGACAGGCTCCTTACTCTCCTGATATGCCCCCCCCTGCGACTTCTGGCTATTCCCCAACGACAGCCGAGCTTAAGTCGATTCCGAAAGAGGCTTTTTGGAATGCTTCCAACAATGGCGGCACCGCTGGGAGAAGTGTGGAGTCCCAAGGAGACTACTTTGAGGGTGATTAGGTTTCCAACGCTCTAGGTATGCCCGTTTTTTTTACCGGCTAAAGCTCGGATACTTTTCTAACAGACCACGTATATATGAGCAGGCAACGGCAGAAGTAAAAGTACATGCGGAAACAGATCGGTTCAAGATCGAAAAGGGTAGGGGCACCCTACCCTTTTCGACAATGTGAATGGAGAGAAGTTTAACCACCTACGCTTTGCTGACGATATCTTAATGATCTCAGACCGACTAGACGAGGCAAATGAAATGGTCTCAGCACTATCCGCAGCCTCCCAAAAAGTAGGCTTAAAAATCAACATCGCCAAGAGCCAATTTATGACGAACTTAGTTCCCTGTTGCAACGGTAATGATAGAAGGAAAGGAAATTCAATACGTAACATCTTACAAATACCTGGAACATGAGATTCGAATGGGAAGAGATAATCAGACCTACGAATTAAACAGAAGGATATGACTGACTTGGGCTGCCTTTGGCAAGCTGAGAAACGTATTAAAAACAAACATACCCATGTGCCTCAAAAGAAAGGTGTTCGACCAGTGCGTTCTCCCGGTATTGACATGTGGCTCGAAAACACTAACATTAACACAGAGAACTGTTAATAAAATAAGAATAACTCAACGAGCCATGGAGACGTTCATGCTAGGAGTAACATTGCGAGACAAAATCAGAAATGAAGAACTTCGCAGAAGAACAAAAGTTACAGATGCAATTGAAAGAGTCACATACCTAAAATGGAATTGGGCTGATCACATCGGAAGAATATCGTACAACAGATGGACGAAGAGAATACTAGAATGGCGCCCCTGAGAGGCAGCATATAGAAACAGAGGACGACCGCCTACCCGATGGACGGACGATTTAAGAAGGATTTCCTCGAACTGGATCCAGGATGCCCAAGGCCGAGCAAGGTGGTCTAGGTTAGTGTATCCCAAACTTTCGATTCACGTGTACCATATTCAAATATTTTTTAACACTTTGTACGCCTTAGTAGAAAATTTCTGAGATATATTATTAAAAATAGAAACTGAACCGGTCTTTTTTAAGTAATGTACAGTCTCTAGATTGGTTTGATTGATTTATTATACAAGCGGATAAAATTAACGTTTAAGGAGATTTAAATTCGCGAGTTAAAGCTTCATTTTATTCGCTAGTGTATACAAACTTTTCTTTAATTTTGCTCCCATTTTCAAGTTCCATTTTCAGTTTTTTTTAGAGAAGTATGTCGTCGGCCCATTATTGTATTGTTGCCGTGACAACGATGAAATTGTTGATTCGTGCGTCCAAATTTTGTTTAGAGTATCCTGTTTAATTAATTTGTGTTTTATTAATCAGAAATGAATAGATCCTAAGAATTATTGTTAAATGGTGACGCAATTGAGGAAAGATTACTCACGCGGAAATCAAGACATTTATACAAAAAATGTGTAAATTTTTTTTTGATTGAATATCATAAAAGAACATCAGCGAACTCAACAATTAGGGTTGTGTTTATTATTGTGTATATAAGTGAATTATTTTAATGCGTTGCTATGCATACTTTTATTTCACTAGCGAAATAATTTTTTTATTTAAGTTGTCAATAATCCACTGTTTTATTGATCCCCATCTAAGGTAAAATTGAATAAAAATTATTACACATATTAGGAAAAATGTTATTTTTTATTAGTTCACTTTAAGACGTTTCTGCTTGTTTTTATATAAAATAATCTATTGATTCTATTGTATTAATTAATTATCAAAGATGATGAAGAGAAATTGTTTGCAGATTCATAACTAATTCAAGTATTCAACACTTTATAAAAAGTAATATGCACTATTTTTGATGTAATTTAAATATTGTTATTTTTCGTCTTATATCCACTTTGACACACACAAAAAATTAAAATTTTGGAACATTGCTACGTACCCCTTTCAAACCAGTACGCATACCACACTTTGGAAAACACTGATCTAGGTTAAGAGAGGTTTATGTCAAGCAGTGGACGAGACAAGCTGCTATATGATGATGATATGACGAAGTTAATTTATAAACTAAATCTACTAAAGCCGAGTTATTTTCATTGAAAAAAAAAACTTAATAAATAATCTTGATATTATTAATTTCAATATGATAGACATAATGTGTTATCACAATATAACAAACCAAGTATCAAAAACTATTTATAAAATTAGTCATTTAAGCACCATTATTTCCAATCTTATTTCTATGTACTTATTTTTGCGTGCAGTCTTTTGCCAAAAAGCCAATTTGCATAACAAACAATAGCAATAATTATTCAAAATTTACGATTGTACAAAAAAATTTACAACTTATATCCATACACAGTGCAGTGCCATGTATCGTCTTACAAATGTGCCCATAATTTAAAGTAAAAAAACGTTTAGTTATTTCTTGTGAATATTTTTTATTTCGTCTTGTCTTCAAACTCCACCAAATATAAATTCTGCTGAACCAACGGGAGGTGCTATTCACTTTCCAAACACATACCATTATTATAATTAGCTTCTTTATATGCACGGTTTTATACAGACTTACCAGCAGACACGTACTTACTCATCAAGATAATTTTAATCGGATACTCTATCACTATTAATCAAAACTATATTACTACTCTAATACATTACATTTTACTTTTTAGACAATTTTCTGAAAACAATACAGAAATGTTCGACAAGTTTCTAGTTTGTCTAGTAATACATACATAGGTTGACAATCTTATTTCTGAATGTAATGTATTCACCTACATTTTGATTGACTGGTCTTGCCTAGTCTTGTCTTCTCTGGACTTGTCTGGTATTGTTTGGTCTTGTCTGATCTTGTCTGGTCTTGTCTAGTATAGATTTGCATGGCTTAGTCTTGCCTGGTCTTGCCTGGTTTCTTTTTGTCTTATCTGATGTTGTCTGGTCCTGTCTGGTCTTCCCAGGCCATGTGTCTTTCTGCAAAGCAACCTGAACATATGTGTGGCCGCACACGACCTGCTTAACAAAACGGCCCAAGAAAAAAACATAGACATTGCCATAATTTCTAACCCCAATAAAAACACTGTGAGCAAAGGAAACTGGTTCACTGACAAAAAAATGGATGCAGCAATAAAAGTGTTCAATACGAACATCAAAGTAAGGCGAAAAGGAAAGGGAAAAGGTTTCCTCTACATCGAACTAGACAAAGTATGCTTATACGTGTGCTACGTCTCGCCAAACTGCGACAACACCTACCTAGAAGAAGTGCTGGGAAACAAGGGGTACTGCATGAAGCAACGCAAAACAAAGAACGTGCTAATAGCAGGAGACCTAAATGCAAAAGCACAGGCATATGGATCACCGTATAACGACTTAAGAGGGGAAATTAGGGGACTTTAAGAGTGGATGGAACAGGAAAAACTGTATACCGCCAATGTCGGAAATGTACCGACCTTTGCCAGAAGGAACAGCAGCTCTTACATAGATATTACCTTATACACGGAAAGCCTAACGGCGAGGGTGCAAAATTGGAGGGTCCACGAGGAAGACGAAAATTTTAGTGACCACCACAACATAACCTATGAGCTCAGCACAGAAGTAAATATAAAACAAATGGAAATTAAGCAAGGAAACAAACGCGCAGGCTGGAGAACCAACGCGATAGCTATGGAAAACTTGGCAAAACAACTGCGATCGATATTAGAAGAAAGAAAGAGAAATAATAAATATCGCGGGCGAAGTTATGAAAATGATCACTAAAGCGTGCAACTTGTGCTTCTCGAAACGAAGAAGTTCAGAAAAGCAAAGGAAATAGGTTTATTTGTGCAACCGAGAAATAGCGGAACAGAGACGCGAATGTATGAAAAAACGAATGGAAATGAAGACCAAAACTAAAAGGGCAAAGCTGGAAGAAAAGGAAAGACTGAGACAACAATACAAAGAAAAAAGGAACGAGCTGAAAAAAGCTATAAAAAGACAGAAAGAGAAAGCATGGAGGAACCTGATAGAGAAACTGAACAACGATATATGGGGAGATGCCTATAAAATAGCATGTAAAAAACTGAGGGTGCTACAAAGAATACACAAGACTGACGAAGATCTAATGACGGAAGCACAAAAACTGTTTCCTAAAAACCCAAAAGTAATCTGAAATATGCCGTGGGTAGAAGAAAAGGAAAAGGACCACTCTGGACGAAATGGAAAGAGCAGTACAAAGCTCCAAGCCCGGACAATATAACACAGGAAGTCGCTAAAATCTTTGACAAGACGCAAAAAGTGTACTGCCTAGACGTCATGAACCACCACCTACTTAAAGGCGAGGTACCAAAGGAGTGGAAAAAATCGCGGCTGGTACTAATCGAGAAAGGCAGAAAGAAGGAAAATACATCTACTACCTATAGGCCGTTGTGCCTTCTTAAAACAATGGGGAAGCTACTCGAGCAGTTGTTAAACACAAAACTAACTGAATAAATAGAAAAAACAGGGGGACTGTTAGATCTGCAATACGGTTTCAGAAAAGGAAGAAGCACAATAGATGCGATAAAAAAAGTGCAAACAGCGGAGCATATAAAGGACAAAAATGCTGCCTGCTAGTGACTCTGGACGTCAAAAGCGCTTTTAACTGGTGGAGAGAAATAGTGGCACAATTAGAGAGAAGAAACATTAGCTCCATACTTGATAAAAATGATTCAAAGCTACCTAAAAGAAAGAACACTACTGGTAGGGGAAAGTGGTGAGATGGAAGTAACGTGCGTAGTTCCCCAAGGCTCTGTTCTGAGACCCACGTTGTGGAACGTTTACTACGACGGTGTCCTTAAAATAGAAATGCCAAAAGAGGTAACCATCATGGGATACTCAGATGATATAGCATTGGTCGTTAGCGGTATGACGGCCGAAAAAATTAGACAAACAACGGAAAAGGCGATCAGCAAAATACAACAATGAATGGATATGAAAAAACTGAAACTGGCTCCAGAAAAAACGGAAGCAGTAATGATAGTGGAAAGATGGAAAGTGCGGTACTTGACGATAACAGTGGAAAATAATGTCATAGAGACGATTCCTGCGACAAAATATCTTGGGGTATACTTCGACACTGACCTTAGAATGACAAGACATATTATAGAAACTGTCAAGAAAACGGAAGGTACGGTCAAAAGACTAAACATGATCCTGCCCAACATAAGAGGACCAAAGGAGGAGAAAAGGAAAGTACTGATGTCAATTGTGTATTCCACACTACTATACGGAGCACCGATCTGGCAAAAGGCGACCAATTTTAAAAAATATAAAAACATAATAACAAGAGGCAAACTACTAATCAAAATAGCACAGGCATATAGGACAGCTTCTGCCGAAGCGCTACAAGTAATAACGGGAACCTCCTAATTGAAGAAAGGACTAACGCATACGACGCAGGATCTGAAAACAGAGGACAAGAAAGGGAGAAAATAATAAATAAATGGCAGGAAAGATGGGATAGCCAGCCGCAAACAGCCATATGGACAAAACGACTCATACCGGTGATAAAAACATGGACCGAGCGAAAGCACGGAGAAATCACACACTACACAACACAAGCCATATCATCACACGGGTTATCATCACACGGCAATATCATCACACATTCTAGGTCAACGGGAAGTACCCTATAGGTTTTGATTCCCTTGTGAAATTGCAAAATATGCGACATAAACGGTCATATCTTTTGATCGCGTTGACTTACAAGTTTGATTTGTTCACAGCTGAAAGAGACCGCAGACCCGAGTATTTGATACAAATTTCAACTTGTTACCTCTACGCGTTCCTGAGGAAAATGGTCTTGACAGACAGACAGACGGACGGACAGACAGACAGACGGACAACAAAGTGATCCTATAAGGGTTCCGTTTTCGGTACGGAACCCTAAAAAACGACAAGAAATAACAATAAGAATGGTATTTATTGTAACAAAGAAAAAATGATACAATGGGCTATCGACCTCGAGGTTCTTCTGCCAACAGCCATCCTTCAACCAAGAAGATTTGATGTATTTTGCAAATTATCGCTGTTTTGTTCTTATTGCGAAAACCAGATTATTATTGTATAAATGGTTAAAATCTTGTCCGTGTTTATAAGTTACAAGACTTCCAAAAGTTTCTACACAGATTTAAAATAATCTATTCGCCGAACTGCCGCTTCTGCGACGAGGAGGATGATGAGGATGATGCGGAGCACACGATTATCAGGTGCCACAAATGGAAAAAAAACAGAAGGTACCATATGTAAAAAATCGGAAGAACACTAACGCCGGAGAACATCATCAACCTAATGCTGGAAACACCTGACAATTGGAAGGATATCGAGGATACCATAAGAGAGATTATGGAAAGCAAAGCCCAAGAAAGGGATAATAGAAATAAATAAACAGAACATTCTGACAATCCTACACCCCAAGTAATACTTGACGGTCTCCGGGGTGCAAGGAGTAGAATTGAGGAGTGTGTTTTTTAGGGGGTAGTCTAGCCACGAAGGCGAGTAGTCCCACACTCCTCAGAGCAATTTAGAGGACCGGGGCCGTACGTAAACGTATTCTACCCCTCCTTTCGAAAAAAAGGTCATGTGTCTTGTCTGGTCTTGTATAGTCTTTTCTGGTCTTGTCTGGTTTTGTCTGATGTGTATTCATAGATATATAATATAGCATTTTCATTCATCGATGTATAATATTACTACTATCTCTCTCTCTTCAGTCCATAACCCTTCTGCAGGGTGTGGTGACATCAATTTGCTACGCTCGTAATGAGTCCTTGCCAGCGTTCTCTATATTGGACAGATCTCATTACTTCCTGCATCCGGGGGAGGGTCATGGAGGGTCAGGGTGTTTGTCCGGCCTATCCATCGTGTCGGAGATCTTCCTCTTGGGCGGCGACCTTGGACTTTGCCTTCTACTATGAGTCGTTCAATATTGTCGAACCTCCTTGCCACATGACACAGGTATCTCAAATACCATTGGTTTATTGTCTGATATAGTCTGGTCTTTATACCGAGTTGTTGAATAATAGAGTAGTTTGTGCGGTGGGCTGTCCATGGTATTTGCTGCAGTATTCTATAGCACCACATTTCAAATGCTTCTATTCCGCGTTGGTCTGAGGTCCGAATAGTCTACGTTTCGCAGGCGTAAGTTGCAATGGAGAAGACCAGGCTATGTATCAGCCGAAGTGTTGTGTTTTTGGTTATGGCTCGATCGACGTTCTGGCAATCGCTATTCGTTTGCGGTTTTCTTCCTCCGATCCACCTTTCTTGGTAACTACTGATCCTGGATAATCAAATCTTTCTACCACTGCAAATCCAGCCACGGTGTCGGCTTGTGGCAGATTTTCATTTTACCTGTCTATTATCATGATCTTTGTTTTGGCTCTATTAATCTCCAGTCCATATGAGCTACTCTCTTCTGTGATTCGGGCCATTATAGCCTCCATTTCGGCTTCCTCCGAAGCCAGAATCACAGTATCATCTGCATATCTCAAATTCGTTATCCGTTTGCCTCCAACAGGGATCCCTCCATTCCAATCCTCTAGTACCTTTCGCATAATGTACTCTGTGTATATGTTAAACAGTATTGGCGACAATATGCATCCTTGCTGCACTTCCGCTAGTATTTTGAATGGTTCGGAGTAAGTGTTACTTATGCTGACGCATGCAGTACTGGTGTCGTAGAGCTGTCTGATTAATCATATTAGATGCATTTTCTCTAGTATTTACCATAGTTTGCGCCACTTCACTTTATCAAACGCTTTAGAATAATCCACGAAGCACACATATGCCTTCACTTGGAATTCTCTGGCATTTTCTATTATTACAATATTATTACAACTACTATCTACAGTGACGTATAATATTTCTACCTTTATTTGTCCATTTGTCGTCTAAGAGATAAGTGTAACCTATTAAGTCTTTCCTGTTTATTCTTGACTTATAAGGCTTCATAGGTTCCACCTCACTGCATCAGGTAGTCTAGTCTAGTATAATTGATATAAAATTATTTGTCGCTTTATTGTTTGCCTGAGCGTAAAAGAATAACTGGAATCTGAATTCAACATTCAATCCTCATCCTGGATGTGAAGTTAAAGACATAATATTCAAATCGACGTTTCTAAATTCAATCAATGATTCGGCGACAGGTAATTCAATTTTAAAGAGAGTTTGTATTACGCACATGACCGAAATTATTATTTACTCAAGAAAAATTAAAATTCGGTTATGAGATATATTGCAATTTTTATGCAACGGGGCATAAACATTTCCGTTTTGCATAATTTTATCCCACGCGCAGAAACAGAAACCCGCGGGTAATTACAAAATAAAAGAGGACTGGCAATGTGATGCAGAATTTAATGTGTCTCGAGTAATTTTAGATGGAATTCATACGGTGTTTGCGTGCACTCTACACAGTTGACACTTACTGGTTACGTTCAGACAAGGAAAACCCCTACGCGTAGTTTCTGCAGCGTGACCGGAGCGTGTTTAGCACAAACTCAATAAGTCGCACTGACATTTACAACTTATAACTACACGCTTAAAAACCCACTCGTTTCATATATTACGTACACATAAATCTGAATTTATTTGAATTTTCAATCAAACAGAAACAAAAAAACGATATGTGGAAGAACATGACATTTCACTAGTACAACAAACGACAAGACAGTTACGATATTCATTTACTAAGAATTAAAGGACTGTTTAAATTATTTTTAAAAAGTAAAGCATGAAATGTTTTTTTATCTACGACCACTATTGTAAATGCCCATTATTGTAGAGTTCGTGGACTATGTAAATAGATCATACCACACACATATGTAACAATCTGCGATTAATGTTATATAATCATTCAAAATCACCCAAGCACGTTTGGTTTACGATTTGTTGATTGGTTGAGAGCTGCACGTTGATACTATTTTTAAATAGAGTACTCCGTGATTTCCAAACAATCATTAAACGTCACATCATTCACATAGAAACTGTCATTCATTTCGTTTTTTCACGTTTAAATCTAACGAAAATAAAATAAAACGGTATGTAACCATTATGAATGTATTTCTTTTCATTTTTATCAAGTTAAATAAGGTCGAAGGTATTACCTCAAACATATTTTTCTTATTCAACAGAAACAAATTAGTGTGGTCGTTGATAAAGTATAGTACATAATTCGAGTTGTAAGGCAATGTTGTAAGGCGTACTCGCGGAATTACTACAATGTAGAATGAAAACTATATTTCTTTGATAAATTGTTGAATAAAAATTTGGACAAATAAAATTTGTTCATTAAACTGACATTTGTAACAGAATGGAAACAAGAAGAAATCGTTCTGGTTGGCATGCCGCCAGTTAATTTGCCCACTGTACTAATTGTGAAAGCTAATTGCTGGACCCGAAATGAAATTATGTCGGAAAAACTTGCTAAACGTCGCTGCAAACAACGTTTCGCCGAAAACTTCTACATAAATTAAACTCTCTAATATCAGGCCAAGAAAGAAATTTATTTGTACAGAGAAATTGTTAATGAAATACTGAAAAGACGAATCGTTTATTCGTGTTTTAATAAATCATTTTATATATGGGCCATCTACAAAATGATAATAAACCTGATATATAATAAATGATAATGGTCGTAAATTGTTCATAGATTCAGCCCAGTCTAAATAAAATGATCCATAACATAATAATCACAATAAGTTTATAAATGAACCTTTTCTTCTAATGGTACTTACTATGCTCATTGCTTTAACTTATTTGTTAATACCAATATCCATCGGGATTTCAGCGCACTTCAACTTTTTGGGAGATAAAAAAGAAGTCTAGTCTAGTATTCTCCGTCTAGTCTTGTCTGTCTGCTCATCATAATAACGGAGCTACTTGATATACCCATTTCATATTGAATAATAAAAGAATAAAAGGTTTAAAATAGGTTATAAAATTTAGCTAATAAAGTTGAAACATCTTGAATATTAAAAGATTTTTCAATTTTATAAGCTAAATTCTACACCTTATTTTAAACCTCTTTTTACATAGTCTATTTACCTAGTACCTAGTCTAAACATATTTATCTACGACCACTATTGTAAATGTCCATTAATGTACATTTCGTGGACTATGTAAATACATCATAACACACACGTTTGTAACAATCCGTTTGTAACAATCCAAACGTGCGTTTGGTTTGCGATTCGTTGATTGGTTGAGAGCTGCTATTACGTCCCCATATGTTCAGCACCCCTCGTGCCACAATTCAAACTAACGGAAATTGACATTGCGTATATTGGGTTGCCTATATCTATGAGCACTTTCATTCCAGTTTAACCCAAATAAGTACTCAATAATAAGGTATGTCCATCCATCCATGGCTCTACAACCTGGGGTGGGTCTTGGCCGCCTCAAGAATTCTTCTCCATTCTCTCCGATCCTGAGTGGCTTCTTCCCAGTTGAGCACCCCCAGGGTTTGAAGGTCCTTGCGGATATTATCCCGCCATCGAAGCTTTGGGCGCCCCAGTGGTCTTTTGTTGTTAGGGGTTTCTTCCCAGACCATTTTAACTAGCCTTGAGTCATTACTCCTCTGGACATGTCCCAGCCATATTAATCTGTTTGACTTAATTTCCTGTACTATACTTGGGCTATTATAAAGTTCATATACCTCGTTTTTCGTGCGCAATCCATACCGCAACGTTTGTTGATCCCAGACTGCTCCAAATATTTTCCTAAGAATTTTTCTTTCAAAACGATTGAGTAGTAACGTGTCTTGTACGGTCATGGTCCATATTTCGCTAGCGTAAGTTACCACAGGTCTTATAATAGTTTTATATATATATACTTATTTTTGTTTGTCTGGTCAGGATTCTTAATCGTAATAATTGCTGGGTTGCGTAGTAGTACATAACTTGAGTTGTAAGAGAAAGTTGTAAGGCAATTACGTACTCGCGGAATTACGTACTCCCCGCTACGCGAGTCGTGCGTAACTGTTCCTCTCGTACGTAATATGCTTCTTACAACCCTCTTAAGTAATATACTATTATGTAAGATTATTTGTTTAAGCTTCAATGTTCGTTTCCCCTTGTCCCATTTATTTCTTTATATTGTGTTGCTAGTTGTTTAGCCATGAAGCCTTTTAATATATGATTGACCTTTTTAAGAAATTCGACGACTTATTAAGCAATACACAAGCATTTAGTTTCTCTCTATAAATTGGAAGCCAATGGATTATTATTTAATGGATTTTTAATTTATTGTATATGATACATAAACTAAACACTAAAGAATTTATAGTATTTGTGCCATATTTTTTATGTTTGGCTGAAACATGGGTTTCAGTAGACACTGTACAACTGATTAATGTACCCAAATTAATTTCACCGTACTGCAGAGCTAAATCTAGTGGCGGTGGAGTAGCTATTTAGGTGAAAGATGTATTCCGTAATTGCTGCAATCCTTTCGAATTAGCGAGCAAATCGATTGAAAAACATATTGGAATGTGTGGTGCTATACGGAAGCTGGAGCTGATAGCAAAGCCATTATTACATTTTATGGACCACCTTTAGGCTGTGTTTATGTTAATCCTAGAAGAAATTCTAATGTTAGCATTCGATAAATTTGAAGAAAAAAACATCCTGGTAGGTGATTTTAACATAAATTTTGATAAAGAATCGAAAGGGAAAAATAATTTAATAAATCTTCTACGGGCACATGTACTAGATTATGGAAAAAAAATTCCCACTAGTCACTAAAAACACGAGAAGCATTATTGATAACGTCTTTATGATTTTCGACAACTCAGTTTTAATAACGATTGATGAAAATCGAATTTCCGACCATAGATTCATATTAATTGGTACCGATGTCAATTGTGCTAAGAAGGATAACAGTTATTACTTTGCTAGAAACTACTGCCAATAAAGATGCTCAGTAGAGCAACTCATGAAGAGCCTGTAGTAACAAGCTCTTCATGAGACAAGAAACGTGGACAGAAGTCTATACAAAGGTTGATTGCGATCGTAAGGCAACAACTTTCTTACAGTTGCTACAATTCAACGTTTTAATTCTTTTTTCCGATAAAAAAGATAAAGATTAATTCAACTTGGATCTCGAAGAAAGCTAAAAGCTCAAGCAGAAGCTTAAAGGACCGTTTTATAATTAACAAGTAAACATCATGTCTTAAAAGATTTCTATAAAGATTTCTAAAAAGCATCTATATTTACTTGCAACAACTCAAAGAAATTTTTATCAAAACAGAATCGAGAAAATCTAAGAACAAACTAAAGGCCTTGTGGAAATATCTAATAAAGTAAACAATATGCCTACATATTAAGGATTAAGGATAATATTAAGGAGGAAAGTCAACCATTATAACCGATTCAGATAGTGGTCCTCGTTATTCTATGCATTCTCCAAAACAGCACCAGAAGGAGTGAATTCCATATATTCATTTGGACAATGTCCACATATCAAATGTCGATGATCATTAATAAACTAAAAAGTAAATCCAATTGCGGCCCAGACTTAGCACCATTTAATATAAAAAAGAATTTCAAAATGAACTTCTTCAACCAATCACTGATATTATTAGCAGCTCCTTTTCCTCAGAAATAGTACCAGATATAATAAAAATTCCTACAGTGGTTCCAATAGATGGAAGAAGGTATAGATGGAAGAAGATTGTACAGATTTTTTCATCGATATGTTCAGAGAAACATAACTTCTCATCAAATAAAATGTCCAGGTCCTTCATCGAGGTAACCCTCTTAATTGTAGTTCCACAAAAACCATAGCTGTATGCGAGAGGTGTCCTTTTTCTGGTATAAGATATCACCAAGCACTTTTCACTGTTTAGACGAAGTTTCTTTTTGGAGGCGTACTTTAGTCGCGAACTTATCCAGATCTGCTTGTAAACGATTTGATATTGCGTATTTTACTAAAGATCTTTATATCGTCAGCATAGATAAGAAGCCTAGAGTTCTCAAGGTAGGCGACAACATCGTTTATGTATATTATAAAGAGCAAGGATCCTAGATGAGAGCCTTGGGGGACACCTGACGACACAGCACAACTCTTTGAAGTATACCCATTAAGTGTAACCGCCTGTGAGCGACCTGGCAGGTAGGATCTAAACCAATTCAAGTTTAAGTTTAAGGAGCAGTATCTGATGATCTATTAATAATCTATGCTGATCGATTTGAACAATTATAGACCAACAGCTTTGGTTAATGTAATGGCAAAGATCCTGGAATACTGTATTGAATATCGCCTGATGTCGTTCATTTCGAGAAACAACTTGTTTCCTACAGGACAACATGTTTTGCGTAAAAGTAAATCAACCACTACAGCAATAAATTAGTTCAAAAATCATCATAAAATCACCAACGAGGCGGATAAAAGCAAATGTCCTTTGGGTATTTTTATGTGACCTCTCTAAGGCTTTTGACTGTGTCTCGCACGGCATACTCTTAAACAAATTATCCTTATATGGAATTAGAGGAAAAACTGGGCGAAATAACGAAACGACTGGAATATCATCGACCACAGTGGTAAAAATATGTGTTCCCCAAGGAAGTGTCTTGGCCCCGAACCTTTCCTCGCTGTACACAGCAGACTTGGTTGACTTTATCGGGCAAAAACACTGTACCATATATGCCGATGATAAAAGTATTATAGTACCGGAGGATTCCCTGGTGGAAAACGAAATCAAAGCAAATGTAGTCTTAGACAGACTTTATCCATGGTTTTGTGCAAATAAATTGTTCCTAAATCCGGAAAAAACTAACTATTCAATTTTTCAATGTGGTCGAAGGAACCCTCAGAAGATCTACTGCAAATCGGAAACTACCGATTAGATCGAAAGCAAGTGGTCAAATTTTTAGGAATATTTCTAGAAGAGCACCTGTCGTTGAAACTTACAACAGACTACATCCTAGGCAAACTAAATAGCAAAGCGTATCTTTTACGAAAGGTACGGGATACGGTTGGCCAAGAAGCCCTTTCAAAAGTGTCCCATGTCGAGATCCATTCGGTATTATCGTCGGAATCCTGTTATGGGGAATTTACTCACATACACATTTAGTCCTTTTAGCTCAAAAGAAGATTATAAAATGAATAACTGGAATAGCTATTACAACATCAGCCATTTTTCAGAAACTGGAAATTCTAACCGAGACGTCCGTCTATATATGGGAAATATCGTGTTATGTGTTGAACTAATTCAAACTTAGCCTCATTCGGGCAAGATGCAATGCGGTCTAAAATTTAGTAAATAAATGAAAAACAAATTGTCAAACTGTGGCAAGATAAGTTGAAATGCGGCCCAAAACAAAAGCATCAATTTGATAGCCCGCGGGCCGCAAGACAAGTTCCAATGCGGCCCAAAACAAAACCAACAATTTTCATTCATGATCATTCATTTATTTCAGACATTCTGAGTAAAAGTTTGCAAATTTCGCCACGCAAGCAGTTAGTCTGTAGATTTAGACCTGTAGACCTTTAGACCTGTCTGTAGATGTAGATTTATTTCTTTGTAGATTTAGATCAGGAGTGTCCAACTTGCGGCCCAAGACCAGTTGCTATGGAAATTAAAACATCAAAATAGACCTTTTCATAGTTGAAATTTTTTTGTGCGCATGTGTAAATGTGTCAATTTCCGCACTTTTTGAGGTATAACCAGTGAAAATAACAAAATGTGCCCGAAATTTTTTGACCGAAAGGTTAAAACTAATCACCAATAGTAAAATAAACAAGTGGACTATAAGAGAACCAGATGCATATGAGCAGTACATCGATACACGTTTGGAAAGTGTCACAGTAGCCGAAGAAGTAACAGATACTGACAAACTAAAGAACAACATAGCAGATATCCTCAAAAACGCACAGGAAAAATACTTTATTAAAGAAACTAAGGATAAACTCAGCCATAATACAAAAGATCTTATTGAAAAAAGAAGAGAATTAAGGAACAATTACAGTAACAAAACCGACGAGTTGAGAGAACTAAATAAGAAAACCTCAAGATCAGCAGAGACGATATCCGAAAGTACAACTCTAAGATTATCTCTGAAGTTATGTTAGGTTAGGTTAGAAAAAAGATCCGGGCCCAAAACACTTCCTTGGGGAACACCCAATGTAACCACTGTGGTCTATGATATTCCAGCCCTTTTGTATTGTTGTCTGTGGCGCAAATAAGATATGAACCACCGCACAGTTTTTTCTCAAATTATGTATAGGTAAGCCGTTCAAGATACAGTCAAAGGGCTTAGAGAGAACACAAAAACTCGCCACAGGGAATTTGCCTTTATCCACCCTGTTGATGATTCTATTATGGAACTCATTTACCTCTTCCTCAAACTAAAACAATGCGGTAATCATAATTATGCATAAAAACATGGGACACCAAGTAACTAGCAAATTACCGTCCTATCAGTCTCCTACTACACATATATAAACTCTTCAGCAAGATAATAACGAAGCGCCTAACACCTAAGTTGGACTTCTATCAACTGCGTGAGCAAGCGGGTTTCAGATCTGGTTTTGGGACAGACCATCATCTACAAGTGATTAAAATGCTCATTAAGAGGTGTATAGAGTACAACAAGCCACTGGTCCTAGCTTTCATAGAATACGAAAAAGCTTTCGACCAAACAGACTAACAGAAAGTCTTTAAAGAACTCGCGGAATGTAAAATAGGTTACCGCTACAGGAGTAGCGGTGATCTATTCTACATTCCACATTTTCCTCATTCCACATTTTACGTTTATTCTACTTTTATCAGTGAGGACACTAATAAAAGTAACTTATGAAAAGGCAACTGCCAGCGCAAAACTACACGATAATACCAACACGATCAGAGTGAAACGCAGAGTACACCAAGGAGATACCCCAACACTATTCACGGCGTTATTAGAATACATGAGTAAGGAATTGGATTGGGAAACAAGAGGCATCGACATAGAAATTAAACAGGTGCCCTTCTACAAATACCTTGGCCACGAAATTCGAATAAGCCGCGATAATCAAAAGACTGAGATCACCAGAAGAATTAGTTTAACCTGGGCAGCGTTTGGCAAACTGAAAAATATCTTTAAATCCGACCTTCCGATATGCCTTAAACGGAAGGTATACAATCAATGTGTTGCCCGTAATGACATATGGGGCAGAAACGCTGACACTAACACGAAAGTCAATCAGAAAAATACGAGTCTCTCAAAGAGTTATGGAGAGGGCGATGTTAGGAATATCACTAAGCGTCAGAGATTAAGTGGAAAGGATTACAACACTGAAATGGAAGTGGGCCGACCACATTGACAGGGTAGCGGATGATAGGTGGACGAAACGGATACTCGAATGGCGTCACAGACAACTTGCATTCAGAAGCAGAGGACACCCCCCGACACGATGGTCCGACGATATTAAGCGCATCACTGGAAACTGGATGCGGGAGGTACAAGATAGGGAGAAATGTAGAAATCTAAGGAAGGCCTATATCCAGCAGTGGACACAAATGGCTGATTGATGATAATTATGATGACTTGTGTAATGTGTAATGTATTTACATCTGGAGATAAATAAAACTTTTGATATAGATTATGATTTCGTAATGGAACTAAACTGATGACATCTATTTATTTCTAGTTCTTCGTTAATTAAAATGAGGCTAAAATTGCTGATACCTCATGCGATACTTTATTTTCATTTGCCCACACATGGTTGTTATGAAAATTCCTTATTTCAAATATATAGCTTCAATTATCTCTATTTTAATTATCTCTAAATTGAGTTATCTGGAAAGTACTTTCGTTTTTTTTTTTCTTAATTTAAAATAACATTTTTATATAAAGAAACTTTAATCAACAAAGTCCAAAATTAACCAATTTATTTAACAAACATTTACCATTTTCCGAGAAATTTAATGCATTTTATATATAAAGATCTTTTTTTGTAAATAAAAACTTTTTCTAAAGGACTTTAACACACAGCTGAACTAAAGGTTTTACCCGACAAGGAATTTTGCTTAACACGAAACAATTTTTATCCAATACCGCTAGGTCAGGGCTATATGCACATCCCAACGATTTATTTTTAATTTGTATAATTATCAGCATCTAAAACTTTATATAGACGATGAATATTTACAGTATATATAAACTAAAGTGTAAGTTTGTTCCATAAAATATTTAAAATCGATGTGTGTGTAAAATATTTGTTGAATATTAATTTTTCGTAAATATTTTATCGCCCATAAAAAGTTTAACATTGTTGCTAAATATGCAAAGCAGATAGAGTTTATCCCCGCAATATTTACGACTTACATCGAATCCTTGTTGGTTTAAAAGAGAAATACGCAAATGAGATTGAATAAATCGTTTCAAATAAACAGGTTGGAGGACAACCGAAAATAAAAAAAGGTAAACGAGAAGGAGTAAAAAGTCGTTGGGGTTTAGGCTGTACGTGCAGCAGACATTAGTCATATCAAGATAATTATCTGAAATAACGTCAAGCTGTGACAATTTATTTATTTTTAACTCACCCACACCTTGCATACGACTAAAAGCTTGGAAGTAAAAACGTTTTACTTTTTTTATAATCAACCAAAAATAAGAAGACAAATATTTTTTTGTCCATTATCTGCCTCGTCAAGAAAATTCAACATAATTCTTCAACGACACAAATCCATCAATAACTTCTTTTTTATTCCACTCTGTGTGATCCCATTAAGCGGCGCCAGTGATCAACGACCATTTGGCATACATCATCCTTTTTTTCTCTCTCACCCAAAAAAAAATCTATAAATCAAATTTTAATGTCTAGATCGTTACCAGATGACAAAAATCACATTCAAGAACATTTCGTTCTAGTTATAGGATTTTTAAATTAATTTATTTTTGTGTTTATGGACGCTTAATATAGCGTAATATTTAGATAAATGTGTCGCCGGCTCGAATTTTAATCACGTATTAAAACAAGACACGGATTATTCAACCGTGTGATACCTCTTATACAAATACTCTTAGAGATTAAGTATGAAAGTTAATAAGGAATTTCGATTGGGATTATCATAATTCTGGATTAATTCGAGTAATTATTTAAACAAAAAGTATGAGAATAAACGAATTATAGAGAATATATTATTATATATTAAAGATAACAATAAAAGAAAAATAATCTTTATTCAAATATTAAATTAATTTGAATCGAAAAAAAAATCATGTTTAATTATCTAATATTTCCATTATCTAATATTGAATTCCACAGGATTTTCTTCCTCTATTCTACGGGGTCTTTCTTTTTTCCAGTGCTTTTTTGCTACTTGCGTATTTTCTTTATTTCACCCTTTTGACCTTTGATGTTCATTGCTGAAAACTCTTTGAGAAAATAGGCCCCAAAGGCACGCTTTGTGAACCTCCATACGAAAGAGATAAAGCTATCATCTAGTTTATATTACCCCATGGAATGTCCTACAAAAAAATTCTTTATTTAAAATTCCAAAAGGAAACGCAAAACAAAGAAACACGAAAAAACTTAACGGAGAACAGAAGAATAGACCGAAGCAAACAGAGAAGACTGGGCTAGACAAGCCAAATGTTTCTTTATCTATTTATCTATTAGAATGGACTTTATAAGTTTCATTTATTTAGTCTAATCTGTTTAGTCTAAAACTTAGTCTCTTTAATCTATTTTGTTTAGTTTAAGTAATTCAGGAAACAACTCCATTAAAGATCCTGATGGATATCCTTAGTATGATCATTATGGTTATGGTTATGTTGTCCAAAATGTGAAACAAGATGTCTATTCTATTCCCTCCTCATTCCTCGCCCCCACTCCTTCAAGCTTCAAACCAATTTTGTGTTTGAACTTAAACTTGTAAACGCGCGCAAGAACGGAATGTATGAATTGTGAAATAGTTGATAAGAACCGCCGAGTCCGATTTTTCGTATTTCAACTTGTATAATTTTACCGCTATACGTTCAGACGTTTTGTTTACAATAAATTTACTAACACACGCCTCGAGCGCGGTCGGATTTAGCATTTATAATTATTTTATTGCTATTCGGAACGCGATTGATATTTAAGCCTAAGCTCTAAATTCATCGTCATATCAACAATTAAAACTGTATCACAATCAATGCAATCAATGTGTAAAAGTTTTTGCAAGCAAGAATAATATTGGTAGCCATAAGCAAATATGTGATGATAATCAAAAAATGTACTACAAATACACCGTTTGCAATTCAAACCTCACAAGAGAAGATAGCGACATATGAGAAAATATTATAAAATCAACAATGATGGTGGGAAGAAGAAGAGTCTAAATATTGAATATTCACCGTACACCTCCAAGAAGATAAAGTTGGAGCTGCAGACAGAAAAATTTTCTTTAAAATATGCAATTAACAATCCCCAACAAGACTAAAGTATGCAGGAGATCTACGATAACAGAAACGCCTCCAAGCAACAGTGGAACCGGTCCAGGAGAACATCATCCAAGCTTGTATCAGTTTAAGGATAGAGTGGTCGGCTATAGAATTAATGTTTTACGGGGTTGATGTAGATAGCTTTGCTAGTAAATTGAACAGCCGTTGTACGAGAATCCGCTCAACCCCTCACATCTTCTTCTACGTGGCCCTACAGTCCTATTTGGTCCTGGGCCTCCCGTATTTTCTGCCTCCAGTTCTCTCGTTGTCTTGCTGTTGTTTTCCAATTATGAAATTTTAATAATTGTTTGGCGTCCTCTTCAATGTTGTTTATCCATCTCTGTCTTGGTCGTCCTCTTCTCCTTGCACCCTCACTCCGCCCATTATATACTCTTTGGTATTCGGCTTTGGTATACGATTCTCACCCATTCTCTCCAAGTGTCGCGCCCATTTTAATCTTTGTAATTTTATAAATTCGAGAATAACTGGTTGGTTATATTTCTGTTTTAATTTGAAATTATATCGGATTCTCTATTCACCATTCTCTACTACAGGTCCATATATTTTCCTTAGGATTCGTCGTTCCCATCTTGCTAATATTTCCCTTCACATGGAATCCAATAATTCTTGAAATTTTATATGAAATATACGCTCACACACGATTCCACATTTGTACGGGTTCAATGACTCATCAAAACGAGGTCAAACTCTGAAATCCATCCACTTCCCACCACTTTTCACCACTTCCCATCCACTTTCCATCCACTTCGCATCCACTTTCCATCCACTCCATCCACTTTCCATTCACTTTCCAACCAGTTTCCATCGAGGGGGCGAGGAGTGAGGAGGGAATAGAAATGACATCTTTCCCTACTTCCGAAGTTTCTAGTTCTCCGTTCGGATCTCCGGGGAGGACGGCTTTAAGTGATATCGTTTATGGATCAAGGAAAGAGAAAGTATCTAACCTAGACACTAGGCTATGGATATGGAATGCACAGACAATGCAAGTTTTATTTGCCCAAATATATAATTTCCAGTGCCGATTAAATCTATTGGCAACCCTGAATTAACCGCCATAGGTTTGATCACGCGAATGTTTTGTCCAAAGACAAACAACCACCGGGACTCAACAAAAAGAATGAAAAAAAATTACATTAAAATACGATATAAGGAAATTGAAAGAACCATCAATAAGAAGTGAAGTGAAAGATCAACTGAACGAAAAGACTGAACAAAATTATCAAGAAAAAAATCAGAGAAGCAAAAGAAGAAGAACTGAGACAAAGATCCTCAGAGATTGAAACTTTACAAAGTGAATATGACAGCTTCAATGTTCATAAGAAAGTAAAAGAAATGACTGGGAACTTTCGTACAAGACCTTCGTCTACATTAGTAGGTAGTGATGGTAAGTTAATCACCAACAAAAATGAAAGAATACTTGCTTGGAAGAACTGTATACTTCTTTCATGATAGACCAGATCCACCTGAAGTTAATGGAAAACCAGGACCAGATATTATAGCAGAAGAAGTAAGATCAGCAGTAGAGGCAATGAAAGATGGCAAAGCAGCCACACCATGGGATACATTCTTAATTCCTTAAGTTGTTTGATGAAAAACAAATTTAGTGATTGACGAAACTCTTCAATTATCATCATCAGCTTTGGCTCCACAACCCATTATGGGTCTTGCCCTCCTCTAGAATTTTTTTCCATTCCAATCTATTCTGGGCCTTAGATTTCCATCCGGTTACCTTTATTTCTAATAGATTCTGCTGCACTTGGTCCAGATAACTTCTTTTCGGCCTGCTCCGTGTCCTTTTCCGTACTGGTCTTTGTCGAGTAATAAGTTTTGCTGGCTCTGAATCCTTCATTCACTCGATATGTCCTATCCATCTTAATCTAGCAATTGTTATAGTACGAACTACATCCATGTGTTCGCAAAGGTGGTACTGCTCATGGTTGTATCGCCGTCTCCATTCTCCATTTTCCTGTACACCTTTATATATGTGTCTTACATTTATATAGGGAACATTCCGCAAAAATGGCTTCAAGCAGAGTTTATAATCTTGGCGAAGAAATGAGAAGCTAAAAAATGCAGTGATTTCAGCACCATGAGTTTGATTAGCCACCTACTGCAAATATTTTTGAAAATCATTCACAAAAGAATTTACAAAGTTTGTGAAGAACAAATATCACCGACACAATTTGACATCAGATATGCTGTTGATACTTGAGAAGCTTTGTTCTGCATCCAAATCTTATTCCAGAGCTGTAGAGACATAAACTGTGATGATATCAAAAGGCTTTTGATAGAGTGCAATATTACAAGATGGACGAGGTGCTACAAAACAGTGGAATAAATGACAAAGATATCCAGCTCATAATTAACCTATCTTCTTCTTCTTCATGGCGCTACAGTACCATTTGGACCTGGGCCTCCCGTATTTTCTGCCTCCAGTCGTCTCGTTGCCTTGATGTTGTTTTCCAAATATGAACTGTTAATATTTGTTTGGTTTCCACTTCAATGTTGTTTATCAATCTCTGTATTCGTCATCCTCTTTCCTTTGCACCCTCCATCCGCCCATTATATACTTTCTTTGGTATTCGGTTCTCACCCATTCTCTCCAAGTGTCCCGCCTATTTTAATCTCTGTAATTTTATAAATTCGACCATAACTTGCTGGTTATATTTCTGTTTTAATTCGAAATTATATCGGATTCTCCCTTCCCCATTCTCTACTACCGGTCCATATATTTTCCTTAGGATTCGTCGTTCCCATCTCGCTAATATATCCCTTCACATGGAATCTAATAATTCCTGAAGTTGTATATGAAATCTACGCTCACACACGATTCCACACTTGTACGGGTTCAATGACTCATTAAAATCCACTTCCCATACTATCTACTTCCCATCCACTTTCTACTTCGCATTTTTGGGATCTACTTCCCATCCACTTTCGATCCACTTTCCATCCACTCCATCCACTTTCCAACCACTTTCCATCGAGGGGGCGAGGAGTGAGGAGGGAATAGAACATGACATCTTTCCCTACTTCCGAAGTTTCTAGTCCTCCGTTCGGATCTCCGGGGAGGACGGCTTTGAGTGATATCGTTTATGGATCAAGGTAAGTGAAACTATCTAACCTAGACACTAGGCTATGGATATGGAATGCACAGACAATGGCACAAAGAGGGGCTGAAGGCTGAAGATTATGGGTATAAGTCCAAATCCAAATAATGGGTATAAGTGAGATGAGGTGGCCTGACACTAATTACTGTGACATTGATGAATATAGAGTTTATTGCTCGGGAACATCTAACGGAGAATTTCGACTTTGAGTATGTGTGATAGTCGATAATCAGTAGTCCATGAATCGACATGATCAGTATCAGTCGATAAATCAATAGCCAGCATCCGAGAGGATAATATTACTTCAAATAAATGCTAAATCAGCAGAAATAAATATTGTTCAAATATATGCAGCGACTACTCAGTACAGTGATGAAGAAATAGAAGAATTTAATTCTCAAATTTCAGACGTTATACATAAATTACTAAAATAAGACATTTTAATAATAATGGGAGATTTTAATGCTAAAATAGGTAAAGGTCGTATGGGTAACCATATAGGTCCCCATGAACTGGTGAAAGAAATGAACGTTGTAATAGACTAAGCAGTTTTGCTGTGGAACATGTTGTTTTTATAATACTTAACACATTCTTAAACTCCCTCCAAGAAGATTGTATACCTGGAAATCACCAAAAGATAGCCCTGATAACATAGTCAGAAATCAGATTGACCATATTTTAGTAAAAAAAAGGTATAGGAACAGTTTCATCTCAGTCAAAACGTACCCTGGAGCTAACCTACAATCAGATCACATTCTTTAAGATGGAGTGTTCAGAATAAAATTGACAAGAATAATGAAAAAAATTACATTAACATACGATATATGGAAATTGAAAGAACGAAAAATAAGAAGAGAAGTGAAAGATCAACTGAACGAAAATATCAGAACACCATCTATGGATATTATAGGAGAAAGATCAATAATTTTTGTGAAACATTCGAAGGCATCAAAGAGCAAATGTTACAGCCTGAAACAAGGACATGAAAGTCTTGGATTACTGTCGAAATAGTACAAATAATGGATCAAAGAAGAAGCTACAAAGGAAACGCAAATGAATAAAATTATCAAGAGAAAAATCACAGAAGCAAAAGAAGAAGAACTGAAACAAAAATCCTTTTGAGATTGAAACTTTACAAAGCAAATATGACAGCTTCATTGTTCACAAGAAAGTAAAAGAAATGACTGGGAACTTCCGTACAAGGCCTTCTTCTAAATTAGTAGGTAGTGATGGTAAGCTAATCACAGTAATTACCAACAAAAATAAAAGAATACTTGCTTGGAAGGACTATACACTTTTTTCACGATAATAGACCAGATCCACCTGAAGTTTATGGAAAAACAGGACCAAATATTATAGCAGAAGAAGTAAGATCAGCAGTAGAGGCAATGAAAGATGGCAAAGCAGCAAGATCAGATGGGATACATTCTGAATTCCTTAAGTTGTTTTATGAAAAACAAATTGAGTGGTAGACGCAACTCTTCAATAAAAATTATAATTAGGGGAACATTTCGCAAACATGGAAGAAATCTTCAATCAGAGTTAATAATCTTGCCGAAGAAACCAGGAGCTAAAAAATGCAGTGATTTCAGCACCATGAGAATCATTCAATTGAAAATCAATTGAAAATTATTCACAAAAGAATCTACAAAGTTTGTAAAGAACAAATGTCACCTACACAATTTGGCTTCAGAAATGCTGGAGATGTGGAGATGTATGAACATACTCGAGAAGCTTTGTTTTGCATCCAAATCTTATTACAGATGTGTAGAGAAATAAACTGTGATGTTTATGCCTGTTTTATTGACTATCAAAAGGTCCTTTGATACAGTGCATCATTAAAAGATGGCCGAGGTGCTAAAAAACGGTGGGATAAACGACAAAGATCTTCAGCTCATAATTAATCTATAATGGAATCAATATGCAGCCGTGAAGGTAGAAAATGAGAAATCTGATACAGTAAAGATATGTCGAGGAGTGAGACAGGGCTGCATTTTGTCGCCATTGATATTTAATCTTTATTCAGAGTATATCTTCAAAGAAGCCCTCGAAAATGTGAAAGAAGGAATACCTGTGAATGGAGAGAAGCTGAACAATATCCGCTACGCTGATGATACTGTAATATTTGCTGACAGCTTGGATGGTCTTCAACACCTTGTCTCTCGAATCGGTGAAAGTAGTGAGGGTTATGGCTTAGATATCAACATGAATAAAACAGTTCAGGGTCATCAGCAAGAAATTCATAGACCTACCAAACTTATTAAACGTTCTAACTAAACGTTCTTAATGTTAATGGTACCTCTATTGAGGAAGTTCAACCATACTTGAGGAAAATTATAGAAAATTATCTCACTGTTATGATATTTACTGTGTAGATATCATATTATTTAAAACCCATTATAATATCAGCAGTGTGCATCTAAATAATTAATATTGTTTAGATACTTTAACGACTTCCAAAGTCCCTTCCCGGCCTTGTTTAAAAAATGCCATTAACTGTAGTCACATCCAAATAACATTCGAAACACAATAACAAGATAACGACAATCCCTTTCCCGACTTCCTAGTATGTATACCAGAAAGCCCTCCACACCAAGTCAGTCAAGAAGAGGAAGTCAAGAAGAGTCAGTCAAGAAGAGTCAGTCAGGAAGATTCAGTCAAGAAGGGTCAGTCATGAAGAGACGGTCCGTAATCAGTATATAGTAAGTACAGTGAAAACCCGTAATGTATATATAAATTGTGTATGACCTAATAAAGCCCCGTTAAGTTAAACAAACGACTTCTATCTTGACTCCGTACCCATTGCAACCCAGAAATACCAACTAGGAAACTCAACTGGTGAGTTGGAAGCTCAAAACAAACTCACTCCCCTTGCTGGAAGATCGTCCACAGCTCAAGGCCGCGAGCTGGTGTCCAATATCCCAGAATACAAGGAACAAATGGTGGCAGCATTGCATCCATAACATTGGTAACAGCGGTAGTTCACCTATCATCGCAACCATAACATTGGTGGCAGCATCGCAACCATAACATCACGGACAGGTACATTAAAATTGGAGCTAAATGTATGATGAAAATATCATTTGGGGTGCCACAAGGGTCCATTCTAGGACCAAGGCTATGGAACATATTCTATAACAGTATATTAAAAATTGAAATGCAAATATATGTAGAGATGATCTGTTTGGCTGATGGCACAGCATTGGTGACATGAGGTCGCAAAGTAAAAGAGATGAAGAGAAAAATCAATACAAGTTACAGCATCCTTAGGAACAGATCTAAAACTTGCACTGAACAAGACAGAAATCGTATCCTATATGGTGAAAGAAGAACTAAAAACAAAAACAAAATTAATACAGTAATAGAAGGAATAGAAATAAACAGCAAGGATCGAGCAAAATATTTAGGAATAGCTTACGGGAGAAATTATAGTATGCGAGAACACCTGAAGAGGAAAGTCAGGAAAGCCGAAGTAAGCAAAAACATACATCTGTGAACCAACATTAATGACCAATGGGATAATTCTCACGAAATTAGGGTCCGTATCGCGAAAGCCAGAGCTGCATTTTGTAAAATGGCTATTGTGTTTAAGAGCCATTACTTCTCGATGGAAACAAAATTAAGATTTATACGTTGCTATATGTGGTCTGTTAGAAAAGTATCCGACCTTAATTTTTATTTTGAAAACCTGATGGATTTGAATCAAGCGCGCTTGCATGAGCCGACCTTGAACCATAGTGCGCATGCGTGAATTTTTTTCCGCCTGTAGTATGCGTAAGTTGCTGTCGAGCTGTGTTCGAGTGACGTAGTGGGTAGTGCTCTCGTCGGTTTTTCAATGCAAGTAAAATCACCAAAGAGTACTATAGGGATGTCCTACGTAGCCTACGTGATGCTGTGCGGCGCAAGCGACTGGAGTTGTGGTCATCAGAAAATTGGCGACTCCATCACGACAATGCTCCAGCACATTCTTCGCACTTGGTTCACATTTTTTTGGCGAAAAACCAGACTTCTCTGGTTCGACAGGTTCCTTACTCTCTTGATATGGCCCCCAATGCGACTTATGGCTATTCCTCAAAGTCAAGAAGCCATTGAAAGGAACGCGATTTCAGACAAGAGAGGACATTATGGCAGCCACGACAGCCGAGCTAAAGTCGATTCCGAAAGAAGCTTTTTCGGAATGCTTCCAACAATGGCGGCACCGCTGGGAGAAGTGTGTGTAGCCCCAAGGAGACTACTTTGGGGGTGATTAGGTTTCCAACGCTCCAGGTATGCCAGTTTTTTTACTGGCTAAAGGTCCGATACTTTTCTAACAGACCACATATATTTTCCGTTCTTTTCTATGCAGCTGAGACCTGAACTTTGACCGACACGATGGGCAAACGACTTGAGGTATTTGAAATGTGGCTCTACAGGAGAATGCTTAGTGTCACGGACAGATAAAATTACAAACAATAACATTCTCCATAAAATGACGAAAGGAGAAGAACTCCTGAAAACAGTAAAATGCAGGAAACTACAATATTTAAGTCTTGTAATGGGGAATGGATACAGGTATAAACTGCTGCAGAATATTCTTCAAGCAAAGATTCATGGTAAAAGAGGACGAGGTAGAAGGAGGACGAGGAAGATCATCTTGGCTTGGAAACTTAAGAACATGGACTTTACACGCGAGTGAACTATTAAAACAACAAACTATTCACACGAAACTATTCATAACATCGAAAACTGACATATCTATGACGGTCCCAAACATCCGGAACGGAAAAAAAATCATTCAGTCTAATTTGATGATTTTAATTAACTTATATCATAATTATGTTTTTAATTTAATATTTATAACCAAATTATCAATATATTAACAATAGTATTATTCAAATATTATAATCCGTTATTCAAGTGTTATTTAATACCTTTATAAATTATTATTTAAAGTAATAACATAAGTAATATATCAACTAGTACATATCCATTCCATTTACGCGTTTTTTAAATAAATTATTGCCTACATCATAATAATATTTTTAATTTTATCTGTATAATCAAATGTTACAATCAATGCTCCATACTATTATTCAAATGTTATAATTTATTGTTCAAATGTTAGAACCTTTATAAATTATTATTTAAAGTAATAACATAAGTAATAACATAACTAATTTATAAAGTAATTTATCAACTAGTCTATATACATTCCATGTACGAGTAAATTATTGCTAAATGAGTGTGTAACAATTAAGCGGTGTGGGTTTGTGGCTTTTGGCTACGACTAGTTCCAGTTCTATATTATTACACAATTTTTTGTCTCTAGTATTTATAACATCCGTTGGGCGACTTGTTTTCTAGACATTAAGTTTGATGTAGGTCTTTGTTAACTAAACACGACACTTACATGAAACATACGTAGTTACCAAAATAGACAGGGATTCTCTTTCAGACTACCTGAGTGTTTTAATAAATGCACAAAATTTAAAAAAGAACAAAAACAAAATTTTCATAGAGTTGTTACTAAATCATAAATATAGGTATTACGTAACCATGTGTAAATTACAATAAATATTGTTTAATAACATAAATATTTACTGTTGTGTAATATAATGAGTTTCTCGCAGAAAAAATCTATTGCAAATTGTTAAAGCCATTTGAGATTTTTTTTTAAATTCCTTGTATTGGTCGATTCAATTAGACCGCTGTTGAAACTTGATAACCAACAATCGTAATCAATCGTAATTATTTGCGTTCGCAATTTGCGGTGGTCAAATGGCAACAGCCGGAGAGGTCAACAATTATGTAATCTAATTGTCCAGGAATCTGCAATTATTCACGAGTATCTTCAAATTTATCTAGTGCGTACATGTAAACTAGTTGACTAAATTTGCTCAAAATACATTGACAAACACAAACATATCTCCTACTCTTTATTCTCGACAGTATTTTCTCACAAACGTAACCGTTTTCAAGGAATCTTGAAATTAAAAAACGCTAAACAAGTTACAGAATTGGTTTAGTTTTAGAAATGTAAAATAAGATTTATTAAAAAACGTACGTACGTACATTTCTACAATTGTCTGTCTAGCTTAAGAAGTGATGTGAAGTGATGTGCTTAAGAAGTTTAAGTGAAGTCAAATATAGTATCAAACTTTGAATTGTTTTGTCTTGCAAGTCTAGTATATTGTAACTCTAGTCCGTTTATTCTTTTGTAATTCTTATCTGCTTGGTCTTATTGTTACACTATTATTATTTGTTTATAGGGTACTTACGTATTAACGCCACCACCGCTATATATTGGATCGAGAATTCGCGCTGGGGCGCGTATGCTGTCTTGATTTATCTGTTCGCTTCGCGGCGGCCATCATAATCTAACCGGGGTTAAAAAATAAAGTATTCTGAGTTTTAAAAATATTCTAATTTTATATAAAATGTTTTATTTTAAGATTTATCATAAAAATTTTAGGTGTATTGCCATTTAAAAATGTAGCGGTTATGGCGTTAATACATAAGTACCGCTTATAGTAAACTAAATTGCATAATAATTTATATTAGCTTAATCTGAAAAAAAATCTGCGTGTTTTGTTATGTAATATGTAAAAATCGGAGAGGTGTAGCCAATCAGGATTTTTTCAAATGTTGTCATCGATATTGACTTATATTGCATCAAAAGAAAATCAATCAATTGATATTTATTTTAAAACAAATTGATTATATATTTTTCTTTCTGTTTGTCTTAAATATATATAATTCTGCGGTGTTAGCTTGTACGCCATAGGTTTAATGGCGAAATGCAATATGCATAAGCGGTGATGGATTAGTTAGATTCGCACGATAACGGTGACTTATAAATTATTTAGTTTACTTTGTGGAACGTTTTAATGGTTCTTGCTGAATGATTAAATAATCTACAAGATCGTTTCTTTATATTTTTAGATATTACATTATCGCATTAATAAATTTCAATTTTATTTATTATTTATTTGAGTATTTCAATAAAATACCCAAATAAATAAATTTCACTTGATGTGAGTCAAAATTGATTGTCAAAGTTTTGAGAAAGTTTGGCAAAAATTACGAAGCTAATAAAAATGTAACAGAAAATAATTTTATTTTTAATTAATTTCAAATTAGTGATAGATAGATTGGTTAGTGATAGATAGAATTACTGATAGATAGATTTCGGTGGTGTCTTGTACTGCGACCTTTATAGATCTATGGTACCCCACACTCTTTCTCTAATCGTTGGTATACTAACCCATTTAGAGCGCCTCCTCTAACTCTGATTCCTTTAGGAATTTCAGGATCTGTATGACATTCGAGGATTCAACTCCTCCTTGTTCAAGCAGTGGGCCCAAGTACATCTGTCTTACGGAGCAGTGATCCGCAGTCCTTGAGCAGATGTATGGGGGTTTCCTCAGCTGAACTGCAAAATCCGCAATTGTCATCTTCCTCCAAACCTAGGGTTTTGAGGTATTTTCCAAGTCTGCAGTACCCCATCAGGACTCCCGGCACAATAAGCTTGTATCAATAATCTGGATTATATCTTGATATCTTGTATTAATAAGATTGTTTCTGTTTAGTATTAGGCAAACTTTTGTTGTTTTTTGGTTAAAAGATCGCAGAATACTTTGGATTGTGTTAGCCCTAGAAGTTCTCAAAAGATTTTGATCCATTGTTTTCTTATTTCATCATCAAAACTTTTGTGAATGGCGTTCATACTCATACCACAAAAGGGTTACGGACTGAGTCCTGATACCCGGTATAGCGTTACTTTATTCAAATTCAAATTAACATAGTTTACACTATGTAAGCATTTCAACAGTTTTTATAATTAATAATTAGTTTTATTTATATTTACTTACATTTACAACATAATTTTATGAAAACGAGGATAGTCCATAAAATACAGAATAAACTTGGTAATTCGGCGGTTCGTTAGTCGGACACGTTCAGTAATCCGGACGTATTTTTTCTTGTCGTGGCGCCGCACCGGATACATACAAGTAAGCATGCCCGCTCGTGCTCTTCCCTCCAACCACTTTTTCTCTATATACTCATTCTGTTCGCCGCTCAATTACATCTTGTTTTGTTATTGGTTTGTTGTTTATCGAGGGTAGGTAGTTATTTTAGTGTGCAATGTCAACCAAACGGAAACACGTCACTTTAAGTTTGCATGAAAAACAGATCATCAATAATCTTGATAAAGGAGAAACCACGGAAACCTCGCACGCACTTATGGCTTTGGAAGATCCACGATCTACGGCATCAAAGTCAACTGCGAGAAAATCCTCCAATTCGTCAAGAATGCTGAGCTAGCGATGTTTCGATTATTTTAAAAAAGATTTGGGATTCGTTTCTTAACTGTCACAGGAGAAACATTATCAAGTGATGTTTCGATCATTTTCAGAGGAAATTGGAATTAAAAATCCAAGAATTAGGTCTCTTACCAGAACAGGTTAACAACGCAGATGCAAGTGGTTTATTCTGAAGGAATCTTCCGTATAAAGCTGACCATACACTATCACTCTATCAGTCCAAATGGAGCGCCGTCGCTCCAAAAACTAACAATGCGTGGTAAAAAACAGGTAGATGATGCGGAGTGTCAGGATAAGTTGGATATTCGGTCAGTTTAAAATCCATCAGTTTGGACCGTCATCCACTTCATCCAACTGATGGTATGTGGTGAAAAGCACGTGGAGCAACATCAAGCCATCGCTCCGATCTTATCGTGTGTGGTGAAAACGTGGTCCAAACAGACCTCATTCTCTGCGGGACCGTCCTGCCGTTCACATTGTCAACATTGTGATTGCACAACATTGTTTTTTTTTATTTGCAAACTATTTACTTTGTTTTATTTTAATATGTACATTATTAAAATTTATTTTTATTTCATTTAATTAATGTTAATAAAACATATGTTAATAAAACGAGTGTACATGATTTTGTGGTACAAGTGAATCAAAAATATCGAGATTTTGAATGTTTATGGCAAGTAAATCACACAGACTACCATGACAAAATAAAGAGAAATTTGGCTCTTGACCAATTATTAGTGCTATTTAGGACTAAAGACATTAATGCAAACAGAGAAACAATTCTGAAAAAACTGTTGCTTTCACGATGTGCGTGGATGACTGGATGATTGGAGTGATGGTGTTATGTGCTAGGATTTTCGATATCATCCATTTGAATGTCATCCAAATGGATGACATCCAAATGGAGCGATAGTGTATGGCCAACTTAAGACCTTTGTATACCGTGCCGAAGAAAGTTCCCCCGGAAGAAAAATGGAAAAAAGGACAGACAGACATTCATGCCTTGTGCAAATTCCACGGGCACACACAAACTTTCCTTATTGGTTGTAGGGAAAGCTAAGCATCTGCGGTCTTTTAAAAACGTAGCTCAGTTACCAGGTACATATAAAAATCAAGCCAAAGGATGGATTACCCAGATGTATTTAAAGAATGGTTCAAGCAAGATTTTATTCCGGCAGTAAAAGTTTTTTCAAAAGTTTATACCTTGCCTACTAAATCTTTGCTTCTTCTACTCATTTACCTATATAAGTACATATTTTATTCTTTGTGAAATAAGTACAATTGTACATAAAATATGTTAAATTGTTATTTTTTTAACTCCCGATAGTCCGGAATTTTCTGATAATCCGGAGGTTATCTGGTGTCATATGTGTCGGATTATCGAGATTATACTGTACATTTGCTTCCACAACTTCAAAGATCTTATATATTGCACACAATGTAAATACAGTCAAACTTCCCTAAGTCGAATTACCATAGTTCATGAAAAAAATTGGAGTTATAGAAAATTCGAGTTAGAGAAATAAATATCTACGAAATGAATAAAATTGATTTTACACAATTTATTCAAAGTAAATATGTACATATGTAGTTATATATTTATAAACAAAAATTAAAAGTACATTATTAATATAATGTTATATAATTATAATTAATTAAAATTTTTATAAATATTATATTATTTTTTGAAAAAGCTGTAATTTTTAATTGTTTTCTATTAATATATTCTCTATCAACAAAGGTCTCCAAAGTAGATAATGCGCGGTACACTTCGTCTAGAACAGTGTTTCTGAAAGTGTGGTACGCGTACCCCAAGGGGTACGCGAATGGTTTGGAAGGGCCACAAAATGATGTTCCAACATTTATTGTGTGTGCCAAAGTGGATATAAGAAGGAAAATAACAATATTCAAATTACATCTAAAATAGTGCATCAAACATTACTTTTTACAAAGTGTTCGATTCTTATGAATTAGAATCCTATGAAACCTTATCTTAATAACCTAATCTTATAAAGTCATGTTTAATTCCTTGGATACGGATCATTAAAACTGTTTATTCACTAGTGAAATTAAAATTTTATTTCACTAGTGAAATAAAAGTATCAATAGCAACGCATCAAAATAACTCACTTATGGGTCCCATAAACATGACACTAAATGTTGACTTCTCTGATTTTCTATTTTGAACTCCAATCACAAAACTTATTATAGGAACATTTTCTTGTATGAATCTATCTAAAATCAATGTGTACCAGACTCTCAGCAAAATAAAGAGCCTTTTCTCTAATAAGTGGTCCCGGCATAGGCACATTTTTATCCCGCGCAATTTTAAACCAGTCAAAAATAGCTTTGCCAATATCTTCGTAGGTACACTTTTTCAAAGGTTTGCATCATTAGTTGCACCATTTTCGGCTTTCTTTAGAATTTGTTCGCGGTTTCTTATAATTGAAGAAAGTGTAGGTACTTGGAGAAATCCCAAAGTCTTCCGCAATCACTTTTTTTCATTTTTAATACCTTTATCAACTTCACTGATCAACCTCACTATAATGACATCGTCTTGAGTTTTCTTCTCTGACATTCATATTTGCAACTGTAACGGTAGAGGTAAGAAGAAAGAATGGGTTTAAACTCTAAAATTTCATTAATATATAATTGAGAATAATATAGAATTGAGTAATAGAGATTATTTTCTATGTCAAATTTTACCATAATCGAGTTAAGGAAAATTCGAGTTATGGAAGTTGATTTATATGTAAAATGCTATCTAAACGTATATATTTCAAAAAAGTTCGAGTTATCGAAATAATGTAGTTACAAAAGTTCGAGTTATGGAAGTTCGACTGTATAATCTTTATTATAATACACGACATCCAGCAACTCATTTTGTGTTTTTTTCTTCAAATGCCCATTTTTTTCCTTACTTTTTGGTCACCTCTCCAACCTTGCTCTTCTTCATGCGCGAACCTTTTTCATCCTGTTCTTCTTTTCCTTGCGCTGTCTTTGCTGTTTCTTTTCGTACAGAGCGTGGCAGGCTAACTTATATTTAGGTTGCACTTTCTTGACAAAGTCTAAAGTATCATAAATGAGGGCAAAAACCGTCGACTTAGCACCACCAAAGTTCTTACGGAATGCAAACACAAATATAAACACAACATCTGTGGTTACGTTATTGTTAAGTTTAAAATGAGATGTCATGGTTTGAACCAAATTAATAATAGAATTGAAAGTAGGAGTTTATCCCTACGATATCTTAAAATCTGTCAGTAGCTAGAATTACACGGAAATCTTCTGTTACTCTTCTTCAGACGGGTGTGCCAAAGAGTAACAGAAGGTTTCCGTGTAATTCTAGCAACTGACAGATTTTAAGATATCGTAGTGATAAACTCCTACTTTCAAATCTGTAGTTAGTTACTTTGCACATTTCAGATATTTTTTCTCTGATGTCAGTTTTCTTAACCGATGGTGGTCCTGGATGAATGACATCCACAACCATCTGTTTGCGACACAAAAATCTGTTTGTCATAAATTTGCGGGTGCGTATCGTTGCTGTTCCTTCAGTCATTTTGCTGGCCGACGTAGTTGTCTAAATAGAATAATTTATTATCGCAGGTCAGTGATGTTCATCAAATGAAATGTGTCTACCTTCTTCATTCTCGATAGATTTTTATTCCTTCATAAATTTCCTGTACGGAGTACATTTCCATGTCGAGGAGGATTCGATGAAGTTCCTTCTGAAGGTGTTTGGTCCTTGGTAGTAATTCAATATGTTTAGGAAACGTATTGTACAGTAGAGATGAGCATGGGACGAGTTTCTCGTTCCAGATCCCATCTCGCGAGACGGATGGCTGTCACTGTCCCATACCATCACATTTTCGCCCCACTGTCCCATCCCACAAACCTAAAATTTTCGACATATCACATCACATCCCATTCATCCCATCCCATCCCGGTCACCCGGCCCGTCCCATTCATCCAATTTTTCCCATACAGCAGACTTTCTTTTCGGTTTTTCTAACGATAATTAACGAAATGATAATTTCTGATTATTGTCCATTTTTAATGTAATCGTTAAAATTGTTAAAACCAAAGCTGCACAATTTTCTAAGTTAAAATAGGACTTTATTTTTCCACAAAAGAAAAATACTACGCCGAACTGCGCAAGCGCGATTCGATAACCGATAGACTGCGGCGGCGCGCCGTCAAAAATTAACTAAACTTTACACAAAGAGATATGCGTTCCAGAAAAATAAAATCTAGATATAGCTAAAGAAAAATACAGTGATTTGTATTTTGAAGCCTACTTGTATCTACAAACAAATGAAAATAAAGAGCTTCTGATATAAAAGCAATTAATTATGCACGAACTAGATTTACTATGTTATCAAAACTCTTCACACTCCGACCCATAAAAAAATATCGTCCCATCCCATCCCACGCGACGGTCATACCACTCATACCATCCCATGGAAAGATGGGACGGGAAGGGATGGTTCGATGAGATTCTATGTTGATGTATATTGTACAGTTCTACGATACTTTATGGTGGTAGCTTTTCCGTCATAGTTAACCCGCCACTTGATGTGAATTTGACTTACATCTTTGGTGACGCCGGTCCTACGCACTGTGTTTCTTAATTTAAGATTTTCCTAATAAGCAATACTCTAACCTAATTTTACTAGCTTAAATATTAAAAGACATGTTTTTGAACAATAAAACAATGATTCTTCATAAAACACATAACATACACACTTATGCACTTAGAACTCCTTCCAACATATTAATATACAAAAAATCTCCTCAGAAATTAGTCTTTTTCAAGGGCCAAGCAGCTGGTGCATAATGGCACTACGTGCTGTAAACATAAATATTTCTTGCAATGGTAGCAAGTATATGGTGTTTTTTTGGTTTGTCTGCCATCCACACTAATAACACCGACCATTTCTAGAAGGACCTTTTATCCCAGGTCCCTCATCAAACTTCAAAATTTCCGCAAGTCTTTGTCTCATCAATCGAGGCAAGTTCAACTGAACCCGTCGTTATTTGATATGAGGTTCTATTAGCTCATTGCCAAATTTTCAATAAAGAGACGGCGATGAAGTTTTGAGTTTGAATTATTAGACGCACGTATCCCCTGACTGTTTATTGTTCTGACATTGAGCATGACGTAAAAGAATCATAGGCTAACGCCTTTTTGCTCGGGCACAATTGTAATTCGCGCATAAACGATCGACGATGTCGACTCCTTTCTTCCAGGAGGTATTTCTTTCTCGTTCTTCCTGGTTGTTTCAACTGTTGTTGGACCATTTCTGTAGGAATGCGTCAATTGAAAGAAGTGAAATAATTATAGTTGCAACCGGTATTGTAAACTGGCATAATCTTTGAACAACAGCTAGGCCAGACTTGTTAAGATTGTATTGACCTTCATTTGGTTGTTTTCCAAGATAAAGTTCCATACTAAATGTGTAAAACATTTTATCATCACAGGGAGCTTGAATCTTGATACAATAAGGATTTGGTTTATGCGGAATGTATTTTTTAAATGCACATCTTCCACGAAAGTCTTCCAATTTTTCGTCAACTGTCACAAAAGCAGATAAGGTCTAATTATCTTTGAAATTTTGGACAAATCTCTCAAATATTTCTCTGACATGGCAAATTTTGTCATGTGCTTTTCTTTGTTGTCTCTTCGAGACATCATGAAATCTCAAAACTCGTAGCAGAATGTTAAACCTTTTTGCAAAAAATGTTAAACCTATGAAGTCTCTCCAAATTCAAAAGGGGATCCTCTTCGCTCTCCGAATTTTGAATTTGATCTGGAGTTTGATTTTCCGATTCGCTATCACTTCCAGCGTCACAATCAGATTATGCTTGTGCTTCGTAGCTACGCGTAGTCATCAGATAATAGTTCTTCTTGTAGAAGAGCTTCGACGACGACGAGTTTCACGTTCATAAAACATTATTATCTTATAATTTGCTAATCCTTATAATAAACTTACCAAAAAGTTAAAATACAAAAATTAAACTGTGACTATTTGACTTACTTAGTCTGTAACTAAGGGGGAAGCGCAATATGGTAAGTACACTAAATCACTACTCAATTCGATGGCGGATAGCTTATTCGAACCACCCGGTCTTAGAGACATACAAGTCACAAATGGCGGGTTAAGGTTTGTTTTAGTTTCCTAATAAATTTGTGTTATTACTACGTGTTGGCTTGGAATTTTTAAAATTAAATTTTTCGAAAAGATTTTTATGTTTTGCTAGAAATATTATCGATTCGTAGACGGAAGTGAATTTAGCTATTTCACAGTCGCAGTTAGCATTCTAGCTATTCCACACTTTTCTCTGCAGGATTCTATATAGTTCTTAGGGCATCTTTCTGCCTTTCGAACACCGCTATTGCTTGCACTCTCATCCCCAGAACATTATGCCAATCCTAAAGTGGCCATGCAAGTTTTCGTAATACACTGTTTTCAGTGTATCAATATTCAGGAACTGCTTTAATATTCTCTAGGCAGACACCCCTTTATTTAGGTATTTAGTAATTTGTGCTAAGTCGTTGTCTATCCTAGAGTATCGTCGAAATGGATACCAAGCAGTTTCATGCTCTTCTGGAGCTCAAAATTACTATTTAGACTTGATTCATCGATGTTGTATGTTCTTTGATCCCCGTCTTTTCATAATTTATGATCATCCTGTTCTGATTACAGGTTTTCATTGTCTCTATTGAGTTTCAACGTTGGTCGATTTTACATCTTCTGAAACCTATTTCCGATAAGCACACTTGTGTAATCTGCGTAGTTCAATGCCATATCTAACGTGCGTTGTAGATTTAATTCAGGAAAGTCATTAAAGTGCAGTATGAAAAGCAAGGACCTGGGTGCTACCCTGTGGTATTAACAAATTTATAACCCTTGGTGTCGATTTCTCCTTTCCTTATGATATCTCTAGGTATTATGTATATTTATTGCCCTTACGGGTTTATAAATTGAATCCAAAATTTACATCTATACTAAAACTAACATCGAACATAATATAAATAAGAATAATAATAAAATGAAAAAATAAACAATAAAAAAAAAGAAACATGTGCTGCTCAAACTAAAAACAAAAAAAAAAGAAAGTCACTAAATTCCTATCCCTAAACCCCGATTACCAGCTTCCCTCCCCACATATTGCTCTTCTTCTCTCCTCAACTTTCTTCATCCAATCTATCCCTCTTCCATCCTCGTTTAAAATCTCTTCTCTACACTCGTCTCTTTCTCTCATTTCTGAACATTCGTTCAGCAAGTGTTCTATTGTCTCCTTGTTTTCTCCACACATCCTGCATACTCTATTCCTATCCTCCATCCAAAATTTATTTTCTCTCTCTTCATTTCCACATCTGAATCTTGCCATTGTCACTCTCTCTTTTCTACTTTCTCTTCCTAGGTACTTTGGCAGTTCTTCCGTTATTATTTTTTCATATTTCCCATTGTACCTAGACTCCCTAATTCTTGCTCTCCTTTCTTGCTTTTGCACATCTCTATCTCTCTGGACTAATTCCTCTGCCATTACTCTACCTCTCTCTCTCATTCTTTCTATCTCCGCTCCTGCATACCCGTTTCTTTCTAGGGATGCCTCCCTCTCTTTCCACACCCCCTTTCCTATTTCTTTCCTTTTTTGTTTGAGGCACTCTTGCAGAATTCTGCACTCTCCTCTCTCTATCACTCTCTCCTCAAAACTTATTTCTCTATTTCCTGCTTCTATTCTTATTCCATCTCTCTTTGTTTCCTCCATCACTATATATCCCGGGGTCTCTCTACCTAGCACCCATTTCAAATATTTTTCTTGAACCATTTCCAGCCCTTCTTGCTCTCTCCATCCCCATATTTCCGCTCCATACATCATCACACTTTTCACCAGGCTATCAAACATCATCACTCTCCTTCTATAGTCGTGTCCAAATTTTCTCTCTCCTATTCCCCATACCGCTCCTAGTAATTTAATGGCTTTCTTTAATAACTCTCTCACGTGTGCTGTTTCAGTATTTCTCTCATTAAACACGTACCCTAGGTATTTAAATTCTTTTACTTCTTCAATTTTCTCCTTCTGCCATCTCCACTCAATTACTCTTCTCCTGCCACCCCCTTTTCTAAACACTATCATCTTGGACTTCTCCCCATTCACTGTCAGATTTTTCCTCCTCATATATTTCTCCATGTTTCTTATCATTTCTTTCATCCCTTTCTCGTCTCTCGCTAGCACCACCAAATCATCCGCGTAGGCTAGGGACCACACTTTTTCTTTGCCCACCACAACCCCACCCGTCTGCGCCTTGCTGAACATCTCCTCTATGTCTCCAATAAATGCTGCAAACAGGCTGGGGCTTAGTGGGCAGCCTTGTCTCACTCCCTTATGCGTATTAAAACCTTCGCTCACCCCTTCACCAACTCTCACTCTACTTATTGTTTCTTCATAAAATATGATATGATGTCTCTATTTCTGTTATTTGGGTTATATTTTGTAAGTAGTATGTAATTAGGTCTTGAGCAACACTCCTAATTCCGTAACTGTATTCTCTTTTTATTAGCATTGGTCCATTGTGTCATATACCTTTGCGATATCCAGAAGTATTCCTCACCAGAAACTGAAGACATGCTCTCTCTCTACGCTATTGCCTCTGCCAAGCTTGTATAGCTTTCCCACACAGTTCCATGCCAGTTTGGATCTCATGGTGTATGAGCCTGGATGGCTGCTTGATTATCTGACAAGATAGCAATTCGTTTTTTGCGGTAGTTTCTGTCGAGGTTAAATATTTGTGTATGTACCTCTGCTTGGAAGATACTTGGGTAGATTCCCACGGATTAGAAGTACTTGGAGGTCCAAATAAATTAGTGATAGCTGTATAAGTATTTCTAAATACAGGGTGAGGACCAATTGAACATCTGTAATCTAACTTGAGAGGTTTGTAAATATGTGTGTAAAGTTTCATATTCGTATGTCTTAAAGTTTAATAAATATATTCATGCAAAATACGTATATTCTTTTTGAAACACCCTGTACTTTGGTGAAAATGCACACAAAGTACGTTCTAAATTTAAGGAAACCTTAAATATTATTCTCCTCCTATTAAACTATACAGATTGGTAATTAATATTTATGTAAAGTTAATATTTATGGCTTCTAATAGAACGAGAACATACTAACGAGAACATACGAGAACATACAAAACAGGTTTGTAAATTAAAATTTTATAGTTAAATGCAAGTTTAAACAAGACCGTAGTCGTACCGTTGTTGACATGATAATATTGTAAACTTACTAAAGGCGAAATATATCCTGAATATAAAAATATATTCAATCTTTCCGCATTAAGTCCTTTTAAGACTACAAAACAAATCTCATGTTGTAACAATCACTTCCTTTGCTAGTACCACGCAGGATATTAAATTATACAACAGATATTTGTATGTTATTTACTAGCCCCAAGTACACTTTCGTGGCACTAAACTGGGAGTTAGTAAATAACATAAATATTTGTTGTATAATTTTGTAATTAATATTATAGAGCTACGAACAGATTGAATATACACTATAATCTACAGTAATATAAAGTATAATATACAGTAATATACTTATAATATACAGTAATTCGGCCGATGGGTAATCGGACGAAACGTCCAGTAATCGGGCGGCCTGGAGACCGCTCGCGCTCTTCCCTCCCAACACTCTTCCTAATAATCCGGCGGTTGTCTGGTACCACATGTGTCGGATTATCGAAAATATACTGTATTTATATATTCAAGCTATATTTCGCTTTAATAAGTTGGTATGATTGTATCTATAATTGGTATGGTCTCACCCCAATATTCATTTGCCATTTGTGTATAATTTTATAATTAATATTATAGAGCTACGAACATATTGAATATACACTATAATCTACAGTAATATAGAGTATAATATACAGTAATATACATATAATATACAGTAATTCGGCCGATGGGTAGTCGGACGACACGTCCAGTAATCGGGCAGTCTGGAGACCGCTCGCGCTCTTCCCTCCTAACACTCTTTCTTTTAATCCGGCCGTTCTCTGGTACCACATGTGTCGGATTATCGAGATTATACGGTATTTATATATACAAGCTATATTTCGCTTTAATAAGTTGGTATGATTCTCAGTATGAGTATGGTCTCACCCCAATATTCAATTGTCATTTAAATCAATAACTGAAACTAAGCTCAGGTCCATAATTGAAGGAAAGATTCAAGTGAAAAGATCTGTTGGTAGACGTCAGTACGCCTGGTTGAAAGACCTCAGTAGATGGTTTGGGTGCACTTCCATTGAAATCTTTAGAGCTGCTGTGTCCAGAACAATGTTAGCCTTGTAGATTGCCAACCTTCGAAAGGAGAGGGCGTCATAAGAAGCAGAAGTTCAGGTCTTTCTATACACATGTCAAATCAAAACCTAATCTCGCCAGCCCGGCACATGGTGTTTAAGCTAATGTAAGTGTTCCATTTCATAATTCATTCATATATAAAGTAAAAGAGCAAAGCTGCACTGATGAGAGATAGACCTCTAAACGTGTCAGCAGATGGCTATTCTCTTAATTTAAATAGAAAAAAATTCAAAAGGAAGCTTAGGACCAATACAAACTGGCGAGGAACAGGTGCAAGACAGAAGAGCGACACCTAAAAGATCAATACTGGGAGAACTTGAGCATTGAATTGCACACAACTTATATGGCGGTCAAAAGAAAATCTGGAAGCTCCTCAGGAAGTTTAAGCAACCAGTTGACGAACAACATCGAACCGAATGTATAACACCTGAAGAATTGGCCAAGTACTTTAAGAAATTGTATAAAACAGAAAGAAACAACATCAAGGAAGGAACCACTACCGTAACGCACGAACAGACCATAGAGGAGTCATAGTGGCTTATTAGCCAAGAAGAAATTAATCAGGAAATCAGGAACCTAAAAACAAGAAAGACACCAGGTGAAGATATGATTCCCAACGAACTCCTAAAATACGGCGGCGACAAACTCGAAACAGAAATCTACACCTTCTTTAGAAAATTTGTCGAATCCGAACAAGTGCCAGTAAGATGGAAAAACACAATCACAATCCCGATCTTTAAGAAAGGTAAAAAAACAGAACCATCAAATTGCCGAGGCATCACTTTGATAACCACCACAGCAAAACTTTTCACAAAATTACTGGCCCAAAAAATAAACGAACGAATAACGGTAAATGACGAACAACAAGGATTCCGACAAAATCGATCAACTACAGACGCAATATTTACTGTAAGACAAATCACCGAGAAAGCAATAGAGTTTGCCAAACCCGCCTATCTGTGCTTCGTCGACCTGAGCAAAGCATTCGACAAAATCCGAATCGCTGATGTGATTTTAGAACTCAAAAACGAGGAGCGGGGGGAAAACTAACCAACCTAATAAGAAACATCAACACCAACAACTACACAATCATAAAAACAAAGACAAAGACATCAGAGATTGTGCGCGTAAGCGATCGTGTAAGACAAGGTGACAGCATGAGCCCGACCCTATTTAACATCATAATGGACAACATAATAACCACAGTAAAGAACCTTAAAGCGGGATACAGAATGGGATAACAATCCTTCATCATCCTATGCTATGCAGATGATTTAACGCTAATGGCAGAACGAAGACGATCTGCAACGATTACTAAAGACATTCTCGGAAACAGCAAAGAAATACAACCTCGACATTTCCCACCAAAAAACCAAATGCATGGTAGCCAGCCGATACCCAACAAGATGCAAACTATAACTCGACGGTAAGGTAATGGAAAAAGTCGTGAGCTTCACATACCTCGGCATAGAAATATCAAGCGACAGAAACCTTAAGATGGAAACCCGAGCAGCCACCAACAAGACCCGAAAAATATCCGGTGCAATAAATAATATAATGCGGAGAAATAAGCATATATCTAAAGAATGTAAAATCCAAATATAGAAAACCGCAATAAGACCAATTGTGACATACGCAGCCGAAACAAGAGCCGACACAGCAGTTACCAAACCAGCCTTAAGAACGACAGAGATGCGCACCCTTAGCGAGCGATAAAGGGGGTCTTCTTCTTTTGAGTCTTTTGTATAGGCACGTGTGCCTGTTTCTTTAAGTTCCTCCTTAGTCTCTAATCTTCTGTGATATAGATGTCACGCTGAAGGGGGTCGCGCTAAGAGACCAAATCAGGAGCTCCACAATCAGAGAGGATCTACAAATACAGGATGTCGTACGCTGAACAAGAGACCGTCGGAGGCACTGGCGGGACTATGTGAAACGCATGATCCCACAACGGATCGTTAACTGGGCCATGACACAAAGACCCAACAAATCAAGACCACCTGGAAGGCCACCAAAGAGATGTGTAGACTCCTGGACATCTATATCATAGGAGATTAGAGACTATTGAGGAACTTAAAAAACAGGCACACGTGCCTATACAAAAGACTAAGAAGAAGAAGAAGATCTTAAAAACAATGTTATTTCTCTAGCTCTGTTAGTGTCATGAAAATGGACTAGTTCTAGGAATTACATACAAATCTCTGTTGCATAATTCAATATACAGTGTGATTTAGTCAAGAAGTAGTTGTATCAACATAAGATTTGTTAAATTTCAATAAATGTATACATATATTATACAGATTTATACAAATAATATTATAGAGCTACGAACAGGTTGAATATATTTATATATTCAAGCAATATTTCGCTTTAATAAGTTGGAACATTTGTTATTTTTTAATAAACTTACCAATTCGATTATTCGATTATGAAATTTTCTCAAAAATGTAGAAACTGCAACAAAAAGAAACACCAATAAATAAAAAATATATTACTTTGAAATTTATGTACAGAAATAAGAAAGTTTCTTATTTTCATACCATAAGACATTTTCAAAAAATATTGTGAAACGTTTCTGACAATAAATTTTAGGACCTGTTTTAATGTCTTGCCTCACAATAATAAATCACTTAACAATTAAGATTTATGTAATAATTTACTGTTGTCATAATAAAATATGTAAATAATTTATTATTATTTTATAGGGTATTTGATTTATACGAAAAGGAATTAAACCAATTGTTGAGTATGAAAGAGTCATAAAAAAATATTTATTAAATTCATGACTACAACAAAAGGAGGCAAATGAAAATGTCTAGAAAATCTAGAAATATGTAGATTAGATAAATGCAATAACACAGAAATGTTCTTATCTCCATTTGAAAAATTTAAAATGAAATAAATTCTTGGATTCACCTCGCGTAAAGTAAATACGACCGAAGAAAAAGAACTCTTATAAATAGTTATTCCGTAGAGTTTTAAATCTTTGTCAAGAGAAAAACTCGCAGATTCGTTTCTCTTCCCTCGCAGCCAATTTTTCTTCGACCCTAATTGCTTTCCTAAACAAACTTACTGTTATTGCCCAATATAAATTATCCCACCTTTCCCAATAAACTTTTCTAATCTCCTCCCGAACGTAATTTCAATCTAACCGGAAATTTCAAATTTCACAAATTTGAATAAAATTAAACACCGTAATAATTCACACTATATACACATTTTACTAGGCTTTGCATAATGAAAATACCTTCATAAAGGGATTCATCCAACTTATTCAAATAAGACATTTTAATTCCACCACGAAGAGGGTTACCGTAAAAAAACCCCATTCATTTTCATATAGTCTTACAATTTAAGCCTTGTGCAATTACACAAGTGTAAACACAATCTAATTAGTCTTAATAATCAAGACTATTCCAAATTTCTATATCAAGTTAATAAATTGTAATTAACCGGTAATAATTATAATAATAAAACAATTGTTAATTATTATTTATTAGATTCGTTTATTAAAATAATAACCTTTGAAATAAAAAAAAACGATGCGTCATAAAACTCGTGTTATTATATATTTATGCAACTATTATCGGTAGCAACAGCTTTAATTACCAGTAAATTGGTCAATTTGTATGCACAAATACGTGAATGTAATAAATATAATATCTGCATTACATAGTAATATGTTAATAAAGAAAAAAGGAAATAAGTTAGTTGGCGCCAACGTTAAGTGTTTATTATTTCCTTCAGCGTGTCCTTTGTGACACGCTTTCGACGATACGGTTAGAACAATAACTCGTTCCTGACACCCAATTATCATATTTAATAAATTGATGGATCGGTCTTAAGGGCGTTTAAGTTTTACCGTCTTGTATCATCCTCAGCATATAAAACACTTTACTAATCTTAATTCTAATTTACATTTAATTCTTGAGGCTCATCTCCATTAAATAGAATAAAAAAGAAACAAGAAAAAATAAAAACAGACAAGGAGAGATAAAACAAACAAGAACAGAGAAGAACCGACCAGAACACGCTAGAAGAGACACGACCAGGCAAGAGCGGACAAGAACAGACAAGACCAGACAAGACCAAACAAGGCCAGACAAGACCTGACAAGACTAGATAAGACCAGACCAGGTATAAATAGATAGGATCAAAGAAACAACATTGGACTAATTGTAAGTCTAAATATAAGTAGACAAAGCTTAACAGAACTAGACAGTTTTGAATCGTACTTGATTGGGCAAGACAAGGATAGACCAGTGAACACTATTACAATCTAGACAAGACAATACAATATTATGGAAGACTAAACAACTCGTTCTAGGAATAAGTAAGGCTAGACATGACTTTGGGAACAAGAGAAAATTTTAGAAGACTAGACTAGACAAGTCTAGGTTAGGTTAGATTAGGAAGGACTAGATAATTCTAGACCAGGGGGTTCAACCCGCGGCCCAAGACCATTTCCAATGCGGCCCTACAAGTGCAAACTTATTCTAGCATAATCTGGCATAATTCTAGTTTCAATGTTATGTATCCATTCGCTCCGAGCGCAACAGCACTAGCGCCAAAGGTGACACTTTTAAGAACTTCATGACGAGTGAATGTCATGAAGACCAAGTATGTGTAACTTTGGAGGGAAAAAAACCCGAAAATAGTTTTAAGCCCATCGATTTCCTTCGGGTAACCAAAAAAAAAATCAGGAGAAAATTTTCCAAAAAATTTGTCAAACAAAATTTTCATCATTTCGGTCGAAAAGAATGTGCTTTTTCTTTTTTTTTTCAATTTCCTCAAGAACGACAAACAGCAACGAAATCATTTTCGGCACACAGAAACTACTCGACAAGACGAACAATTCGAAGTGTAAATTATTTGGAAAGATCCAATTGTTTATCAAAAAATGTCAAACTAAAATTTTACGATTTTCGATTGGATAAGTCTATATCTCAGAAACGGTTGTAGATAATCAAAAACGGTTTATAGCATCGTTTTCAGAAGGTCATTTTCCCATTAACGCACTTAAACTATCCGCGAGAGGTTCATTAGTTTCAGAGATCACTGCTCGAGTGCCAAAATTTCTTTAAAATTTCATCAAGTTTTGCAGGCGATAGGGAACGGAAATGGCTAGCAAAACATAATTTGCATATCTTTAATAAGCAGCAAAAATGCTTTCATACAAGTTTTAAAATTTTGCTGTAACTCAAAAAATAACGATTTTGACAAAATCGATTTTCTCGAATTTCGTCGTTTCCGCTGTCTAGACTTCCCGTGTCGACGATATTTCTTAACTAAAAGCTTCCTAGGGAATATTATATACGCTTTCCGACTAATTTTGGGACACTGCATCAATTGGTGGAGACTAGAATTCTCTGTAGTGAGCCGTTCAAAAGTTATGTCAGCGAAAATCACTCGGAAATGCGAGTTGGTGTAAAACGAAAAAATATGTAAAACTTGTTTATTTGTAACTTTAGAGTAAAATAAACCTGAAAACCGTTTCCAGCACTTCGATTACTTTGGGTTAACAAAAAAAATGTCTAAAAAAAAATTCCCAAAAATTTCGTTCTAAAAACATGCGCTTTTTCAATTTTTATCGATTTTTTCGAGAACGGTAAAAAGCAGCCAAATCGTTTTCAGCACACAGAAACTACACGACAAGACGAATAAGTCGATGTGTAAATTGTCCGGAAAGATTCAATAATTCGTTGAGAATTTTCAAACTGAAATTTACCCGATTCTCGATTTGCTAAGTAGATGTCTCGGAAACGGTAGCAGATAATAAAAAAAGGATTGCGGCATCGTTTTCTGACGCCATGCTCCTATTAGCACACTAAAATTGTCCGCAAGAAATTCAGGACTTTTCGAGATCTCTACTCGAGCGCCGAAATATCTTAAAAATTTCTTCAATTCTTGCAAACGGAAAGAGATAGCGAAATATAATTTGCATATTTGTAATCAGCAGCAAAAATGCTCTCAATATGTTTTAAAATTTTGTTATAGCTAAAAAAATGTCGATTTTAGCAAAATCGATTTTCTCGCATTTCATCGTTTACGCGGTATCGATTTCCCGTGTCGATGGTATTTCTTAAACGGAAGCTTCGCAAGAAATGTTATATATGTTCTCGGAGTAATTTTGGGACGCTGAATCGATTGGTGAAGACTAGAAGTTTCTGTGCTAACCCATTTGTACCTATTGTCCCCATTTGAGGACATTTTACAGATACGTTAAAAAAAAATGTAACACATTTATATTTAAATTTGAGTGAAGTACAGTGCTCTATATAGATTAGCTATTCTGTATTACATTAAAATTTCTGCAGAGGGTAGTAGCAGCAGGACTTTTTTCACATAACTTTAAATAATTTTTCACTATTTGCAACCGTGTTTTCGTGTCTTTAGATTCCAAAAGTGACTTGATTTTAGTGACATTTTTGTGATATTTATTTACTGTGGTAAGTAATAAATTACTCTGTGATGTTAAAAAAATGAATTATATTTAAAAACATAAAAAAAATCCCTTAAAAATAAATTGTTCTCATGTGGGGACAATGGAGACATTGCCGTACATTTCAATATTATTATATATAAAAAAAGTTAATTATTTTTGTTTACTTTTAGAGTTATTTTACAATGGAAATCAAGCCCATTAGCAGTTTTACGTTTTATGGTCAACGTTATAAAACGTTAGGGCAAGCAATTGAAACAATCAATTCTAAAGACGATGATACTCCAGTGGATATAGTACTAATTCCGCCTGAAGTGGATATTCAAACTGACGAAGAAGATTTTGACGACGATAATTTATTTTCTTCTTTAATTCCAAAAGACGTGCCAGGTGAGGTGGAACTTGTATACCACAGCGATGACGAAGAAATTAATATTCCTCTTACAATGATTCGAGATATACTAAATAGGACGGAAGAAAACACTCTAAAGAAACTAAAAAATCATAGGCCAATTTGAAGTGATGCTATGGAAGATATAGAAGAAATGGAAGGTACCTTCACTCCTGAAAAAAATGGCGATATAGCAAATCCGCTGAAAAATTCAACACCAGTTGAAATATTTGAAAATTTGCTAGATGATACTGTTATCGATCACATTGTCGACCAATCGGTCCTATATGCCGGACAAAAGAATATTCATTCATTCAGTGTAACTATAGAGGATATCAAAATATTTTTGAGAGTGCTACTGTACAGTGGATACCACAAATTACCAAGGGAAAGACTCTATTGGAGTCTCGACGAAGATTTAAACACCGCTAGGGTTTACAATGCCATTTCCGAAAATAGGTACTGCGAAATAAAAAGAAATTTACATTTGGCAAATAACACTGCCCTAGATAAAGATGATAAAATGGCCAAACTTCTTCCACTTATGAATTTACTTAATAGAAACTTCCAACAATGGGGAATATTTTTGAAAAAATTGTCTATCGACGAAGCTATGGTCAAATATTTTGGTCATCACAGCTCGAAACAATTTTTAATAAAAAGCCTGTACGATTTGGATACAAAAATTGGATGATGTGCAGTTCAACTGGGTATTGTTTCGCATTTGATACCTACTGCGGGGCAAAAGCAAACCAACCAATGAAGTAAAATAAATTGCCTTTAGGATCTACCGTAGTCTTAGATTTGTTAAAAGTAGTACCCGGGCCCTCTGATCATATTGTTTTTTTTTACATTTTTTTCACCGGTCTCGGTCTAATGGTTGAACTACGTGAGAAAGGCTTTCGAGCAACTGGATCGGTGAGAGATAACAGAACAGAAATGTCCCGCTTCCGATATAGGAACAATGAAAAAAAAACAACGTGGTGAATATGAATATAGATATGACACGAAAAGTAAAATTTTATTTGTTAGATGGAAGGACACATGGAAGTGTCTTTGAACACTTCAAAGTGTCAAACGTTGGTCATCTGCTGAAAAAAAGGAAGGTTGATGTTCCTCAGCCAAAACTATTTTCAAGTTATAATGCTGGAATGGGAGGTGTCGATCTGCATGATCCAGCTGTTAATAAGTATAGAATTTCTATCTTTGGAAAAAAGTGGTGGTGGCCACTCCTTACCCACATTAACAATGTTACAATGGTAAATGCATGGTATTTGCATAGAATGTCGAATCAAGAAAGTATCGACTTACTGGGATTTATCCAAGAAATTACAAGGTACTACTTAAGGTGTTTCGATAAGTCGAGTAAAAATAGGCCCTCAGGGTCAGTGCTTAAAAGCATTAGAGCGAGAGAAGGGGGTCATTTCGCAAAAAAAAAAATTCCAAACAACAGCGGTATAAAATTTTCAAAATGATAGTGGGATGGCAATGTATGAAATGTAATGTCAGTTTATGTTTAGAGAGAGATTGTTTTGTTGAATTCCATTCATAATTGTAATTTTTTTATTAATAAAATACCATAATAAACACTTTTTTTCTATACTTACTCCTGTATGTGACCATTGTCCCCATGCGAGGCAGCACTTTTTTTTCAATGTGTACTCAATTTCATTAAAATTACAATCTAACATTAGTTAATTTTTAGTTTTAAACATGTTTTACTAAATTTAAAAAAAAAATAAGAAAAAAAATCCGTGGGTCCAAATGGGTTAATCCGTTCAAAGGTTATGGCAGCGTGAAATCTGCCGGAAATGCGAGATAGTGTATTTTAGTGTATATATTGTATATTTCATTAAATTAATTATTTTTTGATTTTGCCAGTTGTTTTTATACATTATTATTGGAGACGAAGTTGTCTTTTTGGCCACGGATGGCTCTAAGCGCGGTATGCATGTGCGAATATACTGACTATTTTATAGATAACTGCCTATTTGATAGATACGTTAGGTATACTACAAAGATAATTGGTTTTGGTAACTTTCTGATTCGAATTTTGTGTTGGAACATGAACAAAGAAAACAAGATGCATTTTGAATTATATTACTGTACAAATGTAATATATTTCCTTATTTTTAATATTTCATATAAATTTTAATATAAAAAGTTTCTCTCGTTGAAGTATATTTATTTTACAGTAACGTCGTTTTATGCGTATTGTTTGTGTGTTAGCATCCTTTTCCGTAGTAATAAAAGCTGAAATATATTTCACGAATTAAGAAACTGCGAGACACTGTTTTACTGTCGCGAACTTTACGTCGCAATTCGTAATTCAACAAAATAAATGTTTATGGCGCATTCACGTCGGAAATATTCCTGATAATAAGAACCAGAATCGTATTCTTGCATATAATTCCTATGCAAAAAAAAATCGAATAAATTAAATAAATAATTGAATTAATAATTTAAATGAGTAATTATTAAGTAAACAATGAGTTATTAACTGTAAAAAATGGTAATTAGGTTATTTAGAAGAATTGCTGCTATTATTAATTATTACTGCTGCTGCAATAATTCTGTACATAAGGATGAACTGTGTTCACCAAATAGAAAATGTTGCGTTTTACAGTGTCGCGAATTTTATGTGTTTTGTCATCTTTTATCAGAACTATCACCGGAACAGTGCAACAGTTTGCATCAATTATATTTAATTTTTGTGTGCAAATATAATGCACAGCAAACTTATTTGCCACTTTTGTTGGGCGTAAAGAGCGGCCCGGCCCATACATTATACAACTTGTTGTACAACCAAGTCTTACAACGTGTTGTAATTGTAGGCCCTACACTGTCATACCAAGTCTTCCAACATTAGTTTTGAGCTGAAATTTAATCTGCACGGATCTTGTGCTAGCTGTGCTACAATAATATTTCTTGGATACTTACGTATTAACGCCACCACCGTTATATATTAGATCGTGAGTTCGCGCTGCGTATGTTGTCTTGATTTATATGTCCGCTTCGTGGCGGGTAACCTAATCTAACCGGGGTTAAAAAATAGTAATTTAAGGTTAAAAGTATTTTGAGTTTAAGCAAGTCTTAATTTTAAATAAAATGTTTTATTTTATGATTTATCATAAAAATTGTAGATGTATATTAGCGGCATAAAAACCGCAAAACGTAGCGGTGGTAGCGTTAATACGTAAGTACCATTTCTTGGTCACTTAAGAAATCATTTAATTCATCTAAATGCCATAATGCTGGCTCGTTGGCATACATCATCAATTCCTGCACCAGATTTTAATTTTTCTCCATCTTTTTATGTTCTCTCTTCCATAACAAGTCTTCACAATGTTTATTCTTTTTTTTACCATCTAAAGATGCATTTTCATTAATTTTGTTTAAATTAGTTAAAACCTTTATAATATTTCTCCACTTTTCATTCTCAGTTATATTTGCCATTATTTTAATCACTTATGGTAATAATTAGTTTTAAAAACCTCAAATAATATGCGTTCAAGTACTAGAAACACATTTTAAATACAACGATTTATGAAGAAGACAAGATCAAATGTAAAGTGATGTTGGTGGTGAGGTTGTACAATTGTCCAATACACTGTCAGACAGGTTGGCCAACATTATGCCACGCTCACAGAAAATCAAAAGTTGTTTGATTTTGTCCAACCCAACCTTCCAACCAAAATCTGGTTGTACAACCTACACATACACTGTCCAACTTTTCGTACAACCGAACCAAGTTGTACAACAAGTTCTATAGTGTATGGGCCGCTTTATAAACATATAAACTTTGTCTTTGAATCTGCCAATGAAAACAACACAAATCACATTTTATAGCAAAGGGTACTTTTTTCAAAGACGATTTCAAAGATATATCTTCCAACATTGTACAAAGCTGCCTGAACGATGCATGGACCATCTTGCGTCTATTTCATCGCGCCTATTTCGGGTCTATTTCGAACATCGTCGAATCGCAAAAGGTGCTCGGTGTGGAGTAAAATAAACAAACCTCGATTTTACACACACCATCGTATGCAGAAAAGCTCTTGGCTTCAGTTCCTTCAACAGTCCAGATATCCAAATAATGAATATGAAATGGTTAATGTAAAATTTGTTACATCCATGTACATTCCAGAAATTCGTTTTCTTTCTCTTCCACATCTTCTACTTCTGTTTCTTCGGTTTTAAAAAAAGTGCGGAAAAAGTTACGCAAGTGGACGCAAGGGATTGTGTGAGCAACAATACGTGCACACGTGTCATCACAACTTAAAACCAAATAACTTCATAAAATACGAAGCTACAGAAGGGAGCATTAGGTTTGCAAACCCATGCCTTCTTTGTTTTCTTAAAAAATAAAGTGGCTTTTATCCTACGCGTCTATTTGAAGCATAATTTATAAAAACATAAAAATTAGAATAGTTCAATTGATACATTGCTGATAGTTAGCAATTGATAGATTAGTGTGTCGTCACAAAAAAAACTAATAATATCACCAGCTATCGACCTAGAGGTCTTTCTGCCATCAAACAAACTATTTTGTATTCTCACAAAATTCATTAATTAATAAGACAGAATTGGTGAAACCATCCTACGTTATAGAAACTCATACAAACTTAAAACAAACGGTTTATCGTTTTATGGTTTTTGTTGAGTGCCTCGAAGTTGGACTGAAACCTATAAAATAACTTACAAATTTCATGTGAGGTTTGTTTTGGTAGTCCTAAAAAGACTCAATAATTGTTATACAGCTTCGGAAAGGCTGAATATATTTATATATTCAGGCTGTGTTCCCATTGTTTTAAGTTCATTAATTAAGTTTATTACTCTATTTGCTTAAAATAACTATACACATGCAAATGTACTAAATTTATTGCATTTAAGTTATCACTCTGAAGGTATACTGTTGAGAGTTATATTCAAATATTTCCATCTTTGTGCTAAAGGAAGCAATTTTATACATTCAAAATAACAATCTGCTATAGTACATTTAAAATAATAACCAAGTTAATTGGAAAATATGGTGTTAGCATGTGATGAAGGCGTAAGTGCAAACAGGAAAATGATGGCTACTGCGTATCCGTTAGCAAAACAGCAGGAAACGTATATAGCAATTATTATACTAAAAAAAAAACACACACACACACTATTAATGCTAAATAGTTGGTAATGCCTGTAGAATCGTTAATTTAATTGCAAATATCCGCAAGGAGAATGCAAGAGTAATTAACCAAGTTAAGACTACGTCTCCAGAAACGTGATTCCAACATGTATAAGGAAAAAAATTGTTTACACTACACGTGTAGACAGGAGAATTTTTGAATCCAATAGCGTTTACTAAGTTTATCTCATTTGTCTAAGTTTGTCTCTTTAATCTAAATCTATGGATATTAGTTCAGATTCCAACATATATAAGGAAAAAATATTTACACAAATGTAGATACGAGAAGTTTTAAATTACCACAATAGCGTTTATCAAGTCGATATTGTCTCACCTGTCTAAGTTTGTCTCTCTAATCTAAATCTATGCATATTATTACAGATTTTGTTATCTATCTTTGTGTGTATGTATTCTCGTGTATGTAGTCTAGCCTTATTTTGTCTTTTGTCTTGCCTTATCTGTCTACTCGTGTTAGTCTAGTAGAGCCTATCCAAAGCCGGCCACCGAGCATCGTCAGTCTAATCTAGTCAATAAAGTTTGTAAAATGTATTTTTCTATTTTGCGTCTGTAATGGACTCATAACAGGACTCATATGCGTACGGTTATGGCTCGCCGAGTGCGATACAATCTTCTCAATATGTATCAGCGATTTTTTTACTTAGAAATGAGATAAACGGGCGCAAAATAGAAAAAATACTATAAAAAACTCGTTCGTAAGGCGTTTTCAGCACTTGTCCATTAAAAAACTCCTCGCTACGCTCGTCGTTTTCCAAACTTGGACGCGTGCTGTAAAATCGCTCTTACTGAACTCGTCCTTTATACTATTAATTCTAGTTTTAACCGTTGATATTTTTCGTTTCACGTCTTATCTGTGTATTCACATCTAGTCCGATATGGCTATTTGTCAATCGTGAGCGCCATTTTACTAGACGTATCTGTCCACTTATTGGTATCCTGCCGTTAAACTATAGATTAATTTTTAGAACATCATACATTCCAGTTCATTGCGATCACTGCTTGTTAACTCAATATCATCATCTTCTTAAGTAACATGTCCCTCCAGAACGTTGGTGACCAACAAAGCTATCCTTACTCTGTCGACGTCAAGTCTAAACAGAGAGCTTGAGTTGATTTTATAGCAGTCACGTGGATTTTTTAGCTATGATGTTTTTCTGCGGCCTGGCATCTTTTTACAATAAATTTTTCCCTGCTCAAGCTGGAGCCTGCTCAAATCCTGCTCTATCCTCGATTTTACTTCAGTTTGACTTTTCGCGCTGTTAATTATGTTGCCTAGATATTTGATTTGGTTCACTTGCTTCAATAGTTTGCCCCCTACTATTATGTTAACTATGATATTAGATTGTTTGCTAATTACTAATACTTTTGCCTTTTTTGCATTTAATTCGAGTCCGGCTATTGCGCATTTTTCGACGACTGCATCTAGCATCCACTGCAAATCTTCCCGAGTGGAGGCCAACAATACCGTATCGTCTCCGTTGCGAGGGCTGTTTATGATTTCTTCATTTATAATGAAGGCGGCTTGTATATCAGTTATTGCTTCTTTGAATATTCTATCGGAGTAAACATTAAAGAACAAGGGCAATAAAAAGTAACCCTGCCTTACTCCGCGTTTGATCTTTAATTCCGGTGTATCATCACCTTATATTCTAACAACGGAAGTTTGGTTCCAATATAGATTTTCAATTATCCTAATATCCCTTCCGTTTAGTCTGTAGTCCTATATGGTCTAAAGTGTCTACCAATACATCATGTTTGACCCTATCGAATGCCTTTTGAAAGTATATGAAGCATGATTAGGCAACTTATATATCACAACTTATATATGACATAAACATTATTATAGGTGATTTCAACGCCAAGCTTGGAAAGGGAAGAACTTTAGAACATATTTGAGACTTTGGACTGGGCGAGAGAAATGAGCGTGGTGATACTTTGAGTACATTTTTTTGAGCCAGGACACTTATCCCAAATATAGTCTCCCTTGTAGCGAAACCATTGCTTCGTCAAAGTGGTCAGAAATATCATCAGCAAAGCGTAAGTAGTTTACTCCGAAGTATACTCTCTCTAAAATTATACCTCTTGCTTCCCAATGTAACCTATTAAATACATCTCACATGGCCAAGGTAAATAATTTGGGTCAATCTCATTCAAATTTATGCTCCTACTACAGACTACAGCAATGAGGACGTAGACCAGTTCTATAAGAAAATATCAGATATCATCAAAACCTTGCTACAGCATGACATAAACATTATTATAGGTGATTTCAACGCCAAGCTTGGAAAGGGAAGAACTTTAGAACATATTTGAGACTTTGGACTCGGCGAGAGAAATGAGCGTGGTGATACTTTGAGTACATTCGCAGTGGAACATTATCTGATTGTAACCAATACATTCTTCCAACACCATCCTAGAAGATTGTACAAGTGGAAGTCGATTTATGGTAAAACTAGGAATCAAATAGACTTCGTACTCATTAATAAGAGATTTAGAAACAGCATCAGAAATATAAAAACCTATCCAGGAGCGGATGTACGATCGGATCATAACCCGGTGATAGGTAAAATGGGAATCAGGCCGTGGAGAGTAGGGAAAAAACATGTAGGGATATTTGATTTCAGAAGACTAAAAGACGCAACCACAAACAAGTTGGTAAAAAGTGAACTTTTGACATAGACTGAAGAGCAGGAAAACGATGGAGATGTGGAGGAATACCTTAAAGTGCTTCGAGAGAATATACATAAAGTCAAAGAAAAGTACTTAAAGCCAAGCAAACAGATGAAGAAATCTTGGATTACAGACGAGATCCTGGAACTGATGGAAAGGAGGAGATTGTTTAAAAATAAAACGAGGGAATACATGAAAATAAGAACAAATAAAGAAAAAGAGAAACTGGAAAAATGTGTGGAAATCTAAGAATGTCAGGCCAATTTTGACAGCTTTAATCTGTACAAGAAGGTAAAGGAAATGGCGGGAATAGTTAAGAGAAGAACAGTTAATGTACTTAAGGATAACCAAGGTCGAGTTATAGTAAAGAAGTCGGAAATTAAGCAAACCTGGGAGGAATACATTACACAACAGTTTGATGATGTGAGAACGGTGCCACCCAAGATTGAGAAAAAGGATGGTCCCTCAATCTTAGAAGGAGAAGTACAAGCAGCTTTTAAAAATGCTAAATATCAAAAGGCCTTGGGTCCCGATGGAATTCCAGCTTAAAGTTGATCGATGGGATGAATCTAGGAAAGCTTCCAAAAGTGTTCAATGTGATCCATGATACATGGAATGGCTGAAATCTGAATTTGTTACCCTCCCCAAAAAGCCTAATGCTAGGAAATGTAGCGAGATTCGTACAATAAGCTTGATGATCCATCTACTAAATCGGTCGAATCGTAGACGCTTACGGAGGTCTCCTCCAAAAAACTTGAGGCGTTTGAAATGTGGCTGCAGCGAAGAATCCAACGAATACCTTGGACAGAGAGAATAACCAATATGGAGGTGCTGAGAAGGATGGGAATGTAAAAAGAAGTCCTGAATACAGTTAAGACTCGAAAGCTACAATATCTGGGACATATAATGCGTAACGAGAGCCGATATGTCCTTTTTGCAGAAGATCCTCCAAGGCAAGGTATATGGAGCTAGAGGAGTGGCCAGAAGGAGAATATCGTGGTTGAAAAATTTAAGAACCTGCTTCAACCAATCAACCACTCAGCTTTTCCGTGCTGCTGTTAACAAAGTTCGAATAGCCAAAATTATAGCCAACATCCGGAACGGATAGGCACTCTAAGAAGAAGACATCCCCTTGAAGAACGCCTATATTGATTGGCATTCGATCTGTTACTAAGCCCTCGTCAATTGAAGCCTGTAGAGTTGCATTTTCGTAGATGTATTTTATAAAGTTTTGAGGTTAGTTTATCTTGAATCTATTCTATCTGTATCCGTTGCTATAATGAACGCCCATGTGTCTATCGAATCAAACGCTTTGTGGTAGTCTATCTCAGCCAAATGAAGGCGTATTTTGTATTCAGCACTTTTCTCGATTATGTTGTGAATTGTTTGCAGGTGTCCTGTTGTACCAAAGTTTTCGGAGACATGTCTGTTCGAATAGTTTGTAAAATCGAATTTTCTTGTCAGAAACTTAATTTACAATACTTAATACATAATACTAGATAGCCATTAAGCGGAAAGGATTATACGAATAAAAAAGGGTTATACATAAAAATGCATAGACAGACAAGACTTTACAGACTTTATTAGACAAGATCAGACAAACAAGAAGTAAAAAAATACCACAAATACTATATATGTTTTGACTATATAGCCTAATCTGTATATTTTTTACTATTTAATCTCATTTGTCTAGTCTTGTCGGCCTAGTCATTTTTATCTTATATGTAAATTCTAACGTATCCTATATTTATGTTTATAAAGTATCAATTATCCTGTCTATATAATCATGTTCATCTAGTCAATATGTCTAGTCTTGTTAATATATTTACAGTATTATTGTTTATCTTGTATTTTCTATATGTCTCTCCAATAATATTTAATATTTATTAATTTAATCAAATATTTATTGATCGGTATCCTATCAGAAAGTACTGGAGATTCTAGGAAATGCCATTACGGTCCTAGAATCAATGAAAAGAAAATCCTGACATTTACCTCCCCGCGGTAGAGACAAGACAACGGTTGCAAAGCAAGCGGCTAACGAATGCAAGGACCGAATATTCCCCGAGATAAGGGGACCCCCTTTACCAAATGCCAACTTTACCGAAGGCCAGAGGGAAACCACTCCATTAAAGATCCTTTTGGACATCCCTTGTCTAACAGCAATGATGGTGGGCTTTGTTACTGAACAATCCGGAGGAAAAATAGTCCCCAATTCGGATCTCTGGCTGGGGAGACTTTCAAAGTGTGTAGTTAAAGACAGCACAAGACATGCCAAAATAGGAACATGGAACATAGATACCTTAAAATAACTTATAAATAAGATACCTTAATATCCGTGTAATACAGATACCTTAAAATATGTAGGAAACTCGAGAATGTAAAAAAGGAGGTGGAAGAACACGATATAGTCATACTAGGAATAGGTGAAATAAGATGGCCTGAGAAAAGAGATTTTTGGAGTGGTAATTTTAGAACTATATAGTCCGAAGAGGAAGGAAGTTACGCATGCGTAGGGATAACACTAAGGAAAATCTTAGGCGCACGAGTTAAGAACTATGTGCAATACAATGATAGAATAGTAATGGTAAGAATAGAAAATGAACCAACTGACACAGTAATAATAGAGGTATACATGCCAACATCCAGTCATGCTGATGAAGAAGTGGATCAAGTATATGAACAACTAGAGGAAGTAATGGAAACAATTAAAGATAAAGACAACCTCATCATACTTGGAGACTGGAATGCTTCCGTAGGTGAAGAGGAAGATGAAAATACTATGGCTAATAACGGACTTGGTAGGAGAAATGGCAGATAGGGCAACAACTAGTTGAATTTTGTAAAGAGAAAGGACTAATAATTGCAAGCACATGGTTCCAGCAGCCTAAGAGAAGAAAATATACGTGGACTGCACCCGGAGACAGAGGTCATGGTAAGAGGAAAATACCGCAACCAAGTTAAACAATGTAAAAGTTATCTCGGCGCACAGTGACCAGAATCTAGTACTGCTAAAATCTGACCTAAGATTAAGAAGAAAGAGAAATAGTGGTGAAGAATACCGTAAATACGATGTCAAAAAGCTAAGACAAGACAGTATTAAGGAAAGATATCAAGAACTGGCACAGCAGAAGGTTAAAGAAATACAATGGAGTAGAAATTAAAATGACAAGGTTAGCTGACGAAATCGCTATCATTGAAGAGAATGAAGAAAATCTGCAAAAAGCGTTAACAGGAATAAATAAGATCCTACTAGAAAACTACAACATGAAAATCAACACACAGCAGACAGAGATCATGGTGTGCAACCGCCAGCAAATTACAGCCGACATTAGGATTACGATATGCCACTGAAACAAGTTATTACGTTCACCTACCTAGGAAGCAAAATCAGATTAGATGGCAAAAGTTCAGCAGACATAAAAAGCAGAATTGCGCAAGCAAAAATAGAATTCAACAACAAACGGGTGCTTCTTACATCTAGGAACTTAAATGGAGAGACCAAAAAAGCATTTATAAAATGCTATGTCTGGAGTGTGGCATTGTACGGCTCAGACACTTGGACACTTGCCACATGCGATAAGAGAAAACTAGAAACATTTGAAATGTGGTGCTGGAGGAGAATGCAGAAAATCTCGTGAACGGCAAGGCTGACAAATGAAGAAGTTCTTAGAAGAGTTGGTGAAAAAAGAGCCCTATTGAAAACAATAATGAGGAGAAGAGACCAGTTAATAGGAAATCTGGATAGGCACAATGATTTTATAATCAATGTTATGGAAGGAATGGTGCAAGGCAAAAGAGGCAGAGGAAGACCCAGATTACAATACATGCAACAGATTCAAGGAGATATAGGAGTAAAATCATATGAAAAAATGAAAAGACTATCAGAGAACAGAGAGAAGTTGGAAATAAATTAAAAATCAAAAAAAAAAGAAACAGAGAGGAGAAGAATTGCTGCCAACCAATCTTCGGATTGAGAAAGAGAAAATATCGGTATACAACAAGATAGCGTATTGGGGGCCCCACTACTGTTCAAGTTGTATGTAAATGATTTATCATATATCAACATATTTAACGTTACACACGTAATGATTCAATACGATGATGACACTAGTGTGATGCTCTCCAATGATACAACTGATAATATCTGTACTAATTTCAATAGAGTAATGACAGAACTTAAGCAATGGTTTACCAGGAACAAACTGTCTGTAAGCGATAAAAAAAAACATAATAACATTTAGAAGAAAAAGAAGCCTAATGGATTACCCATATGAATTGCACTTGGGAGAAGAAAGGATGGAAATAAAAGGATCAGTTAGGATCCTGGGCTTATATATATATATATATATATATATATATATATATATATATATATATATATATATATATATATATATGGACAACACACTGGAATGGTTTTCACATATAATCCAACTTATGACAAAACTAAACAAAGCGGTTTATGCAATTAGTATGCTGAAACACTATGTTGATAGAGATACTAAGATTAGTCTATTTTGCGAAGTTCCATAGCCATCTTCGCTACGGGATATTGTTTTGGGGCAATAGTGCCAAATTACTGAATTTATTTAGAATACACAAGCAAGCATCATTACACATTTGGAACAATTTAAAGTACCGAGAGTTATGTATAGAGAAATTTAGACGATCGAATATTCTCACAATTACGGGAACATATATATTGGAGAGTCTGATGTTCCTCTTTAAAGACTAAGAATTATTTGATGAGTATCATACAAAAAACTGGAAAGGACACCAGATGCATGAATCACTTATCTGATTTTCCCCGACATAAACTAAGATTTACGGAAAAAATTACACCGTATAGTTGTATGAAACTCTACAATACATTACCAACGCAATTCAAACTAATAACAAACATTAGACAGATAAAACAGGAATTATTCAAATTTACAAATGAAATTGAACCAGACATGTACTTGTACATATTGAACATCGAAGAATATTTTACAGCCTTAAATGGAATCTAAAGTTCTTTACGTTATATTCATATTGTTTAAATTTATATTGTTAAATTTTTTAAATAAACGCTAAATTATTAATTTTTTGGTTTTGCTTTACACTTATGATTTATTTATACTTATGTTTAGGTTCAGGATTTTCAAAGTTATGGGCAATTTAGTATTAAGTTTCATTACGATATTTAAGTTAAAATTGTATTTGTGTTTTGGGTTTTGTATTTAAGTTTTTGTTTTATGTACATCTTTAAATAATACTGAATGGTTTATTGATACATATTTCATTTAGACCTATTGTTTAGTAATTGGATCTTAATTAATGAAATAAATTTATTTATTTGAATTTTATTTCTTTTATAAACGACCTCGACGTTATTATTATTTCTATTGATACAGAACAATGTGAAATCTAATATTAATTAAGTTATAAACATTTGGAATGCGAAAGAAACTGAATATATTTGTAAATAGTTTGTTAACTCATTGCTGAGCATTGTTTCTCAAGCTATTTTTTAGAAATGAAACGTTTCTGATTAACATAAATTCGCGATAAAATCCTTTGGCATTTGATTTGTTTGTTTATTTATTGTGTGTTATTAATATTGTTGGCAACAGAACGCGACAGGTTTTGCAAATGTTATTTCATAGTATATTAAAAAAACAATTCCGTTTGACCTTGCTAATAAAAATATGTGCATTTTTAAATATTAAAATATTTCCTGGAGGATATTTTTTAGCTGTTTATTTCAATTATAAATGCAAATGTGGGAATATAAATGCGAGTGGATTGATGTAAGACACGTTTATGTAGACTCGAATATTGTATTTAACAATAAAGCTAGTTTGAGCTTGAACAACTAAGAAAATATTGTTTGTAATTTTAAGAAAACATCTAATTACTAACGGTGTGTCCAAACTTTGTTTTGTTCTTAGTTTTACCAACTCACGTTTTAATTATATAAAACATTTGTAGTTTTCTTTCGGGTTATTTTTCTTGTTGGCAGTTTACAAATAGGAACAATTTTTTCCTCGGAGCTGTTTATTCTCCGTTTAGTCATCTTGCCTTATTTAATTTCTCACTTAGAATTGTCTACGTAGACTAGAAAAAGAAAAGCCAACAACCAAATAAAGCAAGTAGTAAGTGGAAAAGCCAAACGCGTCCTGTTTCTATTTAACAAAATCATTCACAAAACTCTCATAATTTTTACTTTTATAAATTCCTTACACCCATTTACAATTAATAATATTCTTTTGATTTTTTTTAATATTTAGTAGTCAAGGAATTTTAGGAGCTGAAAAGTGAAGCTTTTTAAAATTGATTTAAACTGTTTTATGATTACGAATTTATTGAGGCGAATCCATAAATTAATTGTAATTAAATTATGCCGTATTAAAATATTTCTGACATAAATTAAAAGTGATTTGAATAAATTAATCGTTAAATCAAATTTATCAAAGCTGAAATTTATGCGTTACAATAATTTGAAACAAGGAAGAGGCACGAAAGCTAACACAAACATTGACCAACTTTCGGTATTAAAACGAAAATTAGTTAAATATTTCGAAATTAATTAAAATATGATATAAAATCTCATTAAAGCAAATGAGAATTAAAAGCGGACAATGTTTTAAAAATTAAACACAGTTCCTTGTCTAATATAAATGTAAATGAGGATATTGTGAATCGATTCAAGTTTTTCTCTTCGTCTGTTACATGTGATTCTACCTTTATTAAATAAGGGACGGCGTCTAGCTAAGTGTGTGCCAAAAGCGACCCTCTATTGGCATTTATCAGACCCTTCGTTAGTGAAACCGCCGCCACAATGAAGTGACAGACTGGAATTAACATAGAATGCAAATGATAGATTGCTCGGCGTAGCCAGCGCCGCTTTGTGTCCCCCGTGCAACTTGCTGAATATGAAGGGAAAGTTAAATAGATTACTTTTTTTGTTCTTCTTTAAATGTTACTTTACGCATTTAAAATTCTAACAACGATTTCAGTGCATCAAACGAAAAATCAAAAGAATTCTCCCAACAGACTTGTCTACTATGAAAATATACAAGGCATAATAAGTAAAGGGAGAAATAATATAAATCCAAAGTAAGAATAAACCATTCTTCTTTACCTTGATTTATACTAGATTATTTATGTCAATTTATCTAAACAAACGTTTAACAAAAATTCGATTTTAAAAAGAATTGTCTCAACAGACTAGTCTATTATGAAAATATACGAGACATAAAAGTAAAGGGAAAAGTAATATAAATCCAGAAAAGAATAAACCACTCTTTATCTTGTTTTATAATGCAATATTTATTTCAATGTATATAATCAATCATTTATCAATAGTTCTACTTTAAGTTTATATATTGGTTAGAAAAAACGGACAGGAATTTCTTATACAAGTTAAATATAACCAAAAGTTTATATTTTAAGAAATATAAGCGTGTATGGATCGGTATTATATTTATAAACATTTTGATGTCTACGATCTACGTGATTTATATAAACTGAAATGATAAATCGAAACACTCTGTAAAAATACACAGAAATTCAAAGAAAAATATATAGGTACACGAATTTTACTTGATTAATTACTAGCTGACTCATTTAAAAGCTACTTGGTAAGCTAAGCTATATCAGCCTTATCCATTGATTTTTATCTCATCTCATCATATTATTCTTGTCAATCTAAGCTCTGTCTAATCATCTATATCTAGTCAAATCAAATTAAATACATTTCTTCCCCATCCCGATATCAGTAATTGTTATATGTAACATGTCACAAATAACACGTATATATATATATATATATATATATATATATATATATATATATATATATATATATATATGTTATATTTGAGGTTTTCGCGGATAGATACCTGTGTTGTATTGTTTTCCGCGTTGATGTTGAGGGTTGGTTCTGAAAAGAACCGGATTCTCGACGTTTCGGCGAACTAACATTCGCCATTCTCAAGAGATATATGCGTTAGACGCATACTGAGAGCTCGTTAGTATGGGATCCTTTGTTTAATGGCGGTTTTGGGCGTGAGCCCGTCCTTCCGCCGTCGTGGGTTTTGTTTTTCTGTTGTTGTTTTGTTATTTCGTCTGTTGTTGTCGTCGGTTTTTGTTTGTCTTTCGGTTTTTTTTTTTTTTTAATTTTTAGTTTTTCATTTCGTTTCCTCCTTGGTTTGCTTCGGTGGGCTGTGTTAGGTTCTGCTTGGCTGGGTCTTGTTTTCTAGTTGATTCTCGGTCCTTTGTCTTTTTGTCTTGGTTTTATTTGTGTTGGTAGTTTTCTCTTGGTCTGGTTGCGCATCGGGCAGTTTCTTCTGGGGGCTTCAGTTCTTTTCTTGGCGGCGGTTGCGGTCGTATTTTTGGGGGCGGCATCGGTGGTTTTCTTTGGCGAGGCTTCGGTTAATTTCTTGGCGGCGGCTTCAGTTTTCTTTTCCAGGGCGGGGTCAGGTGTCTCTCCGGGGGCGGCTACGGTTGTCATTTCGGCGGCGGTTACGGTGGTTTTTTTGGCGGCGGTTTCAGTCGGGCATTTGGCGGCGGTTTCAGTGGAATCTTCGGCGGCGGTTTCGGTGTAATCTTTGGCGGCAGTTTCGGTTGAATCTTCGGCGGCGTTTTCGGTGTAAGCTTCGGCGGCGTTTTCGGTGTAGGCTTCGGCGGCGTTTTCGGTGTAATCTTCGGCGGCGTTTTCGGTGTAATCTTCGGCGGCGTTTTCGGTTGAATCTTCGGCGGCGTTATCGGTTGAATCTTCGGCGGCGTTTTCGGTTGAGTCTTCGGCGGCAGTTTCGGTTGAATCTTCGGCGGCAGTTTCGGTTGAATCTTCGGCGGCGTTTTCGGTGTATTCTTCGGCGGCGTTTACGGTGGAATCTTCGGCGGCGGTTTCGGTGGTGTCTTTGGCGGCGCTTTTTTTCTTCAGCAGAAGCGTTATATAGTCCATCATTTGGGCGAAGACGCTGTCCTCCACGGTGTCCAAGTAATCGGGGTCGTAATACTTTGCCACGAGGGCTTCGGCGCCATTTTAAAATGAGTGTAAATTTTATGGTGATACCGGAGACTGAGGAGAATTCTTATGACGAATCCACACGACCGGAGACAATTGAAAAAGCGAATTCTTCATTTTTGATTCTATATTTTTTATGGCACCTGGATCCCAAACTTTTAAGACACATCCCCTCGCATGAGTAATAAAAAATATTATTTGTGATACGGGTGGTATTGTCAATTGCCCTCTCGAGGCAATGTGCGCACTCACTTCGTTAGTGCGCCCAATTTCGCTCTCGTGTCCAATTGACAACCTATCGCCCTAGTTACAAAATATACTATTTTGCAATTTAAAAGCAATTTAAAAGCGCTAAATTAATCCAAAAAATCTGAGAATACAGAAAATACCCAGAAACAACAAGCTTACTTCTTTTTACGTCACTAATTTGTTCCCGAGGAAACCCCGTAAGATTTATTTAAGCTAAAACCTGTAAAAATAACACAAACCTAGTCTTAAAACGGAACTTATTGTCAATTTGAAGCCGCTTGTTACAAGAAAACGAGAGGATGGGCGATGTAAAACTTAAACTCATTACTTGCCAAAACATGTTGAAAATACCATTAGCACACACCCGCTATTTAAATACTGCACGTACTGGGTAAAACATGTTGATGATATTCTAATGTGCTTCGCAGGCATTGGCATACAATTAAAATCTTTACATAATTATATCAATACCATTCACCAAAACATAATTCATTCATGATCGAAATAGAAATAAACAATTCCATCAATTTCCATCTCCTTACTATATCACACAATATTAACAATAAACATGAATTTTCAATTTATCACAAACCCACATACCCGGACACCACAATACATGCAAGCTCTTTCCACCCCATAACACAAAAATTATCGGCATATCAATCCACAATTCATAGACTTATTATTACCCCAATGAGGACAAACAGGGAATGGACATTCGAAATTAGAATAATGAACATGAAGGATGCTACAACTCCAAAAAAAATCGACTTTACTTTTGCTAACCATTGTTTAGATTACATTAGATTACAAGAAAAATTTCAATAATAAATATGAAATGTTACATGTAAACATAAAATGTAAAAACCTAAATTTATTAAAAAGTTTAGAGATAAACAATTTTAATAAAAAAGGTTTTATTGATCAATTGTTCAATTAGATGTAAACAATTCTGCCCTACTCAATATAAACCTATAATACACCCCCCCTTTACAACTTTTGTAGTATTGTAAGTAGTATGCTTATATATGTTCCTACCCATCTTCCAGCCCGTCTAGTCAGCATGGAAGACTTTAACACCCTATCATGGTGAATTTTAAAATAAATGGAAGACCCCAGGTGGGTGCAGCACCTAGCCTAAAATCCCACACTTTGAAAAAGGTCAGCCTCGAGGAATATGGGGCAGGCATAGATTCGTTTTCATCGTATAAGATTATAACTAAACGACGCAAGCTATACAGAGAAGTAAACAACCAAATTTAGAAATCAGAACATTTAACACAAGAACACTTGTCATGTCCGAAGACAGCCTGATCGAACTGGAGAAAATAAGGCGGGACGTTATTGGCCTCAGTGAAGCGGGAAGGCGAGGCAAGGATCTACTACAATGGAAAATTTGAGCATCACCTTTACTATGCTGGAGAACCCGACAAATCAGAAGGAGGAGTTGGCTTCCTGATCCACAGACGCTTGAGTAGCGACATTCTATCAGTCACAAAATTCTCAACAAGAGTAGCTTCCTTAATACTAAACCTCAATAAGAGATACACTTTAAAATAGTACAAGTATACGCACCTACGTCATTTCACCACACAGACGAAGAAGATGACATATTCTACGAAGATATATGTCTGGCTCTGGGGGACATGAAAACCCAGTTCACCATAGTGTGTGGCGATTTAAACGCCAAAGTAGGTATTAAAACAAATCTCTTGGAGACTTCGAAACTGATAAAACTGATTATAATGTCTATCATAATGTCTAGGAAACTTCGGATCATAGGGAAGAAATGCTCGAGGTGAAAGAATGGTGTACTTTGTCTTACGAAACAATATCTACCAAAGGAATAGTTTTTTCAATAAAAAGCTTAATAGAAGATGTACTTGGGAAAGCCCAGACGGTAGAACTCGCAACGAAATTGATTTTATAATTTCCAATAATAAACAAATAGTCAACAACGTAACAGTACTCAACAACTGCAGAAAGGGAAGTGACCACAGAATGGTAAGAAGTAAAATCCAAATAGACCTCGGAAAAGAAAGGTACAAACTTACAAGGACAACAACCAATCGAGCATGGGCAGCCCCACTGGACATAAATAAATTTCAAACGGACATTGCCGATACATTAAGAAATAACGATCACTCAGAAATAAACATAGAAAATCTAAATGACGCAATAACGGAAGCTATACAAAACAGTCAAGATATCAACTACCCCAAATCCAAGAAAGAAGAAAGGATCAGCCAAGATGCTAAAACCTTAATGGCTAAACGAAGCGAAATGAGAAGCAACTCAGAGACAACAAGAGTGGAACTAAAATCAATAAATAAGAAAATCTCCAAAACCATCAAGCTGGACACCAAGAGATATCGTAGCGGAAAAATCCAACAAACAATAGAGCACAACAAAAGTATGAAGGTGTTACACAGTAACCTTGGTGAAGGAAAGGAATAACAAAACTAAATAACATGCAAGGGAATATTACAACGAGCAGAGAGGAAATACTGGCCACGGTAGAAGAGTTCTACCACGAAATATATAAAAGCCGTCAATTAGAAGATCTGGAAATAACAACACCAAAAGAAATCATCGTCAACCAAGGATCCGAAGAGCTTCTAGATATCACTATCGGAGAAATCTAGCTCGCCCTGTCAAAAACAACAAATCACCGGGCGAAGACAAAATAGTTAAAGAAGCAACACAAGCGGGAGGAACGTTTCTGGTGAAGAAAACACGAATACTATTACCCTCTGTCTGCAACCATAGCACAATTCCAGACAAGTGGCGCAACGCAATTACTATCCTGCTCCACAAAAAAGGGGACAAGGCCGACTTACAAAACTACCGACCAATAACACTTTTAAGCCAACTCTACAAACTATTCACAAAAGTAATAACATCAAGATTAGAGAAGAAATTACATTTTTACCAACCAAACGAACAAGCTGTATTCCGCCCTGGGTTTGGAACAAACGACCATTTGTAAAGCATCTAGCTGCTAATCGAAAAGTCAATGGAGTACAACAGACCACAGGCCCATGCATTCGTGGCCCTTGCATTAGATAAAGCTATCGTTACTGTAGAGTTAAACGCCATCATGGGCGCCTCGAGAGAGTGTCGCATTGATTACAGATACTCACAACTAATCTATAACATATACTAGCATGCTACAATATTAGTAAAGTTACCAAACTCATTAAATGTGGAAGAGGAGTAAGACAGGGTGATACGATGTCCCCAAAACTATTTATAATGGTCCAACAGTATGCCTTCAACAAGCTAAATTGGGAAACAAGAGGCATTAACATAGATGGAAAAAAAACTGAACCACCTTAGTTTTGCGGACGACATAGTCCTCACAACCGACAACCTGGGAGAGTTAAGTCAGATGCTGGAAGAACTTCAATATCGTATTCTTGAAAGTAGGATTGGAGATCAACTTTTCGAAAACAAAAGTAATGACTAATTTGCTACCGAGCGAACACTTTAATATTGGAAACACAAACGTAGATTTAGTCTATAATTACAAATACCTTGGTCATGAAATCAGAATAACTAGAGATAACCAGACCTGCGAATTACATAGAAGAACCAACCTCGCTTGGGCAGCACATGGGAAACTCAGCTATATCTTTAAAAGCAATATTCAGATATGTATGGAAAGGAAAGTAAAAGGAAACTTTAACTCTAACCCCCAATACGCCAAGAAAAGTTAAAATAATCCAAAGAAAAATGGAAAGATTAACGTGGGTCGAATGTAGGTCGAAAGATGACGAAGAAAATATTAGAGTGGAGGCCAAGAGCCGATAAGCATAGCAGAGGAAGACCACCGGACACGTTGGACCGATGACCTAAAAGGGATCTCAAACAACTGGATCCACGAAACACAAGACAGAAGACGATGGAGTGCTATGGAGGAGGCCTATGTTCAGCAGTGGACGGAACGGGCTGGTTGATGATGATGATGATGAAGTAGTATAGTGAGTTGATGATGATGATGATGAAGTAGTATGTTGTTTAATTGTATTTGCATTTCATATGTAGTATTTCACAATAAAATTTGAAACTAAAAAATCTATTCTAAATTTATTATTGAAATATGGAATTTCAACTGAATGTTTCAATTGAAAAATTCCATATTTAATTTTATTATAAAATGTATATTAAATATGTTAAAAAACAAAGTAAAAAATGCTTTCTTTCAGCATTTCTTCAATTAATGCCATTAAAATTACTTTATTTACAACTTATATTAATACATTTTTCATTTTCTCCATTATGAAAGAGTTTTGAAAATGATTTTGAAGGTTGTTTTTTGCAGATTGCAATCCATGTTATCGTTAACTAAATTTTGTCAAAAATGGACTTACACCACTTTCAAAGAAAACGGCTCATATGTCAAGTCTAGTCTTCCCAACCTTGTGTGTCCAATTCTGTCTATTTAAGATAATCTGTTTCAGTTTATAAAGTCTTCTCTTCTATCCATCTACAATCCTCTATACATTAACAATCAGATATAATATTGGAATATATTATTCTATTGACCTAAAATCAAGATGATGGATTATAAAGCATTTAAAAGCAATTTTTTACACCTTGTCAAAATCCCGAACGAAAAAATCACATTAAAATGTTACTTTTTTTTTATTATTAATATTTAATTTATCTCGCGCGATTTAGAGCTTCAGGGGCAGATTTCAATAATTCATGTTAGAGAATGTAAAAAAAAACAACGCCGGCAGAAAAATTATAATATTATTTTGATTAATTATGTTTTTTTTTCTTCTCCAGGAAGATTTCTAATTTGGTTTCAGGTGGAGCGGCGCGCGGAAAAGATGCGAGGGAAAGGAATAAATGGTATTTATAGAAATCGAAATTATGCGGTTTTATGTACCATTCGGTCTAAATATTTCAAATTATTAGATTTTACTACCGCCCGGAGATTATATTATGTATACATTCTAAATATACGCACTCGTTAGTCACTCAAATATCATTAAGGCAAAATAAAACCAAGAAACGCATAGCGCACAACAAGCCAACAGGAACAAGATAAAACTAGTCTCTTAAAAATAAATGGCACGAGGAAACTAATTCATGGTCAAGAGTTCGTACAATAATAGTAATTTCTAAAAGGGAAAAGAAGATACATTATCCTCAGGAAAACAGAATACAAGTCGATTAAATGTAGGTTTAATATAAGACAAATACATAATACTAGAAATCAAATAGACAGAAAAACAAATTTTAAAAACAACTAGATTAGATATATAGACTAGGGAGGCTAACTAGTTAGCCAAGAATAGGCCGTCAAGGACAGGGATCGGCAGACTTTTAAGTAGGAAGAGCCAAGTTGCAAAGAGAAAAGGATAACAAAGTATCAGAGAGACAATATTTTTGAAAATATCGTCAGTTTTCTCAGACATTTAAAAAAATATATGGACCGTTTATTTTGAAAGTGGTGTAAGTCCATTAAAAAAAATAGATATTACGCAACTTATGCATAATTCAGTGTACACCTTTTATTTATTACTAATAAATATTCACTATCTTAAAAAATGCCAATGTTTTGTTCAATTTATGAATCTTTTATGTTTAACTTCAATTTTCTCGAAACATCAAAAAAAGGACTTACGTCACTTTCAAAATTAACGGTCCATATATATTGTCTAGGTAATTTCACAGTCAATTCGGGACGCAATTTTATTCAATAATATCTCATTTTGCAGATAATTTAATCTAGTTTAAGCAGAAAGCCAACCTATATAGATTTTGTTCAAATTTCGGAGATATAAGCAGTTTACGCTTCGCCTTAGCCTTGGCATTTATTAATTTACCATAAAACATTCGACATGGTAGAACTATCATCAATAACAGCAGCACTGGAGCAGGGTAGGATAGATTATAGATATACAAGGCTTTTACACATATACAGTACTGTAACCACAACTGTAAAACTTGAAGCAATAGGAGAAATTACAGTCGGCCGAAGAGTCCGACAAGGGGACACCATTTCGCCTAAACTTTTCACAGCTGTCCTCGAATACGCAATGAAATCATTGCCTTGGGAGAATAGAGGCATCAATATCGACGGCGAAAGGATGGCACATCTCAGATTCGCAGATGATATCGTTCTTATCACAGATAGCATCGGCGATGCAAAACAGATGCTTGAAGAAACAATATAGATTTCCGAAAAAATCTCGGTAAATACTCAAAAAAAATGAATAAATGCTAGTAAAACCCTAATAATGACAAATCTAGTGCTTGCCCAAAATATCAGAGTACGCGACTTCGAGATAAAAGAGACGCATATGTACAAATACCTCGGAAATGAAATACAAATTGGGAAGAACAATCAAACGCACGAGATAAAGCGTAGAATAGGTTTCGATTGGGCTGCATTTGAAAAACTACGAGAGTGTGTTTAAAAGTGATATTAAAGTAACATATGGAGCAGAAACTCTGACATTAACAAAAAAAGTCAGCTAAAAATATTAGGTCAAAGAGCAATGAAGGAGCCATTTTTTTTCTCAACCAATTTGTATCAAGGGCTGTAAGGCCTAAAAACAAGGCGGTCTTGTGGCCTATTCGCAGCATCGGTTTTTCATATGTCTATATTAATATCAGAAGTATAAATAAGAATTTTGACGAGCTTTCGGTTTTGTTGGCGGATCTCAAATTTTTCTTTTATATTATAGTATTTGGGGAAGCTTGGTTAGGAGGGGGCGTACCTCTAAATCTCTTTAAGTTGCCAAATTATACAAAAATTAGTAAAAAATACAATTTTAACCGAAATACAGGTCTGATTATTTATATTAAAAACCAATACATATACAATATTGAAGTATCTGAACTCATTATGACTGGATGTGGTTGTTTGTCACTTAATGTTAACTATAGCAAATTAACTTACACAATTTTAGCCGTAATAAAAAGCGTAACACTACGGGATCAAATAAGAAGCATCGCCATAAGAGATGAATTACAAACGGAAGATGTCAGATGTGTCAGATCCCGGACAAGGTACTGGAGAGACCATATAGACAGGATGGACCAGGATCGGATTGCCAAGTGGGCAAAAGACGGAAGGCAGACAAAATGCAGAAGGCCCCTAGGCCGCCCTCCCAAGCTATGGCAGGAATCCTGGACGTCCGGATCGCAAGAGGGGTAGACAGCAGTACAATACAGGACAAAGTTCTAAATCAAGAAAAAGAAGAATTTTAGCCGTCTATAGGTTACTGTCGGGAAATGGGGAATTATTTTTGTCTGAATTAGAACGGTTTTTGAACCCCAGTACAATTCTAATTGGTGATTAATTAATTGGTTAATAATAATGATTAATTGGTGTTAAAAATAAATAAAAAGTCCTAAAAATAATCAGTACAAATAAATCTAAAATAATAGACGATTATTTAGGACTTCTTGCTATCAGGGTATTCCTATCCCGAGTCACTAGCGCCACTAGTATAGACGATGGACCAGCTGGACCAACCATCATGTATTGACCACATAACTTCAAATATTCATTATCAGCACTCATTAACTGCCGTGGTTATAACTACCAACGTCAGTAATCATAGAGCAGTCTCTTTCTCTATTGCTGGTGGGGTATGAGGGAACCCCTCCTTCTCCACCTGCAATGGCCTCGCCATAAAGAAAGTAAGGTTTGATGAATTCATCGATAAAATTATAAGTCACAATTGCGACGAGGTTTATTCATTCACATCTGTAGAAAAAGCTACTCAATACTGGATTAACACTTTACGATCTAATCTAGAAATTTGCTCTGAAACAAATATTATCGAAAAGCCCTGTAAATACAAAAGTAAGAAGGCCCGGATTACCCAACGCTTAATGATAACATTAAGGAATAAGGACTATTTGTATAAGAAATTAGAAAAAGAGCCTTTTAATGAAAAATTAAGAGAATACTATATAAGGTACAGGAATATATTTAGGCCTCTCGTCTGGTGGAAGACTCTGGGCTCGTGGAAGACTAGGACATTATATTCTTATAATGCCTAAACGAGTAATTTTATTCATTATTTTTTAAACAAAATGTATAACTCATATCTATTTTATTATATTTATAAAGAACAATAAATGCCTAGAAAGATATTTCTAAAGAGGAAGATTATAGAAAAAAGATTTCAGAGGCAGGAAAAGACACTAAAAGAATTTGGGGAACTATTTCTGAAATAATTAATAGCAAAGATAGGGACTCTAACATATCAAAATTGAACGTTGATGGTGATCATATTGAAATCCAAAATTATCCAGCTAGGTGTGCTGATCATTTTAACCAATTCTTTCGAAATATTGGTGAAAAAATGGCTGCAAAAATTACATCCACAGACATTATTAAAACAATTGATGAACTAAGGGGAGGGTCCTGTCCTGGTTGGGACAACATTTTAGTAAACTGTCTAAAATTAATTAAAACTTACATTGCATAACCTTTGACTTGCATAACTAATCTCAGTCTCAGTACAGGAAGATTTCCAGAAATTAAAAAAAAATCTATAATTAGCCCTTTTTATAAAAATAAAAATCGTTCTTTAGTTGGAAACTACCACCCTATTTCTATGTTATCCAACATAGCGTAAATAATAGAAAAATTGGTCAAAAAACAACTTGTTATTAATTATTAATACCTGGAAACAAATAGTCTAATAACGCCTAAACAGTTTGGTTTCCGACCAGGGCAAGGTACTCATGATGCTTTAGATGCAGTCACTTTAGAAATAAATGAATATTTAGACCAAAGCACCAAGACCATAGGAATCTTCCTTGAATTAGCAAAGGCGTTCGACACGGTGTCTCATGACCTGTTGGTTAAAAAACCTGGGAGTATGGGGGTGAAATTAGCAGCTTTAAGTTGCTAGTTATAGTTGCTTAGTTTTTAGTTGGTAGTTACCTTGCATGTAGACCTCAGCAGGTTAGATTGGGGAATATTCTCAGCGCTACTACGTATGGTACTTGCTATATAATCCTACAAGGTACAGTCTTGGGACCTATATTATTCCTGGCATTTATTAACGACCTGCCAAAACTTGAACGAGAAATAGAGGGACACACCTACTTATTTGCAGACGATACCGTGTTTCTCTTCTCAACCCCGTCATGGCCCAGCACCTTCAATGTTGCGTCGAGGAGAAAGGGAATCGAAAGAGTTAAACGGTGGATGGACATCAACCGACTCTCATTGAATCTTGACAAAACCAAATATACTACATTCTCAATCTATAAGAATTCTCAACCTACCAATTCAATTAATATAAAATTAGGAAACAATACAATAGAAAGAGTTCAAAGTATTAAATATTTAGGTATTCAGATAGACCAGCATCTGGACTGGAAATCACACTCAGAAACTGTCACTAAACGAATAAATCAGTTGATCTATGTGTTTTCCAGACTAACAAATATTTTGGACCAAAAAGCCTTCATTCGCCTTGGCCCAGTCGATCTTAACTTATGGAATACTATCCTGGGGTGGGGCTTATCCCACAACGTTAGGACCTGCAATCGTTGCACAAAACAAATTGCTTAGGAGGATTCTAAAGAGAGGAAGGCTCGATTCGGCCGCGGTGTTGTACAGGGACTATCAGTTTAAACCAGAAATAATCTTTATAAATTGACGGTTTTAATGAAAGTCCATAAGAGCAGGGATTCTTTGGGAATGGTAGATTATGGGCACAGGACCAGGGGCGTGAACGGAGGTCTGCCCAGGGCTCCCAGGAAACTAACCACACAGGGCATGAGACACTGGTCGTACCGGGTTCCTCTCTGGTACGCTGTCCTCCCTCCCAATTTTCTGGCTAACCCCAAACAAATCCGAAGCAATATTATAAACCACTTACTGAGCCTATCACCGAAACCATTTTGAAGAAAGAAAGAAACAAACAAGTTACTGTATTTAAAAAAAAAATGTATTTAAAATAACAAACTGGATCTCCCGCGCTCTGGCTATGCCTTTGCGGCGGGTTAATTTCCATTGTATGTATGAGTAAATATTTGTAATAATTATTAATGAAATAAAGAAATTATTATTATTATTTTTGTATTTCCTCACAATGTTCCATTCGTGCAAATAGATCCAGCCCCTGTATTAGGTCTAGGAGTCTATGTGCTATGTTCTTCACAGGGATATCATTTGCTGTAATTCTAAGCTCGTGTCTCCTACGTGCAATTGCTTCACAATGGAAGATTATATGAGAGGCAGGAGGAGTGCCATACGCGGATTCACTAAAGGAGATAGAATACCCAATAATACCATCAGACGAAGAACTAAAGTTAAAGACATAGTTGAACACATAACTAGAATGAAATGGAGATGGGCAAATCAGATGGCGAGAACATCAGGTGACTGATGGACTAAAATAATATCAGAATTGTGACCACGAGAAGACAAACGAAATAGAGGTACACCACCGACATTCTGGAGCGATGATATAAAGAGAATCGCTGGGAATCGGATACTGACGGTCCAGAACCGAGAGGCATGGAAGAACTTAAAGGAGGCCTATGTTCAGCAGTGAACAACGACGGCTACACGATGATGAAAGAGTTAACGAAATTTAGTTTTCAAACGTCGGCTGTTATCGTTTTAACACTACATAGACGTGTGATATATCATGCCAAAACTAACTTAATCTAGTTTATGGATTCTATGTAGTCAATACAAAATTCCTTATATTTTCAAAAATATTGCCACTTTTTTAAATTAGTTTTGTTTATCTTTTATCTTGGTTAAGTCCTATCCTTGTATCTCAGCTTGTATCTTAATTAGTTGGTTCACTCGAATTCCGAAAAATATTCAAGAAGCTGAAAAACTTAAGAATGTGAATCAGGCTTAACTGCTTGAACGACTGGCGACAGAGTGTTTCATGTTTGAAGTTGAAGAGACGAAAATGGGTATGTAAAAAGCCGCGGTCTGCCAACCCCTGGACTGGAACACCTAGATACTATGACGATTAGGCTAGAAGACAAAACAAGACGCACAAGGAAATAGAAACAAAGTTAGACTATATATTAACATTATGCATTATAAACATTAGACAATCAATAGATAACATTAGACAGACAATCTTATTGGGGCTAAAACAAATACACATAATAAACTAGAGAAATAAGGCAATACCATGAAACTATAATTTAATATTCTTGATAGTCATTATTGTAGACATTAATTCGATATTCATAGAATAATCTACTTCATTTTATCAATTTCAACGGGAGATGATAGTGTTAAGACTAACGATCCACGTGCACCCCCTTACATGTAATGTTAGTCATGTAATCCGCTGGATTAAGGATGAGTTGCGGAAAAAAAGCAACGAACGACGTTAATAAATTACTGTCAGCTCGCGTGCTTTCCCAACATAAATCAAGAATCGCACACCTAGATTCAAGTTAATTTTCCTAAAAATTTATTTTTTCAAAACGCGTGCAAGATTTTCCCAGATAAGATCAAGTATTGATCCAATAAAATGCACGTTCATTATTCTTGCTCACTTTAAAATAACCAACTCTCATGTATAATATTCTCGATTTGCTTTAATCTATTTAATATCAACTAGTCAGAATCAGTTCATATGTCAAGTCTTATTTCTACTTCATACAGACTTATCAGTCTATTCTGTCTCTTCAGATTATCACTCTTGTTTTAAATTAAAAACTGAAGGCTTATAAGTCTAACTTCAATTAGTTATTAGTAGGGCAACCAAAAATATGCAAATGCATATATTTTCTTATTCTACTTATAAAAGAATGGACTAGCCAGAAATGTGTGTTCTGACTAAACTATGAATTTAGAGCCCTATTCGTAACGGCATTTTTTGCATATTTCACCAATAAGAGCATAAATTGCATATTGCCTATGATAAGACATATTTCGAAATAACTGCATATTTTTTGTGCATATTATGCTCAATTTGGTTAAAATATTTATATTCATTGATCTGCTTTTTGACGGAAATCTCAAGACTGCAGTTATAGAAGGCAAATCATAGCACTATTGCAAGACTGATGATTCAATACAAATTCTGGGTGAAAGTTTCAATTGAGATTTGATTTGACTCTTCATATCAGAAGCCGCTCCATAGATGGTAAAATCAGCTCAGCCCATACAAACCAAAAACTTTTTAGCCAAAACTTAACTTGCCTGGCACATGGACTTCATGAGTTCAGAGTTTGTAAACAAATTCGAGGAATTTGTACTAACGTCGATCGTATAATAGCCAATGTAAAAAAGTATTTTTGAAATCACCGTCAAGGGTAACGATTTTTAGTCATTTGGCACCTGGCGTCGCACTTCCTCCGCTACCAATAACTACTAGATGGGGAACATGAATTGATGCCGCAGTGTACTATGCCACCAACTTCGAAATAATTGTGAAAGTGTTCAATGTACTGTAAGAAGAGGCCGCATCAATCAAAAGAGTTATTAATTTCAAAAGAGCTACTAAATGACGGTGAAATAAAATTTGATTAAATTTTCATTGCCACAAAATATGGATTCCTTTGCCCATCAATAAATTCGCATGAAACGTCTGGGCTACTGCTTGCTAAACAGATTGAGGTAATAGAACATGCTCAGGATGTAATTAATGGCGTTAACGGTGAAGCAGCTAACTTTGTGAAAAAAACTTACTTCAAAAAATTAAGGTTTTCCATTATGAAGAAAATGGCAAACAAATTTTCTAGGCCTAGACGTTTGTCTAGAGGTTCTACAACAATAGACAATAAATCTAGTATAATTGAAGCAATGGCATTTAAATTTGCGCCGATAACTTCGGTTGATGTGGAACGAAGTTTTACAATCTACAAAAATGTCCTACGATCAAACAGGAATAGATTTCTTAGAGAACTTAAATGGGATGTTTGTCATTTATTGCAATCAAAATTTAAAAATTTGCAACTTAAAAAAAATGAAATTTAAATTATTTTGAAGTTTTCTTTTTTATTTATGTTTTCGTACCTAGAATTTAACATTTTTTCATATATTTTATTTCAGATTTAAGAGAACATATTTTTTTAAATGAATATTTTCATTTTTATAGAGCATATTTTAAGCGCTTAAAGTACTTTTTTAAGAGCATATTTTTGGTTACCCTAGTTATTAGTTAACATATATTAGTTATTGTGGAACAATTACCTAGTTATACAGACTAATCTTGGCTGACCATTTATTTATGTTTGTCTGGTCTTTTATATTTTGCTAATCGTTTCTGTAGCTATCTTCTCCAACATTGATTGAATTCTCTTGACTGTCATATTTTTGTTATTATTGTTATTCTTGAATTCTATTGACTGTCTTATTATTGTTATTATTATTATTGTTGGTCTGGAAGACTAATAGTTGATCTAGGAATTGTAGCCTGAATATTTTGTCCAACAACTATCTATCTAGTCTGTCCAGGCATGTCAATTTGATACCCTTATCTTCTTTAGCAAGTCTTGCATATTCCTGTGTATACCTTCTCAGTCTCATCTCTATAGTCTTATTTGTGTAGATTTATCTGTGTAATTTATGCCTACGTAGTTTTACATCTGTGTATATTTGTCAGTGTACTTTTATGTTTGATTAAATTTCTCTGTGTACTTTTATGCTGTGTAGATTTGTATATGTGCAGTTCCGTATTTTCTCTTTGGTGTTGCATCTCATAGATGTCTTAACTTTGACGCTTTAGGATATTATGAGAATATATTATCAGACCTATAGCTGTATGTATAATGTGACAATATTTAAAGCATGAGAATTAATTGAATTATATTGACTACGTAGTTCATAGGAATATATTGTAGGCGCAAATCTATATTAATCTAGTTTTCTAATATAAGACTTTCTATCCAGAATACAGAAGTTGTTCCTTAATACGAACTAGAAAATAATCTGTATACAATTGTGGGCGAAGCATATTAAAGTTTGATTGATCGTGCAGACGGGTAGGTAACACGTGGAATTGTATATTATGTGCTTTATAATGTAAGATGTTACGTAAGCCGATCCGTTATAAATTATAAAAGATATTTTTCGTCGTACGAAGGGGATATGTATAATATATTTTTGTATCAGTATCCTCCTTCTCCTTCACCTCGCTTAAAATTGTAGTTTATGTGCCGGTCGAAATCGTAAAAATGAAATTTTAGAATTATATTTTTGTGTGTGGAATGTATTTAGTTCTTGTTTCTTTTCTTGTCTCTACATCTTCCCACCGAGATCTTCCTGTCGAAGCAATTAATATTTAGATTTAAGTTACAGACTTTGGATCGAATAACTGATTAATGTTTAAGATTTCACAACGTTTATTTGATTCTTTTTCTTTTATTTATTTGTAGCACCAAGAAATGGATAATATTTAATTTATAGCTTATTTTCTTAAGGAAAATACGTATACAAAGACAAAATAGGATTAAATTAATAGACTTAAATTCCGTAAGACGAAATCAAAAAGACTAACCAATATCAGACAAAATCAAACAAGATCAATGAAAACCATAAAATATAAGACCAGACAAGACAACACCAGATATGACCAGACAAGATCAGGCAAGACAGATAATATCAGACAAGACCAGACAAGGCTGGACAAGGCCAGACGAGGCCTGACAAGTCAGACAAGGCTAGACAAGCCCAAACAAGACCACACAGAAAAAAGTACACTTTAAAAATTACAGTTTCAAATAGTAGCAGCGGTCTTACGAATTTGAAACTGTAAAAACTAGAAATTGTCCTTGTTAAAATTATAGTCTCCGATATTATGAGTAAATAAGTTTTAAAAATTACAATTTGCGACTGCAATCTTTACAAATTTGTATTCGTAAGGCCGCTGCTAACACTTAAACTATAATTTTTAAAGTGTACTTTTTTCCGTGCAGACAAAACCAGACAAGACCAGACAAGCCCAGACAAGACTAGAAAAGACTCGACAGGATCAGACAAGACCAAAAAAGGCCAGGCAAGACCAGATGAGACCAGACAACATCATACAAGATGAGACAAGACCAGACAGGACTGTATAAAACTGAACAAATTTGGACGAAACTATTGTAGATAAGACTAGTACATGTGGATCGAATTTTTCGTCTGCTGTTTCGACAAAGTCTTTTCTGTCGTCAAAGTTGTTAGTCTTAGTTACTAACGTCACTTCATCATATATAGTAACTTCCTTTCATGAAGGTTGGCAACTCTTGATTTGCAATATCAGTCCTCCAATTACAGTAAGTTTGATTTTAGACAATTAGCAACACTTACCAAAATTATGTTACAAAAAGTCTCACCACAAAAATTCATAACCAATAAATTACTCTGACTGACGTTGATGTCAACTTTGACTTGATTTTTATGTTTTTCTTTATTTAAAAAATCCAGTGTCAAGGTTATCGACCATGATAACTCCAAAATGTTCAAATTGCTCCAATAGAAATATTTATGATCTTAATAGATAAGGGTTTTTATTATATCTATTACAGTTTTCAAGTTGTTGCTATTTGAATCTATTAGTGTCTGTTCTGTTTTGACTTCGAGGGATGCATATGTGGTCCGGATTTATATGGCGCTTTGCGACATGTAACCTAATAACCTAACCTAGGTGAAACCAACATTCAGCTTTACAGATTTATCTTATTTTTGATCTCTTGGGTCGCGCTACCGCTTGTAGTTTGTCTTATTTTTCTGCCGCTTTGCGGCATGCAACCCAACCTAAGTTTGGCTAACAGACTTTGCCACTTTAGCTTATTTTAGATCGAGGTGTCCTAACCTAACCTAGGTTTAACAACACCTCTTGCTACTTTATTATGGAAGGATAAAAAATGCACACTTTTTAGAACAAAAAATCTGCTTTATCGAGCAGTGTTATACGCAAGTTTGGTAGGAATCACAAAAAGCTTTGAAAAATTTCAATATATAGTTTTTTAATTAAGTCCAGCGGCAAGGCTATCGGCGTCAAAGATACCAAAACGAAAATAGAAAATGTATAATCTATATAGAACTGAAAGATTTTTTAATGTACCACTTAAACTATTCAAGCTATAGTCATTTGATAAAAAGTGTGGTATGCGACTGTTACTACATAGTACATTTACTTACTCTGAATTAAAAAATTAACTACTTTGTTAGCACTAATTGCATTGTAATTGCATTGCATTGTAATTAGTTCTAAAAACAAAGTAAATTTTTCAATTCAAAGTATCGTTATGTGAATTTATTACTCACTGTAATGGTATGAATTTGAGGGCAGAAGTGTGAGGCCAGAATCGCGAAGATGTCAAAATATCAATTTCTATAGCAAAATGTATGATCTATATAGAACTGAGAGAATTTTGTAAATCTGTTACAGTTATCAACCTATAGATATTTCAATTTCTTGTTTTCTCTTCCGGTTTGGCTTTAGGAGGGGACGGCCGCCGCCAGATAAAATATTTTCCAAAATTGACAAAGTGATTTCATAGAACGATGCCCTGTATAATGTGTACAATTTTATTGTTCTACGTGGGGTGGAACTCATAAAGGCTATTTTTTTAAGGAGATCAAACCTGTCAATTACGATTTTTTTTCCAAAATCGAACGCGGAAATTTCAAAATACTTAAAAATGGTGAAAAAATGCATTAAACCTCAAAGGATTCCAACGAAATTTTTACTGTACATGGATAACTATAAAAAGTACATTCAGACGAAAATTTAATGTTCCGCTGCCATCGGGAACGACGCGGGAAATTATTTTAGTTTTGGAGGATTTTGGCAAATATCTCTGCAGAGTCTCGAAACAGAAAATAGGGATTTGGTGCGCCATATGTGGAATTCTGGTATCTACAAATATGTATTCTTTGCAAATTTTTGCAAAAGTCTTTTGGTTTTGTCACAAATATTAAAAATGTGAAAAGTGTTATAGTATAGTTTATTCGACACGAAAACGTTATCGTAGGTCCAGTGGTTTGTACTTGTTCAGTCTTCTTGCGATGGTTGTTCTGTCCAGTAGAGGCGCTACTAGCGCGTTTTGGTGGTTGTCAAGTCTCATGTCGCAATTTGTGCACAGCTTTTGGGCTGCTGTTTTGACCCTATCTATTTTGAGGTCTTTATGTAGACGAGAGTTCGTGACGTACTATGATACGCTCGTATCAGCGATGCTCGATCGCGAGATCGCGATGCTCGAGTTGCTGGCGGTACCCCAGATCTTGATACCACATTTCCAGATTGGCGTACGTAAGGCCATGTATACAATAATTTGATTTGGTGGTACTAGTTTTGACCTTCTTCCTAAGATCCAATACATTTTTTGTCGTAGATCCTTTCGTTTCTTTCTAATGTGGCTTGACCAAGTCAGCCTGCAATCAAGGTACAAACCGAGATATTTGACTTCGTCGGCTTGTGGTAATGTCAGGCCATTTAATGAGACTGTCAGGCAGTCTTTTTTTGTTCATCGCAAAGGTAATGTGGACTGATTTGTTGTCAGTGGTTTTGAGTCTCCATATCCTCAGCCATCCTTGAACATTGTTGAGCTCTTTTTGGAGTTTGCTCGAGGCTGTATTCTGATTTTCGAAAACAGATAGGATGGCTGTGCCAGCAGCGAATGTCGCTACGATGGTGTTGTGGTCTACGGGAAGACGACTGCGAAGGTGGTGTACAGAACCAGGCCTAGAACGCTTCTTTGGGCAGCTGCAGAGTTTATAGGATGGAGTTGTGACCCTGCTTCGGCAGCACCGATAAGATAGGTACGACTTCAAGATAGGGATGTGAAAAAACAATCGATTTTCTTATTAATCGATTATTTTTTTCATATAATTGGTTTTGAAAAGTCGATTTTTTTAATAATACTAATCGATTTTTAATAAATCGATTATGTAAATTACACGCTTTAATCGATTTTTGCGACGGATAAAAATACGCAATTGCAATTAAGTCCATCCATAAGTTCGCATTTTAAGCACCATCATGAATAAGTCGATCAAAAGACGGTGGCATTTGTATGTATGTAAACGAATTTCGTTTCTTTTCAACAGTTTTCTTTCTTTGGAGAGTGTCAATAATTATTTAAATATAAAAATGTCAAAAAATAATACTGTAGCTCCTTTGTACAAGGTTTCGTGCCGTAAAACTATCATAGATCTCATAGATACTAAATACGAAGAAAAAAATCTCTTGTCATACAAAAATTACAATTAGTGAAAAACGTCTGTCTCACAATAGATGAATGGAAAGATTTGCAGTTGAGGAGTTTTTTAGGCGAGGCACTTTATAGAAAACTTTTAAATGAATACAACCAACATTGCATGTGAACCACTTCAGTATCATCATACAGGAGAGTATTTGTCACAAACGATTAAGAAAGTTTGTTAAGATTGGGGTTTGTTTCACAAAAAAAATTTGAGCGTTACAACTGACAATGACAGCAACATAGCTAAAACTATTGAAACTTATTTTGGTCGAGCAAAACATGTTCGGTGCTTAGCACATACACCGAACTTGTTGGTCGAAAATTCGGTAAATACAACTGATATAAAACTTTTTCTGGACAGAGTCCGCAAAATCGTGATTTGGTTCCACCAAAGTATTGTTGGCGCTGAAGAATTGCGACAAACGCAAATGCATCAAAATGTTTCCGAAGGAAAATTGAAATATTTGATAAGGGACGTATCCACAAGATGGACCTCGCAATTACATATGATAGAACGTTTCGTGTTAATCAGCAGCACTGTAAGATATGTTTTGATAAATCACCCAAATGAGCCCCAAATGCTCACAGCAAACGAAATTGTTGAGCTGAAAGAAATTGAAAAAAAAATTGAAGCTTTTTAAAAATGTCACCGAAGAAATGGGTGCGAAAAATATGTTACAGCTAGCAAAGCCATACCTATTATCAAATGTTTGGGATCTCTGTTAGGCGCAATAACACTAACGAGTGATTTGGCAAATCAATGGAAAATTCCTTGCAAACAGAATGAAATAAATGATTCGAAAAAAATGATTTATCGGTTGAGACATTTTTGGATCTTAGATTTAAAAAAATATATTTTGATGGGGCAGTATCTTGCACAAACACACAAACAATAAATTATATCAACAGATGTTTGAACTTGAATACGAGGAATGTTGATAATCCAGTAGCGGCTAATTCTAAATCATTTGCATCATCAGGAACGGCTGTCAAAAAATATTATATAATATAATATTAAAATATTATATAATATAATAAAATATAATATATATTGCGGCACCGTTATCAAATCTCAAGGTAGATGCCCTCAATATATGGAGAATCTTTGAAGGAACTTTCCCTAACCAAACCGAATTGGCACTAAAACCTCTCTATGATGGCCAGTTCCGCGCCAGCCGAAAGATTATTTTCCAAAGCGGGGAATATCGTGAAGTAAACACGATACCGTATTTTAGGAAAAACATTATTTTAGTTTTGCAACCAGAAGTTCGTCGATGTGGTTATTTTTTATACTTTTTTATTATTTTATTTGATTTTTATTCTGATAAATTGTTAATACAATACAAATCTCTTAGTTCTATTACTTTACAAGAAAGCAGGCATTTTTTATCGGATTATAAAAAAAAATCGATTTTTCCTATATCGATTAATTTTGAAAAACAAAAAAAAACGATTTTTAAGAAATCGATTTTTTTCACTCAATGTCACATCCCTACTTCAAGAGTAGAAAGTATTGCGGTTTAACCATTTTGATTTTGTGCAGCAATCCAGGGTGCCACACTTTGTTGAAGGCTGAACACGAAACGCTTGTTCTTTATCTCTTGAAGTGTGCTGGCTATTGCGTTATAGACTATGTTAATTGCTCCACCGTTGAATGATTAGTTCTGAATCCAAATTGGTGACCAGGTAATATTTATTTATATTAGAGTGTGGAAAGTTTGATTTTACAACGCGACAGCTCGTTTGGGGAACGAGCCCGAAGGGCGAGCTGTCGCGCTGTAAAATCATTTCCGCACGAAATTTGTATAATTTTTTTGGCCGACAATTATTATTTAAGAAACAAATAGACCCTCCGCCTCCACTTCCGGTCCCCCACTCCCGCCCCCACGTCCGGTTCCCATCCCATTTCCGGTTCCGACCTCCCACTTCCGGTACCTACCCCCACTTCCCTGATTCACTTCTCTGATTCTTGATAGGAGCAGTTTCTCGAACAGTTTAGATGCGATAGGCCGCAAACTTATTGGTCTTATAGGAGATAACAGAGTTTTGGAACTTTCCATGTTTTATAATTATAATAATTAGCGCAGTTTTCCATTGATTAACATAAGACTAAATAAAGACGCAGAATACTGGAAACGAATAGTGAGATTGAGATAGGCCGGACATGTGAAGAGACAAGACCAACGTGTCGTAAAAGTGGTGTGGGAAGAGACCCCGATAGGAAAGCGGCCGCTGGGAAGGCCAAGGATGCGGTGGAAAGATAATATTGCTGCGGACCCTAAATGTCCAACGACCAGCAGAACTTATGATGGACCGCAGCAACTGACGGCAAATTGTAATGTCAGCCAAGACCCACCCCGGGTTCTAAGCTACAGAGAGAGAGAGAGAGAGAGAGACTAAAGTCAGATATGTTCAATACTGTGCAACCAGAATTTAATGTACTATTTAGTGTAATAAAAACCAAGAAATAATAACATTAATAGGAACAAATATAACTATGTAGCAAATGGCCGCCCACTTCAAACTCTTCCATAATATAACAATTAGTATAATTAGTATGAAAACTTCAATCCTAGTCAGAACTGAATAGACTGAGAAAAAAATGCAAGATACAATTGCTAGAGAAAAGAAACAAAATTAGCCTGGACTAGCGGTGAGCCGTTCAAAAGTTATAACAGCGTCAAATCAGTCGGAATTGCGAGATGGTGTACAACGAAAAAATATATAAAACTTGTTTATTTGTAACTTTAAAACGAAATAATTTTAAAATCCGTTTTCAGCACATCGATTTCCTTCGGGTAAACAAAAAAAAAATCATGAAAAAAATTTGCAAAAAAATTTTCAGCAAAAATTTTCCATCATTTCGCTTGAAAAATATGTGCTTTTTCGCTTTTTTTCGATTTTTTCGAGAAAGGTAAAAAGCAGCGAAATCATTTTCGGCACACAGAAACTACACGAGAAGACGAACAAGCCGATGTGTAAATTGTCCGCAAATATTCAATAATTCGACGAGGAATTTCAAACTGAAATTTACCAGATTCTCGATTTTCTAAGTAGATGTCTCGGCAACGGTTGCAGATAATGGTTGTCAGCACAAAATTGACGACTTTCCGGGATCTCTACTCGAGCGCCGAAATTTCTTAAAAATGTCTTGACTCTTGCAGGCGATAGTGAACGAAAAGAGCTAGCAAAATATAATTTGCATATCTGCAATCATCACCAAAAATGCTTTGATAAACATTTTAAATATTGCTGTAACTAAAAAAATAACGATTTTGACAAAGTCTATTTTCTCGCACATCGTCGTTTCCGCGGTCTAGACTCTCCGTGTCGTTTGTATTTTTTAACTGCAAGCATCCTAGGGAACATTGTATACGGTTTCCGACTAATTTTGTGACGCTGAATCGATTGGTGGAGACTAGAAGTCTCTGTGGCGAGCCGTTCAAAAGTTATTACAGCGTCAAATCAGTCAGAAATGCGATATGGTGTACAGCGAAAAAATATGTGAAACTTGTTTATTTGTAACTTTAGAGCGAAATAATCTGGAAATCCGTTTTCAGCACTTCGATTTCCTTAGGGTAACCAAAAAAAAATTATGAAAAAAATTTGCAAAAAAAATTTCAGCAAAAATTTTCCATCATTTCGTTCAAAAATTATATGCTTTTTTGTTTTTTTTCGATTTTTTCGAGAACGGTAAAAAGCAGCGAAATGATTTTAGGCACACACAAACTACACGAGAAGACGAACAAGTCGATGTATAAATTGTCCGCAAATATTCAATATTTCGTCGTTAAATTTCAAACTGAAATTTACCCGATTCTCGATTTGCTAAGTAGATATCTCGGAAACAGTTACAGATAATTAAAAACGGATTGCGGCATCGTTTTCAGAAGGTCATTTTCCTATTGATATACTAAGATTGTCCGCGGGAAATTTACGACTTTCCGAGATCTCCAATAGAGCGCCGAAATTTCATAAAAATTTCTTCAATTCAATAATTTGCATATCTGTAATCAGCAGTCAAAATGCTTTCAGAAACGTTTTTAAATTTTTCTGTGACTCAAAAAATAACGATTTTTAAAAAATCGATTTTCTCGCATTTCGTCGTTACCGCGGTCTAGACTTCCCGAGTCGATGGTATTTCGTCACTGAAAGCTTTCCAGGAAATATTATATACGTTCTCCGGCTAATTTTGGGACGCTGAATCGATTGGTGAAGACTAGAAGTCTTTGTGGTAAGCGGTTCAAAAGTTATGGCGGCGGCGTCAAATCAGTAGGAAATGTGTGATTGTGTACAGCGAAAAAAATATAAAATTTATTTGTAACTTTAGAGCGAAATAAACTGGAAAACCGTTTTAAGCACTTCGATTTCCATCGGGTAACAAAAAAAAACGCAAAAAATTCCATCTATCCATCATTCCGTCGTTTCCCATCGACCATGAATGGATTGCTGAAGACTAGAAGTCTCTGTGAGCCCAACTAGGCTGAAAACAACTAGACCAGCTGTGACTAGAATACAGCATACATTAATTATCGCAAGGTGCGGAAGCCACATTCTATTGTTTTGGATCGAGATTTCGTGGGCAACATAATCCAACCTGTGTTAAACAAACGTTCCTTGCCATATTATCCTATTTTGGATCGAGAGCTCGCGCTGCCGCGCGTATGTAGTCTTGACTTATCTGCCGCTTTGCGGTGTGGAATCTAATCCAACCTGGGTTTAACTAGGGGTCCTTGCCACATTATCCTATTTTGAATCGAGAGCTCAACCGCACCTTGCGATAATTATTGTATCCTCAAGAATACACACGATTAGGCTATATTACGCTTATCTAGGCTTTGAGTCCGTTTTATTTAGCAACCCTATTCTATGAGTCTAGTCGAGATTTTCTAAACTTTTCTAATTACGGAACCATTTTTTTTTTTAATAACGAAACCATTTAAGAAAATGGTTGCGTTTTTAGAAAAAAAAAATAGTTCCTTTATAGAGACGCTTAGGCAAAAACTTACAATTTGATAAATGAGACTAGTATATATAAGAATAAATACTATTCTTATTTATCTAAGTTTTTGCCTAAGCGTCTCTGCGTAATCTTATATAGTATATTGTAATGACTGGCTCTATTTGGTTCATTGGTGACACTATTTGGCACATAACTAGGCAATAACTGAGAATAAATTGACATTTATTGCTAATAACTTGACATTATAAAAGCGTATTTTGAGAAAAATGCGCTCGAACAAAGTTCAATGGGTAAATAATTCTAATTTTATTGAGCGTTTATAGTTGGAAGACAAAGAGGCTTGCATATTTCTGTGTTGCGCTGAACACATTGTAATAGAACTTATTGTTATAAATAGTTTCGAAAAACAATTTGATTTTGGGAGCAACGGCCTTAGCGTGTTTTCTCTGCGTGTGTGTGTGCTAATGTGTGGGTATTTATTGATAAATTGAATTGAACGCAATAAGAGAAAAGATGCGACGGGCGGACGTATGTGCGCTATATTTACACGAAAGTCTCGTTTTGTTTCCATCTGATTCATGGTTCGAAGTCTCGACCTAATAAATCACCGCAAACAGACATTTGCCACCATGAAGTTTACTGGGCTCGGCCCTGCCCTTATATTAACCACTTAATTTTATCTAGCACGTATCTTTTCATATTGGATGGGTTGATAGATATTCAAACGGCACCAAAAGCTATCTTTATAGCATCAGCATCTACTTTAAAGTTTATTTATTTTTCAAGAAAAATAAAATCTTTTGCGGTTATCTATCGTTACCTGCAAGAGAACAATGGACACAAACTACTAAAAAAAATCCCAAACTAAATTGAATAGAAAGGTTAGAGATATGTCAATTGTTTATCTTTTATGAATAAAAAGTTTTGTGTAATAGATTTCATAAACACAATTTTGAAAAACCAGTATTATTTTCAATATTTCTCAACAAGCAAATCTTTGTATATTCAGTCTTAATAATTTGTGTTTAAATGTGGAACCAGAATTCCAAACTGAATGTAATATATCATTAAAATCACATGTTAGTTTTGTGTTGTCGTTTGAAAGAAACTTGTACGATTATAATTGAATATTATTTTGTGACTCCACCTTATGGTTGTAGATGGTTCAAATATGACTGAGTGGGACAGTTATGCCTTTGCGGCAAATTTTCAAAGGAGCCCAAAGTCAATGATCCTTCTCCTGTCAACTCGTTTATTATGTGATTAGGTTTCATTGTAAATGTAGAATATTTCATTAAAAAAAAAAGTCTGTAAATTGTTCCATTGTATAAGTTCAAAATCTTCGTGCATATTGGAGTTATAGAAGTTTCTAATTAGTATGAGAAAAAATTAGGTAATTTCGGATTAAATATATTTATAATATTATTTGCAAGTTTTATTAATTTAAATTAATGATAATTTTTAAATCCAAATAAATTACAAAACATTAAATTGTTAATTCCCAAGCATTTCTCTGAAACTCAAAATTTCCCTAATTACACTAAATTCACGAACATTTATCTCGATACGATTTCTCAACGTCATTTATTCGATTTTAATTTAAAATTTATGTGTCGCCATTATTTTAATGTGTTTGTGGCGATGGTGTAGCAGATAAGACCAAATCAAAATAGCGCAGAGGAGAGTTTTAAAATCCAACGGCGATTGGGATTTTATAAAGTTCTCAAAAATTTCCGGTTTTTTGTAAAAATAATGAACGAAACACTTTGCCTTATCTAAAGCGATGGCCATTATAACGCTGTAAATGTTTATTTATTTCGAATTATTTCAGTTTTATTGTTACAGATTTAATCTAAATGGAAATATTTTAAGTACTTACAACAATAACAGTATAACAGAAGATCGATATAAAATGTCAGCGAGATGGAAATTTATTATTGATTAAGAAATTTTTTTATCTAATCTGGATAAATTTGAATATTATACTAAAAAATATGTCTAGTGCTATCTATATAATCTAATCAGATGCATAGATTATGTAAATAAGAAAGTAACATATTTCAATCGTGAACATTTTTATGCCTTCAAAACTTGTAAAAAGATCTAAATCTTGATTATCTCGTGTTGTGAAACTAACCCTTTATCTAATGTAATTTATCTAATAGTTAATGAATTTTGACTAGTTTTATGTCTAGTTTTCTTGTTTCGCCGTGTCTAGTCGTTCTTCTCTCTAGATCCTGAGTTTCGAACCTAGGAGTAATTACCCACACGGGGGTAAATCAGCTTTTCTGGGCAACCAAGAGCTTAATTAGTATGTCATACTAATTACTTTATAGAATAGATAGTTACTAATAATCTAAAATAAAATACAGATATGCGAGCAGTAGTATTTACACTCTTTCTAGTAGCCGTGTCGTTGAATTCACCTGATTTAAGTTAATAATCCGCCTGGTAATCCCACATATTTGGTACCAGACAACCGTCGGTTTATCCAAAAAATCCAAATTATCGCGGAGCGCCTAATTACCGAACGTGCCGGACTAACCAACCGCCGGATTATCATTATTGTACTGTAGTTATTGAATTCTTTTTATTGCATTTATTCTTCTATTCAAGAAAACCAAAATACATGCTTGCTAGTTATTCTAATAGGGTAGCATTTTACCCTATCGCGTTCTAATAGGGTAGTGTCCACTAAGAATAAATCGAAGAAATGACAGTTTCTAATGATAAATTATTACTTATAGATCGCCAAAAACCACTTTATTTACTAAAAAAAAAAAAAAAGATTATTAATATTTTTACAAAATAAAATCGGCTAAAGTAGGTATTCTCTCACGTGACAGTGAACACCAAACAGAAAACGTTACGTCAGTAGATGCGGGACACCGTAGTTGTTGTTGAGACTGTTGTAGAGCAGAGTAGGTTATTTGGGAAATTTTTCATTTTGACATTTTTGTTGTCAAATTGATACAGTTGTTCTGATCAGAATCCAAAAAAAACTTAACCTTAACTTCAACATCATAATATTTTATTAAAAAATACTTGACTACTGTCATACACAAAACCATTGTCTTGATTATTATTGCATCCAATGACGTCATTCAAGGTGCCATGACAGTACAGATCGTTTTCCAGGTGACTTTAAATTGTTTTTTTAAAACACAAAATTCTTAATGTAATTGATGGATTTTTTTAAGTAAAATGTGTTAAGGAGGTGATAAACTACAGTATTAACCAATTTTTCAAATTTAGTCAAGTAGCCTATTATCTGAATTCGCGGCAATAGACTTTTTTACGGTTAGTTAAACGAATGCGCATCCGCTAAGTTTGAAATGCGGGAATATGAAAGTTTCGGGCACATATGTAGTTATACGTCAAAAAGTTCCTGCTCTTTTTGATGTATAACATGGCGGAAATTGACACATGCGAACGAAAAAAAATCAACTATGAAAACGTCTATTGACGTTTTTAAAACAATATTTGACAGCGACTATTTATAAAAATTTCACAAATCTTTACAATAAGCAACACATAATTTGGAATAATTAAGAGCAAATTGGTAATAAATTACAAATTTGAGTTATTTTGTCAAATCAATAATTTGACAATTTATAAAACCGATTATTTTTGACTATTGTCAAAATAATGACAGTTACACTAATATACCCATGGACCTATGACATATTCATAGGTCCATGAATATACGTCAATATTTTGAAATTATTGTAATTACAACTATTACAACTATTGTAAAATATTGGTAATATTTGACAGTAGTTGTCAAAATATTGACAATTCTATTAAACATCTGACATTTAGATAGGAAAATTGGATTTTAAAAGGATTTGTTAGAAACAAAAACGCATTCCAAAATAAATGTCTTGTGGAAAAAATTGTTTAAAACATTACTGTATATAATTGTATATAAATTTGTTTTGGTTATTTTTTGATAATTTTTTCCACAGAATTCGCATAAGTTGATAAAAAAAAACACCGAAAATCCCAGCAATATGTAAAAATGTATAAAGTAAACGCATATATAGAAATACTGCCCTAGAAACAAAATACAAGAATCTTTGAGGCATCTTGAGCGCCCCGTTTTGGGGACCTCAAAACGTTCAAGACCCTAAAATAAATAACATTTAAATAACTATTAAAAATGTTCCTAAATTATCACTAATCGGCGTTATCACTAACAGAAATGAATTATTTAAACGAAGAATTTGTTAAAAACCTAAAATTGTTTATTATTTGGAAGAATTGTTTATTATCGCCTAAGCGCTGACTTTCACAAACAAAATAAATTGCAAACTGTCAAATAGCCGCTGAAGTTATCAGTAACAAATTTGACACATGCCAAACTTACTGATTAAATAAAAAGTCGAGAAATCAATTCAAATAATTAATTGCGTCAAATTGTTTGGGTCTCTTCAATCAATCTACTGTTACAAGTGTCAAAATTTGTTGCCAAATAAACCAGTAATTAATATAAAAATGACAATTTTGTAAAATAATTTTTTTTTAACTTAATAACTATTTGACAACTGATCTACCAAATTAATAACAGACCTTTTTATGGTTAGTTCAACGCATGCGCCTCGTTTAAAAGGCGGGAATTTGAAAGTTTCGGGCAAAATTTCTTATTTTCACTGGTTATACTTCAAAAAGTGCCCGGAAAACATGGTGGAAATTGACACACGCGCACAAAAAAATTTCAACTATGAAAAGGTCTAGTGGTTAGCAATTTTCCCTCGACGAAATATTGTAATGGCCACGCCTTTTTTAACAAATTTCCTTGATATTGTAAAATTAAATTAAGTTAGTTAGTTTGTAGAAGTTTAGTATACAGTCACATAAATACATTAATTGAAAAAAACCTCTGTTAAATATTTTTTGGATCAAGACTTATTGGTAGTCTTGCACGTAACTTCTTAATACTTGCCTTGAACCAATCGCTAGTCTAAACAGTGCTATAAAGCTAACGTTAAATGCTCCTATAAAGAAGATTTTTTACAATGGGGCTTCACGAATGTTGTAGAGAGGAATATAGAAAAGCCTCAGTGTGTTTTATGTAATAGTGCTTAATCCAGAGAGCATGAAACCAAGCAAATTAAAAGAACATTTCGAGGAAGGTCACAAAGAGTTCGTAGGAAAAGATATAGAAGAAAAAAAGAGAGCCTTCTGATGTTTTTGCGAATGAATTCCACAGGAAATATACATACATATGCATCGGATTACAACGTTATTCGTCTTCCGATTCCTAATCTACAACCGTCTCGGTTTTTCCAAGCCTCTTTCTCCAATCCTCTCGTCCGGATTTCTCCGTCTATACCCTCTCTCCAGCTTTTCCGGGGTCTTCCTTTCCTTCTTCTTCCATGCGATGTCCAGTGTATTACTTTCTTCGGTAGTTGGTATTGGTCCATTCTCTGTACATGACCGTACCATCTGAGTTATCCAGTTCTTATGTCATACACGATGTCGTGCTTTACTTCCATTATTTCCCTTATCCTTTCATTTCTGAGTCTTTCCAATCTAGACTTTCTTGTCGCTCTTCTCCAGTAGTCCATCTCTGTGGCTTTTAGTGATTTCTCAGCTCTATGCTTTATAGGCCACATTTCACTAACATAGGTTATTCTTATAGGTTATACTTTTAATTATTGCGTTGTATATTCTTTGTTTGTTTTCCTTTGTAATGTATTTATCCCATAGTATGCCGTTTAACATGGACACAGCCCTCCTGCCTTGAAGGATTCTTTCGGCTATTGCTTCGTCCAGACATCATTCGTTCGATATTTTTACGCCTAGGTATTTGTATGAGCTGCAATGTATGATATTCTGTTTGTCTGAGATAGGCAGATCTTGTTCTCCTCCTATACAAATGTATTCTGTTTTCTGTATGTTCACGTCTAGACCCCACTTGTCATACTCTTCAATTAGTTTGCGTGTCATATATTCAATGTCACCACAGGAAATATGCCAAAGGCAAATGAATCGTGTTTTGTTGCTTCATATCAGATTTACTATCGCTTTGCTCTGAACAAAAATCGTACAATGTGGGAAAGCAGCTCACCAAACCTTGTTTGTGTGATGCATTATCATTCGTTATTGGTGAGGAACATGTTGCGAAAATTAAACAAATATCACTCTCAAATGCAATTGTTCAAAACCGCATTTCAGACTTAAGTAACGATATTTTGGCAACTGTCTTCTTCTTCTTTCTCTCATTATAGGCAGGCCCGTTCATCCATAACTATGGTCGGTCAAGGTGGGACCTATTGTCGCTCCACCGCTTTCTGGATCTCCCTGGACTTCTTTTCCCTCTTGGAGAATTATCCAGTGCTATTCGGCTCAGCCTGGTGTTGTCCATCCGGTCCACGTGGCTGCGTCACATCTCATTTCGTTCTTCTACCCAGTCGTGTACGGGTTGTACGTCGGACATTTGCCTTAGCTCCGTGCTCCTCATCCTATTCATTAAGATTTTACTGTTCACCTTTCGTATCACCAACATTTCCACGCTCTCCAGTATTCTTTGTGTTGTTGTTGTCACAGCGAGTTTCTGCTGTGTATGTAGCTATTGGTCTGATTACAGTCTTGTATATGCGTGATTTCGTGTGAGTGTTTAGGTATTTATTTTTAAAAATCACCCCGTTCAGGCATCCAGCATTTTTTGATGCTTTCATGGCTTGCAGCCTGACGTCTGCTTCTATATCCCCAAAAGCCGATATGTCGACCCCAGGTAGTTGAATTTCATCAATTTTTGTATGACTTGGCCATCTACCTCTAATTTACATCGTATTGGGACCTTCGATGTTGTCATGCATTTCGTTTTATGTGTTGATATGGCTATGTTTAATTATTTGGCTGTGTGATTAAACGTGTGTAGCAGTTTTTGGAGGATGTCTTCACTGCCAGCGACGATCGCTGCATCGTCTACGTAGCAGATAATTGAAATGTCTTTAGTGCCCATTGGGTAACCCTTACCTTGGCTGGCTTTTTTATGATTTCGTCAAAAATTATATTAAACAGTGTTGGGCTCAATGAGTCGCCTTGTCTTATGGTCTGTTCTACTGGTATTGCCGCCGTGGTTTTGTTATTAACCCTTGCTCGTACTGAGTTCGATGAATATATGTCCTCCGCGAGTTTTATCAGGTCGTAGGGTATTTGCCTTTTATGTAGTATATCTATGTACTACAACTGTTACTTATGAAAATATTGAAATTCGTATATTTGCGCTGCAATTAGATGAGTCAATGGATGTAGCTGTGTGTTCACAATTACTCGGTATATTAAAAATGACCATGTAAAAGAGGAATACTTGTTCTGCAAGTCTCTGCTCACCAATACTCGTGGTGAAGACGTATTCGAAACGATAAAGCAGTTTATTTTAGAGAACGGACTGGACTGGTCAAAGTTGGTTGGCATTTGTATATGATTCTGGATTTTCTGGACGTTCTGGATTTCAAGCACTAGTGAAACAAGTTGCTTCTCAAGTTTTAATTTATCATTGCCTGATAAACCGCTACGCTTTGGCTGTTAAAACACTTCTCCAGATTTGCTAAGCACATTGAATGACGTTGTGAATTATATTCGTGGCAGTGCTACAAATATAGCTTTTGCAAAAAGCAAAATTTTTGCTTTTGCTTTTTGCCGATTAAGTTTGTGCCAAATTGAATTCTGTTTTATCACTCAGAGATACGCTGGTTATCCAGAGGAAAAGTTCTGAACAGACTTTACGAGCTCCGTGATGAAATAGGATTATTTTTGGAAAAATAGAGAACACAAAAAGAAAAATAAATATCTTTTTTCAAAATTACACGGTAAAACATTTATCGAAAAGCTGGCCTATCTTGCAGATTTTTTCAGTGAAATTAACACGTTGACGCCGGCATGTACCACCAGTGGTACATCGTGCGCACGAAGCACGAGGCGTAGGTAGCGCGTCAATAAAATGTAATGAGAACATTTTATTGACGCGCTACCTACGCATCGTGATTCTTTGCATATTTGGTTGTCTATATACATCGGCTCTTATATTATGATTTTGTAAAAGTGAATGATAAAAAATAAAGTTATAAATAGGAATTGGGAAAATAATTGTTAGCTATTAGTAGAGTCTAAAATAACTTATGTTTTATGAATGTTTGTGAAACAAGTTATTATTGACGGCATATTTTTACATTGCGGGCAAAACGTCATCACCAGTTCAGCCCGTTTAGCCGCAATTGAAGAACCTTCTTCTAATGCCATTTTTCGGTAGCATTCTAGAAATGCCTACTCTGTATTACCTACGTTTCTAATGTTATATCATCAAGTAGTTTGGCAATGAAAATTTCTCGAATTTTCAATAAATCATATTTTTATTACCCCACGTCTGGCGAATACACCATGCGTTTGCTATTGATGTCACACACAGCAAATTCAAAATAATTTTTTTATACCATTTAATGGTTTTCCGCAGTCAAGTTTTAGGACCCTCAATTAATGTACAAATATGTCTCTTGCAGATGGTCAACATACAAACAGTTCTATTATCAGTCTATTTTAAAAATTTAACCCCGGAATAATTGATTGCAATCATCTGTTAGTTTTAACAGTTCCACATAAAAACGTTTGTTTTTTGAGCAATTTTTCAGCTAACGGTACACTCGTATAAATACCACCAGTATATAAATTTGTAGTGAGTAGTGAATTTGAGTTGAATTTGTAGATTCGAATACATTTTAGTTTTTGACCAATACAAACGAATTTCAGGTAAATGTATTATTCGTATAATAGCAAGAAACTTACGTATCTCTTGCAATAATACTGCTCTCCACGCTTTTTGATGTTTTCGATTTGCATTTCGATTTGTCCTATTCCACTATTAGCATCAGAGATCAGGCATTGAGTGGCATATCGATTCGTTTCATCCACAATGATTTTAAGTGCATTATTATTTATAAATAACTTGTACTTATAATTGACAAGGGTCATTACAGTCAACATTTGTTGCGAGCACCTCCTCAATGAATGGTGGTACTTCCAATCTTTCTTCAGTTGCTATTTCATTTATTCCCTTGTCAAACATCTGGAGCAACCACAGACTCAATGCTTATTGACGAACCTGTATCCGCGTCTGAATCTATTTCTTCCGAAGTAGGAGAAAGTGTAGTGGATCTACTAATTGGAAATACAGACTCATCGGAAGTGTCACTCATAGTTAGTGAGGTTATTATTCTGGGGCCGAAAGACGCTACCAATGCGCATCACGTTAGCGCTTGTGCTTCATGTGGCGCATCTAGCAGCTGATAGTAGTACTAATCTGATATTTAGTATTTACTGTACCCACTCGTTGCCACTTGTTCCCATTGGCGTACACACCAAAAATATTAAAAACAAAAGAACGGAAAAACGCCGGCGTCAACGTGTTAATATCCAATTGCAAGGAAATATGAAGAATATTTAAACAGTGCAGGATAAACTTGCAAATTTTGTGCGTAAATGTGGACTTTACCAACGGAGAGTGCAAGTTGGCGATGTGTCGATGTTAGGGGTTGCAATCCGGTGCCATTTTCAATGGATCCGGCCGAATTTCCACCCGTCCGGCCGGATTGGTATCGTTAGAATTAAATCTAACATTATAAACTGTAGTTAATCTACTGAGATCACGAATATTAGGTATTTGAGCTTGCTAACATATCCGGTGCATAAGGCGCACACTAAACCTCAACCTACTTTCTGTGCGTCTGTAACGCGTAACTATGTTTTAGATCTAAACCTCATCTTCATTGATCTGCCGCTGTCTTATATTTAAAAACAGTAACAAAACTGTTTCAGATTTTCAAAATTTGGTCTTTTTGGAGAAATTCGAAGTTATTGTATTTTCAAAATTCCTCCAAATAGTCTCACAGTAGAGAAAATAACGAGAGTTTAGGAATGTTAATTTTGTCAAATCTTAATCTAGTCTTCATTAATCGGTCGCTGCCTTATTTTTTCAAAATATTAACAAAATGGTTTCAGATTTTCAAAACTTAGACTAGTTGGAGAAATTGGGGGTTTTTAGATTTTCAAAATTCCTCCAAATAGTCACACAGTAAAGAAATCATCTTCTCATCTTCATTGATCTGTGGCTGTCTTAATTTTCAAAATATTAATAAAACAGTTTTGGGTTATCAAAATTGGAACTTTTTGGAGTAATTTGTGGTTCTTAAATTTCCAAAATTCCTTCAAATAGTTGCATAGTCAGGAAAATAGTGAGAGTCTACAAATATCAATATTGTAAAGTTTCAACCTTATCTTCATTGATATGTTGTTGCCTTATTTTTCAAAATATTAACCATTTGGTTTAAGATTTTCAAAATTTGGACATTTTTTAGAAATTTGTGGTTTTTAGTTTTCCAAAATTCCTCCAAATAGTCGCACAGTGAGGTTTTTTAAATGTTAATTTTGTAAAATTTCAACCTCATCTTCATTGCTCTGCCGCTGTCTTAAGACCGATTTTCATATACGCGACACTCAGCTACGCGACGTCACGCGACATCGCCTGTCAAATAATGATTACATTGTTTTAAATGGGTACTTTCTCACTATGGCTACGGGACAGCTACGCGACGTGCCCATTTAAAACAATGTAATCATAATTGGACAGGCGATGTCGCACGACAAGGCAATCAATTTTGGTTTTGAAAAAATTTTGTGGCGCCATGCGCACCACTAATTTAAAGTACCTACTCTTGCAACAGCGCGATTATTTTTCCAAAAATTAGCATCACCGGATCCGGTATATTGGTACCGGATCCGGTAAACGTTTAGTGATGCCGGATCCGCCAGGTTACCGAATCCGGTTTTCCGGATTGCAATCCCTAGTCGATGTTCACACAGCTGTATGTTCAATCGGTAAATATCGAACCAAACAAAATTACGTTTCAAATTTCGTTGGTTCAGCTTTTATCTGCAGCAATAGACTCACTGAAGCAATATATTCCGGACATAGAAACTCGTCAGTTCATCTCTAGGATATTGAGACCATTTTCTACTGATGATGATATTATTACAGACGAAGATGTGGCGACCAAAGTGGAGTTTCTCGGAGCATGTGCCGAATATCCTGTAATAGCTAATAGAGCTTTAAAAATGTTAATACCCTTTGCCACCAAATATAGATGTGAGAGTGGTTTTTCAACTTTAGTTACAATGAAAACAAAGGCCAGAAACAAATGTGGAACATGATGTCAATGTGGAACATGACTTGACATCCGCTTCCAGTGAAACTAAACCTAACATAAAAAGACTTGTGAATGCAAAACAATACCAACCTCCACACTGATTATTAAAATATGTTAAAATTGTAACATTGTAGTATAATTTGTGATTAATAAAGATATTTGTTTTTGCTTGTATTGTTTGTTTAGATAACATTTTAAAGTAGGTGTAAAATCTGTTTTCTAATAGGTCACAGGGGTAATGGTTTTGAAAAGGTTAGGAACCTATTGTCTGGTTGTATGTCAGGCCTGGGTAAATAGCGGCCCGCGGAAAACAAGCGGCCCGCGTCGATCTTATATGCGGCCCGCGAATCTATTTATAAACTGCTTAACTGGAACATGCTTATTATGTTTACCAGGCCTGATGTTTACTGCACAGGCACTGCACATTTACGGGTGTCCTGAAAATATTGCGTTTTAGAAGAAGAATATATTGTCAACTATGAGAAAACCAAACAATATTGTTCTGTCTAGGCGAGTGTATATGCAACGGTTGTGGTATACAAATAAGTAAATAATCAGTAAAATAGAAAAAAAATAATGCAGCCCGCGGTCAAATTTTCTTACGCAATGTGGCCCGAAAGCCAAATGATTTGCCCACCCCTGGTTTAGTTCTTATGGTCTTATCTGTTCTATTTATATGTAGCTTTCTCTATTTCGTGTGTACAATTCTTACTATTTAATCTTAACTTTTTACTATTTTAATTTTAACTATTAATTTAGTTTCTTTTTTAAATCATTGCGATGAGTCTTATTTTTAACGATGTTTTCTTGAAACGAATGATATTCGATTGCACTTTCAAGTTATTCGAGATAAATTATATGACCATATTTTATTTGTATATTTTTCTGGAATTTGAGCAAAAAGTATCAAATTAAAAGTGATTATGTAGTTTAACGTTTGTATGGAGAAATTCGAACGACGGCATATTTAGTTGCAAGTCTTGAAATTCTAAACCGTAATCCCATTTGACAGCTGTTAAACCACAATGGAATTACAGGTAAACGGTTTACGAGGAATCCCATTGAACGAGCAGCACCTCGAACAATCGAAATAAACGTAAGCTGATTATCACACAAAAATAAAATCACAAATGCTATTTTCTGGAAGGAAATTGTGTTTTGTCTGCGTTGAAAACGTGAATATAATTTTTACCTGCCCCGTGATGTTTTCATTACTTAGTCTCGGTTGAACGGACAGCACGTTCAAAATTTAAGGAAAGATTAAGACTTTATTTTTAATTGATAATCTAGTTCCTTCACTCTAGTTTGTTTTGGGATTAAATTGATGTTTTATTTAATCTTGAGTGACGTCCGCCACAAACATTACATTAAGACAAAGATATTAAAATGCGCATAATTAATATTTTAGTTGGGAATTAAAGGGGGCTTGGACGCATTTTAAGTTGCTCTTTGGCATGGGATTAAGTTCATTTCCATTTTGGGACGTCTGTTCCGACCGTAAATTTATTCAGGAATATATTTTGTACATGTTGGTCAATTCTTAGTCACTATACAGGGTGATTCGGAAGGAATGGAAATATTTTAGACATGTCCGGACTTGGTAAAGAATACTGGATGTTTTGAAACTTAGTGTTGCGACTTTTCACCGGCTGTAACTGTTGCTAATCCTCTCTGGCACTCTTTAACTAAGATCCGGAAGCTAAAATTAAGCTTCTACCTTGCCTGGTTCAATAAATATTCGTGTTTTTGTTGAAAATAATTGTTGACATTTTCACGATGACAGAAAGTAGATACGAACGCAACCAACTCGACGTTGCCACGTTTATTATTTTTTTATAGAAAAATATTATCCCATATGCATATAAAAATATCAATACTTTTTTAGGATACCTAATCTAACCGGGGTTAAGCCAACGGTCCTTGCCACATTATCCTATATTAGATCGAGAGTTCGCGCGGCAGCGGGCAGCGGCAGCAATGTGGTTTAACTAACCACATTAGGACCGTTGGTTTAACTAACTCGGCTCGTATCAATTTCTATTCAACTATTTTTTAATTGTTTAGTCGGGATCTCTTAAAATTTTCTGAATATTCAGAATAGACAAATAATTTCTGGAAGTCAATTTTGTATATACTTTACACAAACATGTGACGCAGGAAAATTTAAATAATTTATATGTTGTCAAAATTAAATTTGGAAACGCTGACCCAATAGTCCTTTACATAGTTGAATTTTTTTTGTGCGCATGTGCCAATTTCCGCCATGTTATAGGTAAAAAAGTGCCCGAACTTTTTGACGTATAACCAGTGAATGTGCCCGAAACTTTCATATTCCTTTCAAGCCTTTCAAACTTGCTGGATGCGCATGCGCTTAACTAACCGTAAAAAGGTGTATTCAATCTACATTCTCAGATATGTGACCAGTCACACACGTCAGTTATTTTGATGAAAATGTCAATTTTTTGATTACCAAAACCCAAATATTACTGCGAAATAAGAAAAAAATATTTTTAACAAGGCATTAAATACTACAATGTGCATGCAATTTATGTAGTGGCACAGTTTACAAGTGGCGTTTTTGCACTTGGAGCATTTATACGACCCCTCGGCCGGGATCAATCTCCACTCAACCAAATTCTTGACGGTTTCATCTGGATCAGAATCTAGTAGATATCCAGGACACTTAAATAATTCACTCGAGACATTGTGGCTGTTTGTGGCGTGGCTGTTCGTTGCAATATGAATGCAACTTCAATACGACGCTTTAAACGTGGCAACGTCGAGTCAGTTGTGTTTGCATCTACTATCTGTCATCTTGAAAATGTCAAAAATTATTTTCAACAAAAACACGAATATTTATTGAACCAGACATGGTAGAATCTTAATTTTTGCTTTCCGATCTTAGTTAAAGAGTGCCAGACGTATAGCAACAGTTACACCAGGTAAAAAGCAACACTAAGTTTCAAAAAATCTCGTATTTTTTACCTAAGCCGACTAAAATTAGCAAAATAAGCTCCATTTTTAAGTCCGATTTTCATTTGTTTTAAAGATAATTAGGTTTTTCTTTTTAAAAAGTTAATCAAATTACATTTGAAACGTTACCCTAAATGCCAGTTTGAAACAAAATATTAATTAGTAGTAGTTGTTTTACGAGATTATAAAAATGCCTCAAAATTTCAGTCATATGCAGATATGGTGTTTGTTTATGGATATTGCAATAGTAATTCTGTTCAGTAGAAGAATATCGATGTCGTTTTCCGAATCGAAGAATTCCTAATAAGAAAGTGTTTCAAAGTGTTTTTACACGTGCTAGCGAAACTATAATGTTACCAAGTGCACTTATTGTTTATGAAATACATCAGGGTTAGGTTTGGAAGTTGTAGAAGATATTCTGGATGTTGTAGAAAATAATCCAGGGATAAGTACAAAGCTCGTTGCAATCCGATTTGAAATTTCACAAACAATGGTGTGGAAAACATTAAAACGGCAAGTTTTAAACGCTTTTCATCTGCAGAAAGTACGAAATCTCCAAGAAGGCGATTATCTATTAAGACTACAATTTTGTCAATGGATTTGTGAATATAGAAGATTACTCAAATGCACTTTATTTACTGATGTACCACATTTTACTCGAGGTGGAATCAACAATTGCCATAATAATCATCGATGGTCAAAAAATGGACGAAAACACTCATTCTATGAAAGAACACAATTTCAAACGTCGGTTTAGTATTAATGTGTGGTGCTGCATTCTAAATGATTAATTGTTTACTCCTTTTATGTTGGATAGCCGTCTTGCTGGAGAAGGTTATTTACATTTTTTTAAAGACCATTTAGAAGAAATATTGGACGAAGTACCTTTGAATATTCGACGACGCATTATCTTCCAATATGACGAAGCTGCTCATTATTCAAATATTGTAAGAAATTTTCTAAATACCTAATTCGCCGTTCGCTGTATTTGCAAAGGAGGCCCGCACCCTCGGCCACCGGGATAACCGGATCTCACTCCCCTAGATTTTGTCTTTGGGGATGGATGAAGGAGTATTTCCACACCTCTTCTTTGTGCCCTTCATCTTTAGTTCTTCTTTCATCCGTTTCTTTTGCTTCTTCTCTTTGCATACTAATTTGTACCTCTTGCGTGCTGTCTTGTACTCTTCCTTAGTTGCTTTTTCTCTTTTCCAATTTCTTAGATTCCTTCTTACTGCCTGCTTATCTTCCCTGCATTCTTTATCCTACCACTCGTTTTCCAAGACCCCACCTTCTCTCTTGTCTCAATCACTTTTTTTCTGTTGCGTTTTATAAGTACTCGCCCAGTTCCTTTACTTTTTATTTATCCCTTCTTCTTCGTATCTTGCCTTCCTAAGTCTTGTTCTATACTTTTCTTTTCCTTCTTCCGTCCAGATACTTTTCACAATTTTTCTTCTAACATCGTTTACACATCTTCTATCTTTCTCTTTTTTTTTTGTCTTCACTTCCAATGGCATATGGTACGACTCGACACTTGCTCCCACCTTGAATTCTTCTATTCATCACATGTTTCTTCATTCACCATAACGTTGTCAATAACTGTCTCCCTTCTTGGTCCAATATATGTGTACTCCCCTTTCTGATCTCCTATGTTGTTTCCATTATGTATGCCCCACCCTCTTTCTTCTACTAAACTAATCAGTAGTCGCTTCCGCGTTTTCTGTTGCATCTTTTGTTGGTCTTCTTTCTATTGTTGTTTGTTCTTCTTCTATCCGTATCCTTTTCCTCAAATTCTTGCATTAAGTTACAATATTAGAACGTAATACAGGAGCTTTAAAATGAAAATAAATGGATATCAGCCTCCAGCACGGGATTTCTAGGGGAAGATGGAAAACTGGCCATATTAGCCACATATTTTGAGAAATTGTTGAATTGCGAAGGGGAGACCCAAAACAACTGAATGAAAATTCAATCCCACCAGATGAAAAAAGATGATAGAACGGATTCGTGCTACAACAACTACCTCAAGTTTACCTGTTTTAAACCTAAAACAACTACCGTGGCATTTCCATGAGTTCCTGTAACATATAAGGCACTGTCTAAAACGCTACAGAAGAGACTTGTGGAGCAAGATCATGTGTTGAACAAATCCGGAGCCTGAAGCGAATCCTGGAGAACTATATGTCAATAGAGCTAGTAGTAGTTTTGTAGACTTCAAGAAACCTTATGTTTCTATTGACAGGGAAGTGCTGATTAACACACTGGTGGAATTTGGCGTCGACGCCAAAACAAGAGAAATTATTAAGCTGACACTAACAGGAACACATTCCAAAGTAAAGTACAAGGGAGAGACCTTCAAAGAAACCTTTGAAATTAAAACAGGAGTCAGACAAGCTAATGGAGTGTCATCAGTTCTATTCAACTGTGTGTTGGAGAAGATTATCCGAGAATTGGAGAAAGAACTGGACAGGAAAGGACAACTTAATCAAGTATACTTTGGAGGATCAAAGAATGGCGTCAAGATCAACTTCCTTGCTTTTGCCGATGTCCTCGCGCTCCTTGCTAGAAATGCTGTCATAGCTATAGAACATCTCAATATTCTAACCAATCAAGCAGAAAGCAGGACTACAGATTCCTTTGAAAAAACGAAGTAGGTATATGGCAAACACCAAAAAATCCCCCGTCACCTTAAGACTGAGCATGGTAAGATAGAAAGAGTTTTCAGCTTTAAATACCTGGGTGAAATCGTACAACTGCCCACAAATGACAGAGAAAGCAGGACTCAGATGGGCAGTATAGGTTAAGAGGAAGGGAATAACTTTACCAGGACAATGAGAGCCTGATTGAATCCATGAGAAAACGGAAACTTAAATTCTATGGGCATTTATTTAGAATAGATGAGAAGAGACTACCAAAAAGGATTTTTAAAATACTGGACGGTAGAACTAAAGTGTCTGGCAAATGGTTCAGGGAGGTGATAAAGGATCTCCAACAGGTTGGACTGAATTCAGAAGACATCTCAAACCGACCAAAGTTTAGGTCAGTGATAGACAACTTTAAGGGATTTAATGACGAACCAAAAAGGAAGCCAGAGAAAGAAGATTGTTGTTTGCATGAAAGGCTTCCAGAAACTGTAGCAGAAATTCCTGCCTAACGTGATCTCTAATGGCTCTATACGATAATAATAATAATAATTATTATTTAATTGGAAAATCATTATTAGATTTTCTAAGCAAAGAATTCATCAAAAATTAAGTTTTAATTTATATATAAATATGTTTATGTTTTAAACATTTACATATTATAAATTATTTTTTAAAACATTTATTTAAATGTTATTCCATAAATTATACAATTTAATAAATATCTGTTATTATTACTATTTGTTATAATCGATTTATTTTGAAATATTTCTGTTTGAGTATAAAACTTGAAATAAAATACAATAATTGTATTATAACTCTTATATGTATTATAACTATAAATTATTTATAGTTAATATAAATTATAATAAACAACAATATAAATTATTAAATTTTTATTTCTGTTTTAAATGTAAATATAAAATTTATTGCCCTTCTAAAATCCCGAATGTGTAAATAAATATATTTACTTATATATCTAAAAATAATAGAGTCATAAATTCCATTAACAAGACAGAGCTAAATTGCCAGCAAACGACAAACATATTAAAAAACTATAAACTCAATTTGCAGATCGTATATTTTAAGGTTTTATTAAAAAGCGACACAATCGAAAATTGTTAATTTAACTCACCAATTGAACAATTTACGGAACAAGCAATAAATTAATAAATCAGAGACGTTAGTTCGCAACATTTTAATTGAAGAAACATATTTTCATTATCATAAATTCACTGACAATTTCAACTCTATAATTTACACATTTAAAAGATCATTGTCTAGTCTTATACCGTAAGCTCGTATGATTTATTTGTTTTCCGAAGTTCTGCTTGGCTAACAGTGTTGTCATTCGTGAGCTTTGATAGAACAAACCAAAATTTTAGTTGAACTAATTATTTACTTTTAAGAACGGTTCACCTTTCTGACCTGTTTTTTCAGAATTGTTGAATTTGTCGAACTGAAAATGGCTTCTGTAAACAGAGTTGGATTCGCTTTTGTATACATATTTGGATTTTCCCTCTACCACGTCCCAAAACAATATTTATTTAATTTCTCCAGAACACGAAATAACAAATTGTTACCTGAACGATTTCCGTTTTTTTTTTCTTCTAATTGTTGCAAACCAAATATTGAGAAAACTCGTTTGGATTGTTGTAGCAGATAATTTCCAAAACAATCCAAAAACTAATTCAAACAAAAATTTAATTTGGTTTCAAAATAGAGATATACAGTGGGAAAAATAAGACAAACTATTCAAAATTATGAGTTAAGATATTTGCTAATTCTATTGAAGTGAAAACAATGAAATAAAAAATATTTTACCGTGTGGTCTCGTATCAACGTTATAAATGGCTAGTTGGAGTAAATAGACCTTCTTACAGTTAGTTAAGCGCATGCAAGTCAGCCATGTTTAAGAGGCGGGAATATGAAATTTTCGGGCACATTTTGTTATTTTCACTTATTATACGTCAAAAAGTGCCCGAAAAACATGGCGAAAATTGGCGTATGCGCACAAAAAAAATTCAACTATTAGAAGGTCTATTAAGAAATGTGTGCCATTGTTTTCATTTCAATACGCAAAGAGATTTATAAAAGCCACTGCTTGTATCAATATCCTGTATTTTTCAGGTTTTCTACTTCTTTTCTCCATTAAGCCGCATCCGTTTATAAGCTGCATCCGTTTATAATCAGCATTCGTTTATAAGCCGCATCCTTTTATAATCAGCATGCGTTTATAAGCCGCAGTCGGTAATAAGCCGCACCCTTTTGTAAATAGCACCCATTTATAAGCGGCGCTTCACATCATTCTGTGGAGCAGTCTGTGATTCATTCCAAGTTAAAATCGATTATGTGATAATAACCGAGCAAGTTTTGTCGAGCAAAGTTTAGGAAGGTGCCTAAACATGTCGGCGGGTAGCTGTATCTACAACTTTCTGTTGAAGGAGACGTCGATGTTCTCCTTAGTTGCCTTCAGCTGATCCTTTTTCTTAGAAAAGACCGCCGACGTGATCTCCGATGAAATATTCTTGAGTGTGAACAGGCGGAAGCTGTTCGAAGACATCAAGAAGAAGAAAGAAGATTGAGGACTTTGTTTATACCCTATCCCTAAACATCGATGAGTCGATGATACGTCGCTGGAGGCAACATTGAAGACATTTTACGGATATGTCGATTATGATAAAAGACATCATCTAACGTGGAAGAATAGCATGTAGATTGTGGATTGTAGAATAGCATGCTGACCGGATCTGGAAAATGTAATCATTAACCAACGTGAGTCTATGGGGGTAGCCCTTAAAACACTGCGGCCTATTGGCCAAATGTATTTCCCCGCATTGTTCCATACATGCAAATAGGTCCAGTCCCTGTACTACAAGGTGGCGCAAAAGTAATGTCATAGTTTGAATTGGCTGCCATTTTGTTATAAATGAAAAAAATGGGCTCTGTTTTTATCAAAAGTTAATTTGAAAGTGTAAAATTGGTGACATTATTTGGAAAAAATTATATCGTTCAAATGGTCACCTCCCGAGTTGATGCATAATTGCGCTCGTTATGCGGCATTTTGAATTGTTGCTCGTAAAACATCTGGCTCCAAATTGGCGATTTTTTCTTCAATGTTAGCTTTCAAGACTTGTAAGGTTCGTGGTTTGTTGTAAACAAAGTAAACGCGAGATTTTAAAAAGCCCCAAGGGAAGAAGTCTGAAAACTGTGATCTGGCCGACCAGTTCTGAAATGAACAAAATCTGGGAGATCAAAACGGGAAATCAGTCGACCTGAAAATTGGTGTCTCAAAACCTCCAAAGTGAACCGAGCTGTGTGAGCGGTTGCTCCGTCCTGTTGAATGGTGGTGGCGACTTCAAAAAAATAAGGACCAATCACTTTTCACTGCAAATGCCGCATCAAAAAGTCACTTTTAGGTGATGCAATGGATCTTGTTGCATTACATGTGGATTTTCTGTGCCCCAGAAACGCAAATTTTGTTTGCTAACATAACCATTTAAGTTGAAATGGGCCTCATCGCTCATTCTGATTTTTGATACAAAGTCATCCTCTTCTTGCACTAAGTTCAACAGAGTTTGGCAGTAAGTTAACCTTGTCCGACCATCAGCAGGCAGCAATTCGCGAATAGTGTGCACTTGGGAGGGGAACATTTTCAAATCTTTCACCAAAATCCGTTGCAACGAACATCTGCGGATACCTAATTGTGTGCATCGACGTCTCCTTGATCATTCTCTGTGACGTCGTCGGCAGCAGCAGCGATGTTCCCGTTCGAACGTGTACTACGAGGCCGGCCACTTCTTGCGACATCTGTAGTGGACCCAGTTTGCACGAGGCGCTCAGCCAAACGCTTAATTGTTCGAGCACATGGAACACGACCACAGGGAAAACGACGGCGAAATTTACGTTGCGTTAAAACAACAAATTAAAAATTTGTCAAAAAAGCAGGTGTGCATCGCTCCATGGTTTGTTGACAACTAATTCACTATATATCTACATCATAAATGTCAAAGCTCAGTGACATTTGGCGGCATCTGCAACAAGGACAGCCAATTCAAATTATGACACTACTTTTGTGCCACCTTGTAGTTCTAGGAGTCTATCTGCCATGTTCTTCACGGGGATCTCTCTTGCTGTAATGATTGCTCCACAATGGAAGATTATCTGAGAGGCAGTTTCAACCACTATGTTATGAGACTGCATAATGGTTCATCTTTCCATATACCCATTTTATGCAGATATTCTCGTAGTATCCTGTGAGTAGGCCAGCTACAATTGTAATCTGCTTCCTTAACAGTGGCAGGATTTCATTAGTTAAACCGCTCGATAAATTTTCTAGCATTCGTTTTCTGTTTCTGACCTATTATTTTGTCCTACTTTAGCCGGCGCTTAGTTGCTGCCCATTTACAGATTTTGTTTCGGGCCTTGGTTTTAGTAATGTAAGAGTGCCTGTAGACACTGATATTTGCTTTGTTAGCTCCATGTTTTGCTAATTTGCTATCAGTCCCTTGTGGCTCGGTACCCAAGCAAGTATAACCCTGTTCTGTTTCGCCAGAGCTTTAAGGCAGTTCCATGTTGTTTTAGATAGAATGGCACGCTAAAGCATTAATAGGAGCCTAGCTGTCCGTGAACTTGCGTGTGTTTCTACTTTTATAATCCATCTTTAGATTTTCACAGGCACAGATCATGATGGCGTATATTTCCGCTTGAAATTTCGTGGCATGTGATCCAAGGGCCACAGATAAACTAAACCCCATGGATGGTCCGTAGATTCCTGCGCCAGTTCTATTGTCCTTTTTGAAGCTGTCTGTATACCAGTCCAACCCACCTTCATATGTGTCTGGTTGCTTGCCTTCCGTAAATCGTAGTTGTGTTTTGAAGGACAGATCGAATGATAGGCCTTTTTGGAATTGAGACTCCTTCAATATTGAGGGTTGGCACTGATTTTCATTTTTTCATTTCATTCGCTATCGTGGTCTCCCATGACCTCTCCAAAGCCTCCCATCCTACCCTCACCCATAATAAAAATATACAGGGGAGAAAGGCATATCATGACCTCCAGAGCTGCAGTTGGGATCTCAACAATCCGTAATTGCTAAGCAGTTCAATCTTTGAACATTAGAGAGTTCCTTTCTGGCCTGTTTTTGTTTAACCGTAACTGCTGTTCTCCGGTCAATTTGATCATTACACTACTTGCAATTTAAATAATTAGGTTAATTTTCTAGTTACGTATTCTTCCGTTTTATCTCCTTACATGCTGAATGTCAGTCGACTGATATGCCTGTAGTCGTATTATTTGTCTAGATATTCATCAATTTAGTTTCCTACCGGTCAATTTGACCAGACGCAGAAAGTAAGTTATACATTTTTAGGGTTCCGTACCGAAAACGGAACCCTTATAGGATCACTTTGTTGTCCGTTTGTCTGTCTGTCCGTCTGTTGAAATTTGTATCAAATACTCGGGTCTGCGGTCTCACTCAGCTGTGAAAAAATCAAACTTATAAGTCAACGCGATCAAAAGATATGACCGTTTATGTCGCATATTTTGCAATTTCACAAGGGAATCAAAACCTATAGGGTACTTCCCGTTGACCTAGAATCATGAAATTGGGCAAGAAGCGGTGTCTTACAGCACATGTAAAGGGAAAAATCTGAAAACCGTAAATATGTAGTTTAATTACAAGGAAAATGCGAATTTACTATTAGAAACTTATGAAAATACACTAATGTGTTGCGTGGTATTGTCAGGCACCAGAAGCATATGGGTTTCATACAGTTAGGTCCTCCTAAAGATATCTGACTTACAAGTTTGTACGGAACCCTCGGTGCGCGAGTCACAACTCGCACTTGGCCGGTTTTTTTTATTATTTTATTTGAGGTTGTTTTATTATGGAATCACGCCCCAGTATATCCAAACGAGTAAAGATAACCGACAAAGACTACGAAGAGACGCTTATGAAATGGTTTGAAGAGGTTGACGGCGACACTGTATCGGATAATAACGAATTAGCAAGTGACATAAAATCTGACTGCGAAATTGTCATAGAATTCTCGCTTGATGAATGCGACCAGAAATTCCACCACCAGAAATTACCACCAGTACACCACCAGAAATTCGATTTATAATTAGAAGAATTTAAAAAGTTGATACAATTGTATCTGTAGCTGATGAATTAAAGACAGGAAAATGATGAAATTAAAAAACACAAACAGGAAGATTGCCGAAGCGCAAGACTTGTTTATTTGTGCTAAAAAAGAAAGAAAATCAGCTCATGAGTGTATAATTTGCAAGAAACCTGTGTGCTTACAATGTTCTAGGCATATTTGAGCATAAATGATCTTATTTTGTCCAGTTGCCTTTTTTATTTATTTATTTTAAGAATGGAGGGGAAGGAGTTTGTTAAAACCAATATTATAAGGGACAGTCTAATGATGTAATTAGTGAAACGTATCACCCTTTAATGTAAAGATAATATGTATAGGTAAAACACAATTTAAGCGTGCCGGTCAATTTGACCGTTAAACAGTTTGCGCGTACTTAAAATGTCTTTACAGCAGTTACGGGTTAAGTTTGCTCCAGCATACTTTGGAGCCATATATTAGAATGGGCCTAACTACCATAGTATACAATAAGTGTACCATGCGTGGTTGGTTTTATTTCCTATGATTTCCAGAGTTCTTTTGGTCATCATCAATAGCATTTGACTCTTGGTAGCTTTCTTAAGGTGTTGATTCCAAGTCAATTTCGGATCAGCATTTGTGAAATAATTGGAGAGAATTTCATAACTTAGTGACCATCAATTAAAAAGATAGTCACTTAAATAATGTTGGAAAGGTGGACGTGGTTCCATTAAGTTTTGATATGCCAACAAAATATACATTTTCGAAAAATGATATAAAAATTGACGAAACTGCTGGAAATGTTTTACATTGGCTTTGGCCGATGTTTCCAATAGCAAGAAACTACGAACATACATAACATTTCAAAGGTAAACCTGTCCGAAATGATTTTTTTTTTCAAAAAATCTTATAATTTTGTTTAATCAAGAAGGATGGATGTCGTTAAGTGAAAAGGAACACTGGATAAATGAAGTTTGGGATAAACGGGTTGGATCTTTACATAAAAAGAACACTCTTTTAGTTCTAAATTTAGCATCTGGTCATCAAACACGTACTGTGAAAACAAAATTGAATAAAATAAATACTGTACGACCTATTATCCCCGGAAGACTAACAAAATTGGATACTTACGTACTAACGCCACTGCAGCTACAGATTTGAAGAAAATTGATAGTTAGATTAGGTTATAACGGAGCACATAAATCCAGATCATATATCGCGCGGTAGCGCGCCCTTTCGGTCCGAAATAAGAAAAAATATTGGACAACGGTTAGATTAGGTTATATTGCAGCAGATAAATGTAGCAGACTTCTCGCTGCGGTGGCGTTAATATGTAAGTACCTAAAATTGTTACAACCTTTAAATATATCAGATAATAAACTTTTTAAATCAAATTGAATAGGTTTGTGGGAGAAATTTATGATCAACAGGTATACAACATACAAAGAAAGTGCTGAAAAAATAGAACGCGCTTCATATGCTGAAGTAGGTAGTCAATAGATAGATTTATCTTGGCAAAATGTTTCAGAAAATGTGATAAAAACGGATTCAAAAAATCAAAAATTAAATTCTATAATTATGAAACAAAGCGCCTTCTCACTGAAACAATGCCTATAGACGAAAAGGCCTATTAGATAGTTATGAGGAAGTTTTAGAAAATGATGATTGGGAAAATAATCAGCAACAAGATAAGAACAACAATGAAGATGTTATATTATACGACTACCTTGATTGAGATGTTATACCAGATTTTAAATTATAGATTTGATTTAGAAAATATTTTTTATTACTCGTGCGTGTGAAGTACTTCCTGGCGCACATTTTTTAATACGAGAAATGCCACATGCATTGTCTTTCCAAATAACCTGGGTAACGCACGCAAATATTCAATACCGCTTTGGTTACATTAAAAAAAAACAAATAAATAAATAGAAATAAAATGAACACAATCAAGACCTCAATATTAAAAAAGTGACGAGTAGTATGAACTGACGAAAAAAGTATAAATGACGAAAAAAGTATGAGAATTTCTTTTTATAACAAAACTATAATGGAAATTAGAGAAAACGTTTTAAAATTAGTGTAAATTTTATGGTGATACCGGAGACTGAGGACAGTTCTTATGACGAATCCACACCGGAGACAATTGAAAACGCAATTCCTAAGGTTTCAGTTTTGATTCCATTTTTTTTATGGCCCCTGGATCCCAAACTTGTGAGATACATTCCCTCGCATGAGTAATAAAAATATTGTTTGTAACACGAGTTTGTAAAACTTGAGCGAATGTGCCCAATTTCGCTCTCGCATGAAATTGACAATTTTCCGCCCTAGTTACAAAATACAGTCGAACTTCCCTAAGTCGAATTGCAATAGTTCATAAAAAAATTGGAGTTATAGAAAATTGGAGTTATAGAAATACATCAAATGAGTAAAATATAGTGTATTTTTACACAATTTATTCAAATTAAATACTTATGTATATATTTATAAACAAAAGACAAAAAAGAAATATGTAGATTATGAATATGATGTTATATAATTATAATTAATTAAAAATAGTTTTAATTAATATATTATTTTTTTAAAAAGTCAGTATTTTTTAATTGTTTTGCATATTATATATCAGCTTGTAGGTGATCTTCGATTTAATCGTCTCTTTTTGGATTACCGATTCTCGGGAGAATAATATCCTGCCGTAATCTTCCTACAGCACACCCGCTGGTAAATTATTTGTTTTGCTTTATTCGAGTTCTTGGTGATCATAAAATAAAATATGAATGAAAAATAAAAAATCTGCCCGAGGATTACACTATCGACACTATCGAAGCTTTATGGTAGGCAATATCCGGTATCATAAATTTTGGAAAATACGCGGCGGTTAAAAAATTGGAGTTAAAGAGATTATTTTGTATGTAATATTTTACCATTGTACAAATTTTTACGAGTTATGGAAAAAATCGAGTTAAGGAAAATTCGAGTTATGGAAGTTAATTTATATGTAAAATGCTATCTAAACGTATGAATTTCTAAAAATATTCGAGTTATAAAAAAATTGGAGTTACAGAAGTTCGAGTTATGGAAGTTCGACTGTATACTATTGTGTTATCAAAATGACTAAATAATAAAAGATCTTTGAGTTGTTTCAAATTATTTTCTTAATGTAAAGTATTTAACAGACAAGGTGTCATTTGTCAAAAAGAAAGTTAATAATAACTTAAGAAATAGATGTCTTCTCTGTTGTAAAATCTTCTACTCTTAGGAGATTCAACTCTGTCTTAAGTAGAGGGCTGATTCAGTAGAACATCCTGCCTCCTGAAGTGAAAAATTGTAACAAACTAAACAAATTTAAATATTTACGAAGGCATTATCGTTGCTAATATTTAAACGTGTGTTAGTTTTGTGTTAGTATGTTAGAGGCGCTGTAAATGGGTAAGTATACCAACGTTTAAAGAAAGAGTGTGGGGTACAATATATCTATGAAGGTCGCAGTATAAGTCATCACCAAATCTACAAATCTATAATCTAGTTTAATGTAAATAATTTATTATTTCTGACAAACTCTTAGACGCTGCTGGAGTTCAATTCCTTATTTATATTTTCTACGAGTTCCTATATTACCATATTTTTTTCTTTTGCTTTGTTATTAATTAATTTACTTCAAGAAAAGGAATTAAGTATTAACAAAGCAAAACACAAATATTAACCTTCAAGATGGTCAATTCCACAAATAATTATCATATTTTATTCTTGTGTACCTATATGTATCGCTTTTGCTAATAAAGTATATTATTATGTTAATGTGGTCCTTACGTATTAACGCCACCACCGCTATACATGGGATCGGGACATCGCGCTGCCACGCGTATGTTTCTTGATTTATCTGTCCGCTTCGCGGCGGGCAACCTAATCTAACCGGTTAAAAAATAGTATTTTGAGTTTTGAATTTTTTTTTATTTTAAATAAAATGTTTAATTTTATGATTTATCATAAAAATTTTAGGTCTAGATTGGCGGCATTTAAAAATGTAGCGTTGGTGGCGTTAATACGTAAGTACCGTTAATGTTTATATTATTCAATTTATCTGATTATATATTACGTAACAATAAATCTCTTTTATTACTTAAAATTAGTTACCTTTTACTTAAAATTAATTACTTAAAATAATTATCTAATTAATTACGAGCATAATTTGAATTGTTTTAACTTATTGTTTCAGCATTGCTATTTGTAGACTTTAATTATTTTTCATTAATAAAAAGAGTTTAAAACCCAATTATTTTTCATTTGAAGCTGTACCATTAAAAACCGCGGCTTATAACATCCCATGATCTAAGAATTGTATTTTTTTCAAGTCTATAAGTCGCACTATTTTATAAGTTTCGAAACACTTTTCATTTGTAATAAGCCGCGGCTTGCAATGGAAACCGCAGCTTATCACAAATGAAAAGTGCATTGCATACATTGGTTTTAATTAATATAATAGTTAAGACCAATAAACTAACATCAAATATACAAAATCAAATTTTGATTTATTTATTGATTTTAAAGAGAAAATGTTGATGAAAAGTTGAAAATTTGATTGATTAGTATATAGCCAGTAAACGTTTATGCGACGAACTTATTTAGATTTAGATTGCGATGATGATGATTCTGACGATGCTTTCGATTTAGAACTTATTATAAGAACAAACACAATTAGCACTAAGAAAGCTTTTTGTGTTTGTTCCTTATTACTATTATTATTATTACTCACGTTACAGGCCTTTTATCAGACAACGCGAAACATTCATGACTACTTGTTCTTCCAGTACTCCTTCATTCTTTCACTAAATTAATGTTTGTTCCTTATATAATATCTAATATAACTTATATATTATAACCAGGGCCGGCGCGTGAAAATATGCCGCCTAAGGCGAATACAACTTTCGCCGCCCCCGCCCCCCTAAGCCACAGATATTATAAAAAATTAATAAACCGATAATATATCTTATTTACTTTACAACTAAAAAACAAATCTAATTCTAATAACAATATTTACAAAAAATAATATAGGTATAGACACTTTGACAGGATATATAACTTATACAAAAACATTAACTTATAAACAAAATAAAAAATACACTTCTGGCTTTCTCCATAAAATTATTAATGATGTCGTCGTAGTTTATTTTCTCTGTTATCTCATGTTCTATAGCTAATATATATATATATATATATATATATATATATATATATATATATATATATATATATATATATATATCTCATCTCATAGATCTCGCCAGTCATGCACGAGGTGTTCAAGTTCATCCAAGTGGTTTCCAATTTACACTTTAAAAAGCAAAGCTGTAGTGATGAGAGATAAATCTCAAAACGCGTCTGCAGATGGTTATTCACTTAATTTAAATAGAAAGATATGATCTTAAGAACGATGTTATTTATCTAATACTGGTTAATAACATGAAAACGTACTGGTACTAGTAATAACATGCAAATGTCTGTTGTATTATTCAATCTTCCGTGGTATTATCCAGAGAAGTAGTAGTTTCAACATGAGATTTGTCATAGTAGTCTTCATAAGACTTAATATTATAGAGCTACGAACAGGTTGAATATATTATTATATTCAAGCAACATTTTATATTTAATAAGTTGATATGATTGTATCTATAATTAATTTGGTTTTACCAATATGCAATGATCGATACATTTTATATATTCTGAACCATTATAGTATGCTTTCCAAAATGTGTTTGTTTTAATACAACACGCTCTTTTTGCTATTTGGAAGCTTTTTAGTAACAATTTAATAATTTTGGAAAGTGTTTGTAAGTTAAATAAATTAGTTAAAGAAATATCACTACGATATTAACGAAACATTGCCGATGGAAATTAATAACAGTTGTAGAGTTTTACATTTCAGTTTACTTGTAGATACTTTGTAAAATGCGTAATAAAATGTTATATGTACGTTTCATACAACAAATGTAACCAATTTTGCAACCGGAAGCACAGGAGCAACGAGAACAAAATTGAAAATTTTATAAACAGAAGATAGATATGATTTATTAATCTTTGTTGGGTCATAGAAGATGGCAACGGTAATAGGTAAAGGAGTAATAAATATTCTTAAGCAAACAATAATATTAGGTAAATTTTCAGATAAATTATTTCTTTCTATATAATTAAATGCATCCAGCGGTGTCATACCTGTTAATATATTTCGTACATGTAATTCGTTAGACAAATTTAAAGGTTTCTATATTGTCTGTTAGGTACATGTGCAAATCCTGACAATTTTTAAGAATTTCGTCTGATTTGCGCTAACGATGGAATATCATATAAAAAAATCAATAATTTTATTATAATTTTCCAATTATGTAAAACAGATTTTGTACAAATATTTAAGAGGAAATTAAAAACGTCAACTTAAAATTTTTTAGACAGATTTTCTATTGGTTTATCTGTTCCTTCGTAAATAAATAATTTGCTTTTACTTTTAATTCTAATTGAAAGACTGCTTTCAAAATCTCCATTTATTTCCATTTCATTAGCTATTTTTTTAGCTCTACAAATTATTTGCTCAAAACTATTTATACGAAAGTCAATCAGAAACAAATTTACGCTATTTAATATTTTAACACATTCTGATAAAATCATATTTGGGCTTATAATATGCCGCCCTAAAAATATTGCGCCGTAAGACGATCGCCTGTCCGAACAGGCGCACGTGCCGTTTATAACGTATTTTAGCCATATTTTTTTAATTTCAAATTTGATTTGCTTAGTGTCTTTACATAATTGTATTCATTCATTGTTAAAATTGCAATATAACGACTAATATTTTAAACTCTTTGACTTGAACATTCCGCTTAGCCTTGTCAGCAAAATCTCGTCTGTCTACTTACAATTAATTATAAATCATAATTGCACAAACCTTGATGTATAAGATCCATCATAATTCGCAGCGACACTAAACAGCACATCCATTTCTCACTACATGATTCTGAGAACTGGCGTCAGTGCGTGAACAACAACCCAATATCAATTGATAAGGCGACATTCAAGAAGCAAAAAAAAATCTTGCGAAAAAACAACTCTTATGCTCCATATTCTCGTCGATCAAGAAACTTCATTATATTAATAGCGCAAACAACATTTATATTTTACTGGGATATATAAAAATAACTCAATCAATCTAAAAACTTATTTTAGATAAAAATTCTATAATAAAATTATCTTTTTATTTTAATAATAAAATCATCTTTTTTATCTCCCCCCTGGACTATGATATAGTGCATTTCTTCTCCAATCTTGCCTAGTTTTGTCTTTTTTGATTAGTCTAGTCTGGTTTGTTATTATTGTCTCGCAATTCGTGTTTGTCTTTATTATCCGTGTAGTCTATTCTTGCGTGTTTAATCCGTTGAAAAAAGTTTCATTTGTTAAAAAAAGCAATTGCAATAAATAAAAACAAACTCAATTAGCATGGAGGAATCTTTTTGTGTGTGCTCCTAAAAGCCTTTTTAGTCATTTAAGTGTTCGCACGAGAGTGATAGCCATTTAATTGTACCCAGGACGGGAATCAGCTTTGACCTGGAAAAAATCTTGTTACAGGATATTAGGAACTTTGTCTTATTGTGTTTTCCACTTCTTGTTGGGCGAGACAAGTTAATTTCGTTGCCCCATCTTGCTCTAATTGTGATTTATTTTTATTGCTGGCGCTTCTAATTACTTCTGTTTAGTTTTACCGCAGAGCGTTGTTGAAATATATTGCGATTATTGTTTGTGTTAAAGTCAATAAAAATAAAATCGAACATAAAGTTTATTTAATTAATTTTGCTTTGAATATTAGGTTAATTCGTTTTGCTAAAGAGGGTAATAATCATAAATCCTTATATTGCACGAGTAAAAGAAACATTTTATTAATTATAAATTATTTAGATTGAGTTAAAGACCGCATGTGTCTCATAATCGAGCATATGTTTGATAACTGTATGAAAATTCGAAGACCATAAAGAGCTACCGAGTAGAACCGACCAGAACTAATGCTAACCACTTGTGAAATTAAGAGCTTTTATAAATCATCCCAAAAGAGACCCAATTAAAAACGGTTTTATTTTTTAAACAAAATTACGAAAAGTTTGTCACATTTTATAAGCAGGGACGAGACCGTATATTTAGATTTTTAAATCCTTTGATCTTTGAGGAGCTAAAGGTGCGTAACTGCGATAACTAAATGCCATCAGACTCAACGTATGCCATTTGGTTACTTTTTTTTTCTTGTTCAACTTCACATATTTAAAACTGATTTATTATGTTAACACCCCTCCGCTCCTGAAAAGGAAATAAATTTCAAACTGGTTTTAAATGACACAAGCGCGTATAAACTATGTTGATATATAGACTATGAATAATATTATTAGACATTATTCACACATTCATTTTTTACTACATTAAGCAAACTTTTTTGCTTTGGTAATCTATTTATGCTAAATTTTAGTACTAATAAACTCAGTTTATAAATAAGCTACTCATCGCGTAACTGGACTAACCTCTTACAACTAGTTTAGTTTTTAGTTTATAAATTATTTTAATAGAACACCATACATATTAATTAGTTCATTTATATAATATTCACAGTTATAGTCTGTCTGGTCTTGTCTGGACAATGACTAGACAAGACAAGGCCAGACAAGACCCGAAGGAGACTAGACAAGACTGGTCTGGTTTTATATGGAGAAGACCGGAGAAGACCAGACAAGACCAGACAAAACCATAAAAGACCAGACAAAACCAAACCAGACAAGTCGCTCTGGTCTTGTCTGGACAATGAGTAGACAAGACAAGGCCAGACAAGACACGAAGAAGACTAGACAAGACTGGTCTGGTTTTATATGGAGAAGACCATACAAGACCAGACAAAACCAGAAAAGACCAGACAAAACCAAACAAGATCAGACAAGAAAAGACAAGACCAGCTAAGGCTAGACAAAACCAGACAAGACCAGACAAATTCAGACAAGAAAAGAAAAGACCAGACAATACCAGACAAAACCATTACCTATATTAAATGGAAGACTTTATTCACATTTTCGATATAGAAGAATTATATTTTACCAAATGTGAAAGTTAGAGAATTAAGAGATTTATCGAATTAAAATTTCGTTTCGATTTCGATTCCTTCGTATATTTTCTTCTCTTTATATAGGTTATAATCTTTATTAGAAATCGCATAATCATGGCGTTTTTGTGGATTGGATATGTGGCCATATAAAGGTTTCGATGTGAGTTGAAACCAATTTGTCCGAGCGCGTTACGGTCCCCGAAGTACCACAAAATGACTTCCCTAATCTAGTAAGAGGATTACGGCCAAGGATGGGGACAGACTCAATCAGGACGCCCGACTACCTTCCATACCGGCTCAAGCCTTCAAAAAGAAATCTAATTACTGATAATTGTTCGCTTCACTTTATTAGACCTTCGAGAAAGAAAATCTTTATTTTTAACGTAATTCTTCCATCAAATAATATCTGTTATATATCTACAACGTATGATTTTTGATACAAAATTAATCATATTCAGGTATAAGAATAAAAGTGTTGTAAATATTTAATTCGACAAACGTAAAAATCTCAAGACATTTCTATCAACCTGAATTCCAACAAATTAAAATTGATGACGACAGTTTATAAATTTAACAAGGTTCCCTCTTCATTTTCTTTGTGTAAATGTTTTTTTTTTGTGAAGAGATTTCGGTATGTTGAAGAACCTGAAGCTTTATTTTTCGTTTCAGTTCTTGACTTGATAACATCGGGTGTATTCGAGTGACATTGACAAAGCGACCTGAACGACGGAAATTAAGATGAATTAGGCGAGTGAATGCCGGAGTTTCAAAAACAGTGGAACCTTGTGTCGCTCAAATGAGTCGGATAAACACAGTTAACACTTAAATAAATTGGATAAATGGATTTCGCAATTTGTTAAAGGATTCTGCTTTGAACAATTCATTAACTGCTGCATTTGTTCAAGAAGGAAACTGATAAAAACTATTAGATTCGCGTCATGAATTAAAGTAAACTTCGTTTGCATTGATTTAACAGCATGATTACTTAATTAATGTCAAAATAATTGTCTTGTTAAATAAGAGTCTTCTTATGTAATTTAAGCAGTTAGTAAACTATCAAATATAAAACTTGAAAACTTATTTCACTTATATTATCAAAATATAATGTCTAGTAAATTATCTAGTAGATAATTAGATAATCTATGTAGATAAAATATTGGATTCGTTTAATTTTTTTTTATAAAAGTCTGTAAAACATGCGTACATTTGCATACAAACATTCTATCTCTTTGTTTATTTGGATCACATTATGAAACCAAAGTTAAACAAATTCAATAAAATTAATAAATCAATTATTTATGATAATACATCGATAATGTATAGCAAATTATCTAGATGTAGATAAAATATTACATTCGTTCAATAGACCTTTTTACGGTTAGTTAACCGCATGCGCGTTGGCCATGTTTAAAAGGTGGGAATATGAAAGTTTCAGGCACATTTGTTATTTACTGAATACTGAAAATACTGAATTTCACGTCAAAAAGTGTCCGAAAAACATGGCGGAAATTAACATATGCGCACAAAAAGATTTCAACTATGATAGAGTCTACTTTTTTTTATAAGTCTGTAAAAAATCCGCACATTTGATCATCTCTTTGTTTATTTGTATCACATTTTGAAAACAAAGTTAAGCAATCCAAATATAAAATCCATAAATTAGGAAATTACTTATTTATGAAAATTAGACATCGGATTATATGCATTTGCATGTTTGCATATGCAAATGCATAAAACACTATTTTTATAGCATCATTGCATATTTTAGTATTTTTTCATTTATGGTGCTTATTTCAGTTGTTAAATGTGTTTAGTATTACGCGGGAACGGTGGCGAGCCGCAGCCAGTGACGTCCCGTTGCGGGATGCGACAATTTTCGGATTGCTTGTCATTAAATCGCTCGCTGTGTTTGTATACCTATGAAAATCTTGTTTTTGTTGAAATAATGCCGCCAGTAAAAAAAACGCTGACTTTAATGGAATCTCGGATTAAAAATTACCCAGGCCAATTTACAACTGATGGCACTGTAATTTTCTGCAAGGTGTGTGACAAGCGATTGCCTTCATTAAAAAAATACCAGATCGTTCAACACGTGAGTACTGCTTCCCATATATCTGCAAGAAAGAAACCTTCAAAAAGTCGTCAACAACTGCTGATTCCAATTTCGCCTTCTAATTCGGATAATACAAAGAAAATCGAATTCATCGCAGCACTACTACAAAGATTCAACAAAGATTTATGCGAGTTATTTATTGCGTGCAATATTCCTTTCATTAATTGAATAATGATATATGCCAAAGATTCCTTAAGAAGTATCGTACTAATCAAATAATTCCTGAAGAATCCACGATTCGAAAAAACTACCTGTCAACAATCTACGAAGAAGTGCTAAGTGAAATACGCCCTGATCTTTCTAACGATTTAGCCGATGAAACGACAGATTCATGTGGACGTTATATAGCGAATTTGATTGTTGGAAAATTATCCAAAGAGACCTCTACTCTCCATTTGGTTGCCTGCAATGTCCTCCACAAAGAAAGTGTTTTTAAAAGCACCATCGCGCGTTCAAAAATATAATGAGCGACTGTCAAACCTAGCACTACCTCCAGAACCAATATTAACGCAGTGGGGAACAGGGTTAAAAGCTGTATTGTTTTATGCTGCGAATTTTGAGGCCATAAAAGAAGTGTTTGGTCAATTTAACAGTTCAGAAGCAATTAATTCAAGCCAATTGGCATTTGAGGATCCTTTAATCAAACAAAATATTGCTCTAATTGTAACACATTTCAGCTATATTCCTGATGCCATTGAGAGACTAGAAATTAAAAACCATCTTCTGCGAAAGTCCTTGAAAATATCGGAATTAACGGAAGTAAACGCATTTATCAAAGGCACCAGCCAAACTCTGCCTGAAGAGGTTTTTGCAGAAAAGACGCCAAATTTCAAGTTCTGTCCAGTAACGTCAGTTGACGTAGAGAGGTCATTTTCAGCCTACAAATTAATATTAAGTGACAAACGTCACAAGTTTGCTCTAGAAAATCCAGAAAAATATTTAATTGCATATTCTCACAAGAACTACAACTGTATATTGTAAAAAATAAGTAAATTTCATTAATAAATAGTATTTTGATTGTGCATATTTTGTGCATATTTCGCCCATTTTTTTGTGAATATTTTCCCATTTTTAGTACATATTTGCATGCATATTTTGGCATGTTGATAGTGCATATAATCCGATGTCTAATGATAATACATTGATTTGATATAACAGCATGCAGCATGCATACAAGACCAGATTAATTGAAAACACTGTAGCAAACAACGCAAACATGAAAGTACTAAAAGCGAAAATCTCGATGGCTAAACCTAAAATAACAAAAATGAAAACACAACAAGCGACTCTTATAACAAATGTAAAGGGTATAGCTGAACACATCGAAGACTTCTACGCCCGCCTTTTCTTTTATTATGAATACTGCGTCTGTTTTTGACCGTCCGGCTTTAGATATCTCCGGTTTTGAAATGTCGGGTATCTCTTTTCACACTTTGGTGTTGAATATTTTTGAATTCGGTATTGAGGACCTATATACGCCCTCAATACCGAATCCAAAAATCATCAATGAGATACCTGATATTTCAAAACCGGAGATATCTAAAGCCGGACGGTCAATAACAGACGCAGTATTCATAATAAAACAAATAAAAGAAAAGGCTACAGAGTACAGTATGCCAGCGTAAATTTGCTTCATTGAACTAACAATGCCGGTCGACAAGGTTGATTTGGGAGACATTCTACATATATTAATAGAAAACAAGGCACCGGCGAACATAACAAAGATAATCCATAGCCTAAATAACAATAACGTAACAAAGGTTAAAGCAGGAGATCAATTCATAGATCATTATACAGGGTGATAGCCTAAGTCCCTTTTTGTTTAATCTTCTCATAGATAAAATTATAAATAAAGTAACAGATATTAACCCGGATACAGACTGGGCAACAAAAGAATTGGTATGGTGTGTTACGCCGATGATGCAGCAATTATTGCCGAATCAGAAAACGATCTACAGAGATTACTCTTCCAGTTCTTCCAAGTAAGCCGCCAACTCAATATGAACATCTCTGTCAACAAAACCAAATGTGTGTCGCGAAAGATCTGCTCAGATGTAAGCTAGTGGTGGAGGACAATCCCACAGAACACCCATAGGTGGAGGACAATCCCATAGATCGGTGATGCAATTCAGATACCTGGGCATAAGGATATTAAGAACCCACGACCAGTGTTCCTCCTAATTTTTATTAGTGCTGGGCGGTGTAAAGTCTAGGGTGAGCAAAAAAATTAAAATTAAAAACAAATTGTGCAATTTTGTTATACTTATTTATTCAAACCATAATATCAAATAGTCTGAACTCCAGAGGATCGGCTACAAACACCGTCTATTCTCCATGTTAGGAGTGGTTGAATACACACTCGGGAACTTACAATCCCAGTTTTAACCTCGAAATGACCCAAAAAGCCATTTCCCCCCTAAATTTCAAACAACTATGCTTGATGACAATTTCTCTGAATGGAACTACTTTAGGAGGTAACCAGTCCTTCGTCACTAACAGCGGCGCAATCAGGCCTTAGGATTCTGGAGAGCATGAAACACCATGTCGTTCAAGAAATTCAAAACCTCTAATCCAAAGAAAAACAACATACATTTCCTTGGAACTTTAAATATTAACTCGATCTAAACGTCAGGCAAACTGAAGCAGCTCACCAAAGTTTTGAAGAAAGTGGGAGATGCTATAAGGAAGAGAAGGATAAGCTTCTATGCCCATTTGAAAAAATGAATGATGAAAAGCTGACCTAGAAAATATTCATGTTTTTTGACAAAAACCCCAAGACACATATCACATGGTCCAGAGAAGTCAAAGCAGACATAACAAGCAGAGACATGATAGGAGATAAAATTCTCCATTTCGAAGGATTTGAGGCGAAGAAGAGAAAAACTGGAGGAACAGTGTGGACAGAAGACCGAAGAGAGCTGCAAAGAGAGAGGATGAAGATATATTTACAAAAGAGAAAAGAGGATGAACGCAATAAAAGAAATGAACATTGAGCAATAGTTCTTTAACGCAGTTACTAGACGGCCAAAATCGAAAAAAATATCAAATAGCAAAATAATAGTTTGGATATTTCCAATGGATCTTTAATTTATCCACGACCCAGTTAAAGACCTGAGGAGCCAGATTAATAAAGCATCCAAACTATCAGGATGCCTACGAGATATAGACTGGGCAAACCCGTACGTGCGCAAAGATTGCATCTACAAGACATGTATCAGACCGATCATGACGTACGATACAGAAGCCCGCGAAGACACCAACAAGACGAAAAACATGTTAAGGGTGGGACACTGAGAACAATAGTGGGGAAACACAAAAAAACACTGAGAACAATAGTGGGGAAAACAAGTAGAGACAGAGTAAGAAACACAGATACCAGAGAACAAGCGAAATACAAGACATTGTGAGATGGGGAAGACGTAATAGGTAGTGGTAAAATATATAAGACGGATGGACGAGAACAGACTTTCGAAAATAGTCCTAGAAAACAACCCGCCCGGCTCAAGACCGCGTATTGAACGCGTATTGAAAAAGCCAGAACGGCATTTATCAGGATGAAGAAAGTCTTTACCAGCCACGACTTACAGCTGTCAACGAAAATTCGACTACTGCGATGTTACGTATTTTCGACCCTTTTTATGGGGTCGAATCATCACTCTAAGAAGAAGAAGAAGAAGGCTCAAGACCTCCTGGAAGACCACCTAAAAGATTTAGAGATAGTTGGCAATCTACCTCTCCGGCAAAGATGCAGAGGCGGCTCCAGAATTAACAAATCAACATATCTCCGAGAAGTAGAAGAAGAAGAAGATATCTAAAGCACTAAAGCAAATGAAGAAAAGCAGAAGCGAAATGTTAAAATTCGGAGGAGATATTCTACAAGACTACACGATCTTCGAATTGTAATCAACAAATGTCTAACGGAGGAAAGAATCATTAAAGATTGGCAAAACGTCCAGGCCATATTGGTCCCAAAAAAAGCTATAACAATAACATCGAAAACTTCTACCCCATCAGTTTACTGTCCCACATGTATAAACTAATGACAAAATTTTTGACAAAGAGATTAACAAAGAAGTTCGATGATTAGCAACCAGTAGAATAGGCGGGGAAGTTCTTATCAAGTTTGGCGCCCTGGGCTATGAACCAATGCTAATTGGGCTAGCCTAGGCCTAGGCAATGAAATTCAAAGTTTGTTTTTTTCACAACTAAAAGAGACCGTAGACACGAGTATTTAATATAAATTTCAACTTGATACCTCTACGCGTTCCTGAGAAAAAGGGTCTTTACATACAGACAGACAGACATACATACAGACAGACAGACAGATAGACAGACAGACAAACATATAGACAGACAGATAGACGGACAACAAAGTGATCCTATAAGGATTCATTTTTCCTTATGAGGTAAGGAACCCTAAAAACTGAATTAAAACTACAAAAAATGCAATTTGAGTTTTAATTATAGTAAAAAATAAAATATCTTTCATTTACTTCTATTCATATGTTGTATAGATATCACTTTCAACGCGAATTTAGCGATATGCATGAAAAGTGCGAGCGCGAGCCACAAACGCTACCTCACTCAGCGGTCTACTCGGGGTGTGCATTCATCTTTTCCCGAATTTATTAATTGAGATATAGTAAATCTCCATAGCATATTTAAAAATTCTTCATTTAAAAATTCCTCATCTTTTCGTTCGTGGCGCCCCATAAGTTGCGGCGCCCCTGGGCTCTAGCCCAAACAGCCTATAGAGTTAGTATGGCTCTGAGAACAGACGGGTTTCCGCAAAGGATTTAGCACCATAGACCACCTACAGACAGTAAAAACGCTAATAGAAAAAACAACGATTTACAACATACAGATTCACCTTGCGTTCGTAGACTATCACAAAGCATTCGATTCCATTGAAAGCTGGTGCATACAAGCAATTAACAGTGCCAGAATCGACTCACGCCACTCAAACCTTACAAAAAACATATACTAGAACGAAAACCTTCAAGTAAAATTAAAGAGAACCTAAAGATAAACAGCATCAAGATCAGAAGAGGGGTATGCCAGAGAGACCCCATAAATCCAAAACTATTTACTACGGCTTTTACAGAGAAAATATTTGTAAAATACTAAACTGGGACAACAAGGGTATAAACATCGACGGTATCTTTCTGAACCAGCAGTATCTTTCGGTATGGTATATGGTATCTTTCTCAACAGTAGCGATAGGCAAGAACTAGAGGGTATGCTAGAACAAGTCAGCATAAAATCCAACCAAGTAGACCTTAAGATGAACCTGTGACCTAAAGTAACCTAAAAAGGGGCAACACGATAAATAACACCAGAGAAATAGTAGAAGAGCTAGAAGACCTTGAATATGGCATTAAGCTGGGGGAGGGGAAATCAGACAGTCGAAATTAAAGAATAGAACAAGGCTAAAGTGGGTTTCCTGTAACAGACTAAACCACATCCTCAGAAACAAGAACGTCCCAATACATCTTAAGCGCAATGTTTTCGACTCCCGCGTAACTCCTGTAACTACATATCCTTGGAGACAATGGTACCGACAAAGAAAAGTACGGACCATTTAAGGAGAATGCAAAGAGCGATGGAGCGAGTTAGGATAGGAGACAGTCTACGAGACAAACTTAGGTTCGAGGAAATCAGACGAAGAACAAAGGTAGGAGAGTAAACCTACATCGGACATGTCATTAAGCTGGGGAAACAAAACTAGACAGTCCAAACAAAGAACAGAATAATAGGGCTGCCTTTAGCAGACTAAGCCACATCCTCCGAAACAAGGACATGCCAAATACATCTTAAGCCAAAGTTTTCGCCTCCTGCGTAACACTTGTAACAACATACGGCTTGAAGACAATGGCACTGACAAAGAAATGTACGAACCATCTAAGGACAATGCAAAGAGCGATGGAACAAGTTATGTGGATGTAGTAAAAAGAATTGCAGAACTTAAATGGCGACAGTACAGGCGGCAAGGCAACATCAAGATAGATGAACACTGAAATTAATCCAATGGCAAGCAATACAAACCAAGAGGAGTACAGAAAAACCACAGACGAGGTAGTTGCTCCAACTCGCGCAAGACAATACCACATGGAAAGAAATGGAAGCTGTTCCATCAACCTCTTCCATCCCTCGTATGTTCATGTTGAGTGGACAAAGGAACGCGGCAAAAAACAGAATCCAAATTTTAATGATGAAATATTATTTTAAATTGAAGTAGAGGGACATTTAAAGCTGGTGACAATGCTATGAGCTACCGACAACATGGTCCTGTCCAGAAAATTATTTATATTTCAATATTTTTTTTTAATTCGTCCAACTATGGACCCTTTTGTTTTTTTTCTTTCCTCCTCCCAGAACCTCTTCATCAGTTCGCTTCTTTTCTTTCTCTCCGCATAGCAAATGATCCATTTAGGCTCCACTTTGTTGTTTTCTCCTGAAATACTTTTATACTGTCAACTCTGCTTCTAAACTCTGTTCAGTTGTGGGCCATCTGTAGTGTAATTACAACTTCTGCCACCTCCCTTTACACCTCATCTACCTATTTAGATGTGGCGTTTAACCTCATGATGTAGTTGAAGATCATTCTGGTTAGTCTGCATTCATCCATTCTTAGTAGGTGTCCGTAGAACTTCAACCTCCGCGTCCTCATTGCGTCCGTGATCTTCTCAGTGTATTTGTAGAGTTCTTCGTTTTTCCTCATACTTCAAGTCCCATCAGTAATTTTCTGTGCTCCGAGTATTTTCCGCAGAAACCTCCTTTCTTTCGTTTCGAGTTCTTGATACTTCCCCTTTTTATTTAAACTAAGACACTCCGAGGCGTACAATCCTTCAGATTGTACTACCGATTGTACTAGTGTGTACTAGTACTAGTGTCTGATTTTGGCCTAGTAGGATGTAGTAACAAATGGGCATTTGTTGTACTTGTTCTGCGATAGCTTGTAGGCCAGGTCTTTCTACTTTTATTTGCCTCCTTATCTAGTCCGTTGGATTGGATCCATTCCTCCTTATTTATCCGTATTTAAACTTCTCTTGTTCTTTTTATCTTCCCATTATTTACCTCTATATACCTCTCACTTTGGCTGTACAAGCACCAAAGTGAGAGGTACATGGAGGTACATCATGGGAAGATAAAGAGAACAGAGAAGTTTAAATACCTGGAGGAATGGATCCAACCCAACGGAATAGATAAGGAGATGTAAATATCTTCCATATAGTTTGTCTTTTCATAGGAGATTTGAAGATAGCATGGTCATCGGCACAAGCTTAAAATTTGCTTTCCAAGTTTTTCCTTTCCCTCCCAGGGCGTATTCCTCTTATTCTTTCCAAATTGAGGGCCTCCTCCCAGGTTTTAATTATTTTTTTCCATTGCGATGTTGAAGAGAATTGGGGACAATCCACCTCCCTGTCTTTGTCCAGTTTTAATTTCAAACGGATCATAAATTTCCCCGAAAACTTAATTTTCGAGATGGTATGCGCCAGTGTTTGTTTGGTGATTTCTCTCGTTTTTTTGTCAATTCAACTCTTTCAAGGTACTAAATAATGATTGTCCGTCAATTTAGTCGTATGCATTTTTAAAGTCGACAAAGATGACCCACAGTGTTCTGGCTCCTTAGAGCTCTCCTTCGTAGAATGCTTTTTAGATTAAATATCAGTTCGGCGCATGATTTTCCTTTTCGGAAGCCAGCTTGGTATTCTCCAGTTAGGTGATCAGTCTATTCTTCCATTCTACTATCTTATAAGCAATTGGAAGTAGAGAAATCCCTTCTTCTTTTGGTACCATTGCCGTTCAACGATCGTTATCATGTTGGCTACCATGTTGACGATGATTGTTCTGTTGATAGCGGCCGGGAAAAGCTGAACCGTAAACTTACCATACCACTGCCTCAAGTTCTTTAACCATGATGTTCTGGGTCCCGCTTGTCTGGTATTTTTCCCTCTACAATAAGGTGTAGCATTGCATATTTTTCCGGGAGCCTTATAAAATTACCAGAATATTCAAATAATCGCCGTTTGATAGTTTTGAATATGAAACGGCGGAGAGGGATCCCACTGTAATTATTTGGGTCCGTTCGATTATCTTTCTTCAATAATTATTTTCTTTTTCTTCTTCTTTCGAATAGGCCTATTTTGGACCACGCTTGTTGAACTGTTGGGCTTTGACCTTTGCCCAGTTTTGTCGCATTTTCTGTCAGTATAACTCCTTTCTCTCTTCTGTCCAGGGGGTACCTTTAATACGGGTTTTTTCCTGAAATCCACGGACTTCCTTCAGGGTGCGTCTCACAGACTGTCTGTTTTGGAGATCTGTTATTACCAGTTCTTTAATATCCTTGTCGGTTTCTGTCAGCCAAGTGGTACGAACCTTCTTGTTGTGTCAGAGGGTCAACAATAATTATTTTAGTATTTTAATTTAATTTTGTTAGCTAAAGGGCAAATCTCCGTTAAAAAAAATTAAATTTAACAGACTACAGAATGTAAGACTAAATTATAGGTTTTCTTTGCAAGGTAAGCCTATTCCGTATTTTTGAACAAATTATCATTGGCCCTCCAACTCGAGGGTTAATATAGCAGAGGGAATTTTGAAAGCAGTAGAGGTTGGGAGATAATGTTTCCTGTCGATAATTTGAGAGCGATCTGAAGGGCCGCCCTTTCAAAGTCTAGTTAGGCGGCTCAAAGTCATCATCAAATTTAAATAAGCATTAATTATTTATTTCCCTAAAACACGAATCAAATAAAAGAATGTACATAATAAATATAAAGGTATATTACATACGAAATGAAAGGCTTTAGACCAAATTACAACATTTACGACATAAGAAAGTTGTTTACAATAAACAAATGGCTGAAAGTGATTAGAGAGAAACTTAATTGCGTCTGGAAACAAAAATTTGCAATCTTCCGAAGAAAACGAAAATTTATCGCAATAAAATGCGGGCCATAAATTTGCTCGTCGATTATTTATTGCTCAATAATTATCTTCCATTAAGCGATTCAACTATTTAACAGCGTTTTAATTAGAAAGCACAGACAATGAGAATCTAGGTGTGTAGTGCTAATATCTAATTGCTTTGTATTACTTGATCCTCGACTTGTGTTTGAATATGCTAATGCTCCTTTATTCAGTATTATTTACTCTGTCGTATATTACTTTAGAAAACATCATCATTAAGAACTCAATTTTCACAATGTCTTGTTAACTATTATTGAGTAGCTTGCGTATTATATTCTAAACAACCTACTTTAAACTCATATTATAATATCATCATATATCTAAAACTATTTATTAAATAATATTAGTCATACAAGTAGACTCCTTACTTGCTGAATCTTATTTTGTTTACTTAAACTTATTATAATCCGTTACATTTAATCGTTACCGTATAACTAGTCTATAATATTTACATACATAGTTCATCTGATATTACAAAATTCGACGAGTATGAATTGACGAAATAGAAATTATTAATTATTATTTATCTCGCGTTGTTTTTCATTTTCTCTCCTTACGTCTAATAGCAGGATCAAGAAACAGGTACTTTAGCGGATGCAGAGGAAAATAAGGCCGAGACCACGGTCCAAAGACTACAAAAAACGTAGTCCATCTAAAGTAGAATACCAGAATGATATTGGCTTATGGCAAAATATTATCAACGAAATACAAGAGTTTTGTTATACAAATTGACCTGTCGAAGATTCGTATAAATTCGATTATTGATAATATGGCATGTTGGAGATTTATTTTATTTAATTTAATATTTAGTATTGTCTATCTTGTTTTAAGGAAATTGTATTGGAAACATAAATGTGTAAAAGCAATCTGTCTTGATCTATTTGTATGTAGGTAA